>CM041782.1:116603604-116635494 GCA_023374045.1 Limonium bicolor | reverse complement strand
TAAATCAAATTTTCTAAACCAATATCAGGCCTCTTTTATCCGGTTATTAAGTCCTTTGGGATGCTTTATCACCCATCTACCTAAGGTCTTATGATCTGAGGGTAAAAGATCCAACACCGCTAAAGGGATAAAGAGAAAAATTACGGGGGGACGAAAAATATCATGAGTATTGAAGCCAGAAGAAAACAAGCTGACTATTCGGGCACTAATCTTTCAGTTATATTTGACTGTTTTATGCTTACCTTATTGATGACCGACTATCGGGGACTGAGATATCACTTAAAAAGCAAGAGCAAAATAATTATTTTTAAAGGTACAATTCCCATTCTTTCAAAAGAGTGAAAGATAATGAAATGTTGCAGATAAGAAGGTAAGACAAGGTACTCCTCTGATATAAATCAAATTTTCTAAACCAATATCAGGCCTCTTTTATCCGGTTATTAAGTCCTTTGGGATGCTTTATCACCCATCTACCTAAGGTCTTATGATCTGAGGGTAAAAGATCCAACACCGCTAAAGGGATAAAGAGAAAAATTACGGGGGGACGAAAAATATCATGAGTATGTGATGTTGAAAGGTATTATGAAATAAGACACTACTTCACGTCCCTTGTCATCCAAAGGATAAGGAAAGAAATGGATGCAATCTAGTGAATGAAACACCTGAAAGATAGCTCAACAATAAGGCTAAAATGTGAAGTAATCTCTCTGTGCCAGTGTAGTTTGATTATCAATTAACTTATGCATAAATATTTCAAATGTTGTCTGACTATGTTTGCCCATTGGTTCACTCCCCTATTTGGTTAAATGGAAAAGGGGGAAAAAGAAGAATCCTTAGTTAATTCTTGAAACACTTGCTTATGAATTCCTTATCTCTATTAAAATGCTAAGTGTTAAGTAATCTGCAGGTGCTACTCGTCTAACTAAGGGGGAATCTCTCTTTCTAAACTTAGAATGTCGGATTAAGCTAGAATGTTTTAACACTTAGTAGATTGTGTTTTGTATTTTGGATTGGTTGCCATCATCAAAAAAGGGAAAATTGTTAGATCAAGTTCCTAAAGGTTTTGATGATAGTAAACCTTCCTTTTGAGTTTAATATTTGGATCAAGTTTTTCAAGAAGCAGGATTATCAGAGCCGCTTGGCACGCAAGGTTGCAAACAGGTTCTTTTTGTTTGTTCGGTGCCCAACATGTCGGGCACATATCCCGGAACGCTTAGAGAAGAAGCTCCATGACAACTCAACCTCAACTGACAAAAAAAAATGACATGGATAATGAGGTGGACCACTAGAAAGATGTAGTCCTCACTTGGAAACTTCCCAGAAAGTGACATGAAGACTTAGCATCTACAAAGACAAGGGGTGGAAGAAAATTCATACAACTTGTGCCAAGCATGTCTTCTGGTAACCATTAGGATACATCCATGTGTATTTCCTAGAAGTCTACATCATCAGGTCTTCATTGATAAAAGTATTAGCTGAGGCCAGCCTAGAGAAATTACTAAAGTTGACACCTTGTGAAAGCTGCTTGAGCAACAACTTGAAACCGACAACAAATAAGAAGCCTCCATGTGTTGGTCCATCTTCAGGTGATCCTTGTTGGAGGACATTAGATGAAGCTAAAAGAAGAAAACAAGTTGATATATCAACTTGCAAATATCAGCTACTAGCCACTTGTGGTCGGCGCCCACATTTAGCACCCGCATTGAAATACCCCGAATTTTAAAACTGTAATTAATTAGGCTAATGAAGATTTTAGAAGCTTAATTATGCCTAAATAAACATTAGGGAAAAATTCCCAAAGAAAACGGATCCATAAAATGGATTAAAAACACAAACGAACCTTAAAGCGCGTTTTTCGAGGAAACTGGCAAAACGTGACTATAAGCGGATTAAATAGACCCCTAATAATTATAGTCAATCAAATAACTTTGAACACTAGGGAAGGTCTAGAACCATTAAAATTAATTAAACGAAAAAATTCCAAAAACGGGTTCCGGTTAGTGAATAGTGCAAAAATTCCACTCTCCCCCTCTTCTTTATTTCCTTCCTTATGCACAAAAAGACAAAAAAGTTAAAGTGTAAAGTAAAAAGAAAGTGAGTCTCTCTCTCCTACTCTCACTTCCCCCTCTCACGTTTTTTTTCCTCTCTGCTTCAGACTCCCTTCTTCCTCCTCAAAACCTTCAATGGCGATTTGTATTTCCTCCACCAGCCCAACACTTCTCTCCCACTTTTGAAGGCTCAAATCATCTCCAAACATTACAAAAAGTATACCATTAGATTCCTCTCTCGTTGGGGATCATTTTCCACCCTTTAAAAACCCAAAAGCTCCAACTTCATCACCATGGTTGTTGCCCCATTTGGAGCTTGAAGAAGACCATTGTGACCTCCATCACCTCCTTGTTGTTTTAAGGTAAAAAGAGTCTTAAAATCCCTCTTTTGCTAGCTCTTTCCTTGCAAAATAAAAATCCAACGTTGAGCACTTGTTCCCCCCCCCCATTCCAGCCGTCTTTGATATTCATTTTGGAGCTGGAAACCTTTCCATTTTGATGTCCCAAAAACCCCACCTAGAAGCACAAGGTAAGAACTCCTTTTAAGCCTGTAACATGTATTAGATTCTAGGTTAAAAGAGGAGTGGTTTTCTAAGTTAGTGTTGTTGTGTGGGTGGCTGTAGCATTACAGTTTTTGTGAGCCAAGAACAAGAACAAAGAAAAGAAGAGGAAGAAAGGAGAAAGGAAGAGAAAAAAGAAAAGTAGAAATCCAAGGTAAATGCACTTACCTTTGAGTTGATCTTGTATGCCTTTTGTAACAGATTTTAAATGCTTGAATATGAGGGAGTTTACATTGTTTTGAGTATGAGTTATGTTACTGCATAATGAGGAAGAAATTGGGTTATTTTATAGATTGTTTAAATGATGATTAAAAGGCTTTGAAGCCTACCTAGTTAAGTGTTAAAGTGCTGGAAAATTTGTGTGTTGTTGTCTTGAATAAACAGGGATGCTAAACTGATTTGAGTGAGCAAAATGATGTGGTGATAATGATAGGGTTTTAGGGGAAACTCTATCAAAATTTGGGTAGAAATTAGATGACTTAAGAATGTAATTGTTAGGAGAGAACCTAGGTTGGTCTAGGTGTATTTTAAGGTTGAATTTGAGTAGTTGTCACCTTGGTTTGGATTAGGAGAAATTTGTGTAGTTAAGTAGAGCTAGGGATGAAATAATGTGGGTTGTATAACTAGGTAATGTTAGTTGGGAAACCAATGAGATAGAGAAAAGAAAGAAAACAACATCTGTAGTATGAGGTGTTAAGGAAAAACAAAAGTGAAAATTGTGTAAAATTAACAGAGGATGAGTGATGAATTTAATGAAAGGATTAGGATAGTTTAGAGTGTCTAATTGAGGTTAAAATATGCTAGATTACATGTGGAAACAATGGGGAAGAAATGGGAAGTTGATTGAAGTTGAAACAGATTCAAAACTGTAAATTTGCAATAGACTGGATTGGTCCTGGTTTGCAAACAAGTACGCAAACTAGGACCACCTCTTAAACTTGGCAGATTGTTTCTTCGCTGGATTGGTCCTGGTTTACAAACAAGTACACAAACAAGTACGCAAACCAGGACCACCTCAAAAACTTGACAGAACGCTTTCTCTGAAGGATGGTCCGGGTTTGCAAACAAGTACACAAACCCAGACCACCTTAAAAATACGACTGAAAGTTTCCAAAGTGATGGTCCGGGTTTGCAAACTGGTACACAAACCCGAACTTCCATGAAAACTAGGCAGAGAGTCGACCAAAGTGTTGGTCCGGGTTTGCAACTCCGGACACCAACCCGGACCATCCCATATTCTTCATAGAAACTATTTTAAAGCCATTCTAAGGTTGGGAATTGGTTGGTAATGATACTATAAGATGATTAAGACTTGATTAATGATGTTTAATGGTCATTAAGGGCATAAACAAGCTTAGAAAGTAATTAGAAGTAAATGACTTAAGTAAATGAGTTTGAATTGCAAGAGCTAATAATTGTAAATCGGGAAAACCTAAATATAAGATGAGTTAGGTTAATTGTAGATAATTAACCGCCCAATCCCGTGTATGTTATAGGACCCGAATAGTCGAACTCTGAAGAAAAGTTGGAAGTCCGAGAACGACGGTGAACGGTATGATTTTCTCATGCCATGTTTGCTAACAAGGCTACCTCGGCTTGTTTGTTTGTGTGTTTATGTGCAACCACCTAAACAAGATAAATGCATGTAATCGGTTTAATGCACTTTCTCATATCCTGTGATTATTATGCCTTGCTTGAGTTGTGGTTGAACTTGGAAGTTGTGATTGAAATTTGTAATGGTTGTTTGGTTGGTTGGTTGTGAACCCTTGATTGATTGATTGTGGGCCTCTCGCTAACTCCCTAACTTGGTGACTTTGCTAACCTTGAGAATTTGATAAATTGGAGTTTGTGAGAAGCCCGATATAGTTTCGGCCACGCGTGAGGATGAGGTAACAAGAGAGATTGTTAACCGAATCCTGGCCTAACCCTCCCACCATGGTCCAAACCCCTTAAATGGGTAGCAACCCGGGGAGGTAAGCCAAATTTAAGCCCAGTGGTGGGATAGTCTTGTCCCTGCCCGGAGGTCATACCGACTTGACTTGAGAATTATTCAGAGAAGAATAATTGATTGAGAAAAGATTTGGCTTGTGTGAGTTATTGATCTTGAGTAAAAGAGATGATAACATCCGATTAACCCGCATGGAAATTGGACTAACTATGGGTTTAAGTTTGATTGAGAAGTGATAATGTTTTGCGAATTGTGAAGTATCTCCCCTGCTTGTATGGTGTGCTTGAATGACTGTTGCTATGCATGCGTATGAATTTGATTATCTTAGCATGCTGTTTTAATTAAAACGAACTCCATGTAACACCCCTACTACTAATATTGCCATTACCGTCCAATCTCCTTACACATCAGATACACGCAGCGGATACATACTTACATAATGAGGGTGATACAATGCCGTTAGTCACCCCCGTGACTAACAAGGCTACTGCTACTACATACAACATCGATCTGATGGACCGGAATCCCGAGTATTACATAACTACAACACATACTCCATTTATCAAATAAGTACTGCAATCTTCATTCCATACAATACCCCATGTACAATACAATTTAATTCACATACCGAGTCTACTAGGATCCTCATACAAGTATAATACCTCTTCCAAACTCATACATTCTCCCTTGGAGACTACTTACTACCCATTCCTCACAACTACTTACTTTCTAGATACAAGGTTGTGCCGCCAGTCTCTTACCTTGAACACATCCGCTTTGGGTACCTGCACACTAAAAACGTTCCCCCTAGGGGGTCAGCTTTCGCTGCGCATGATAACCGCATACCCCGTGTACTAGTGAGGGTACGCCGACCACTTGGTCGAATACATGCAGTTCATTTTCATTCAAACATACATGCATACATGCTCTTATACACAATATTACAATACATTACGCAAGACATACACACATACACACACTTCATTACATACAAGAAGTACAACACAACCCATCCAATATATACTTACCTTTTTCCGAAGTACACATACACATTCCATACACAATATACAATACTTGTTAGCTTCATTGGTCCACCCGGGTTAATCGGGTGGAGATTACTCTTTTACTCGTTACTCCATACATACGCATACATACTCATACTCATACATACTTACTTACTCTTACTCTTACTCATGTTAAGTCGTCGGGACCTCCGGCCCTGGGGACTACTCCGTCCCACCTCCGGGATTTACTTGACTCACCAATCCGGGATGCTACCCATTTAAGGGATTTGGGCCGCGGACCAGTTTAAGAGTCAGGAATTGCATCCAACCTCTTGTGACTCCGCATCCTCACGCGTGGCCGAAGCTATATCAGACTTCTACTCATTCCAGTTTACTCACTTAAGTTAGAAGTTAGGTAGTTAGGAATTAGTAGAAGTCATTCATACAAGCCACATACACAATTACTATGCTCAATACCCATTTATACAAAATACAATACAATACTTAAGTACAATACAAGATTCGAATACAAATCATCATCATTCATATATCTCATGAATTATACAAACTATGGTTCAAGACAAATGCCAAGAACAATGTAAACAAGCACGAGTAAGTGCAATATAATCCGATTCATGCATTTATCTTATTAGGTGATCAAATAAGCACACAAATCGGGGTAACCAGATTGGGATACAGGGCATGAAGAAATCATACCTTTCACCGTTGACTTTGGACTTACCGACTCCCTTCGGTGTTCAACTATTTGAATCCTATCACATACATACAGTTGGATGGTTAATTATCCATAATTAACCTTACTTATTACTTTCCTAAAGTTTCCTAGTTTATACTTACTAACTCTTTGTTACTTAAATACATTTACTTAAGTTACTTACTAACAATTATTTTCTAAGCTTGTTTATAGCCTTAATGACCATTAAACATCATTAATTATGTCTTAATCATCTTATACAATCATTACCCATCCTTACCCTACCTAGAATAGCTTCAGAACACATTCTGGAGGGTTTTTAGTAGGGTCCGGGTTAGTGTCCGGGTTTACAAACCCGAACCATATTGTTTGGTCACTCTCGGGTGGAATTTGAGTGTGGTCCGGGTTTAGGGCTGGGTTTACAAACCCGGACCATGCAGTATAGTTTCTCTCGGGTGAAAATTTTGTGTGGTCCGGGTTTAGGGATTGGTTTGCAAACCCGGACCGTTCCTTTGCAAAACTCTCGGGTGTATTTTAGGGGTGGTCCGGGTTAGTGTCTTGGTTTGTAAACCCGGACCATCCCTTGTAAAAACTTTCTGTCGTGTTTTCATGCTAGTTCGGGTTTGTGTTCTGGTTTGCAAACCCGGACTAGTTACAGTATAGAAATTTATATAAGTTTTTGAACTTGTTTCAATTCCAAACTTCTACCAAACTCTTCCCCAATATTCCTACATATAATCTAGCATATTTTAGCATTGATTAAGCACTTTAAACTAGCCTAATACACTCTACCAAAATCTGTTACAAAACACACTCCACTGTTACATTTTTCTCCACTGTTACAGTTTTGTTCTTCTCCAAATGCTACAGATTTCTCCTCTCTTCTTCCCACTACTCCTATGGCTCTTCTGTTGCCTCATTTGCATTATACTCAACCTAAGCCTTACTCAGTACAATGCTATTTTCACTAAATCCTTCATACTAATTCTTCCTTGATTCTCCAACACATTTCAATACTCTTTGCTACAGATTTTACATCTTTTCATTCTCTTACCACAACTACTACTCCTTAGTTACTAAATCATCTCTACTAAATCCCAATACACACCTTGGTTCCCCTATTCACCAAGTCATTCTTAATACACAATTCCTACTAAAATTTCGCCATAGTTCACCTACTTTTCTTACTTATCCACACATCTCCTTTCTCATCAAATTCATCCCTATTCTAGCCAAACCACAAGGGTTCTATCAGCACACATACAAAATCTCAATACACCAATACTTCCTCAATTACAATAAATACATCATTACTTCCTCAATCCACCATACTAATACACATACACAATTTATTTGGCCCCAAGGCCTACAATTCCAATACTTGCTCATAAATACTCAAACTTCCACAAACTACAATACTAATACAATATTTGGGTTTATTTAATCAGTTTACTCATCCCCATAACTCTAATGCATTAAAATTTAACATTAGGGAGGAGCTCTTACCTTAAGCTTATATTTCCTTCCTTTCTTTTCCAATCCTCTCTTCTCTCTTTCTTGCACAATCGGCTACATGGGGAATGGAGTTGCCAAACCCCATTCCCATCACCCAATACACACAAAATAAGTGTAATTAACATACTAACCCTTACATTAACACTAATGCATTGAAATGTTCAAATCACAAATTCTAGGGTTTACCTTTAGAGTGTTTTAGGAGGGGTTTTAGCCCTTGGTTTGAGAAGGTGATTCCACCACCATTGCAAGGTTGTAATTTTGCTTAAACGAGAGAGAGAAAGTAGAGTATTACAAGGGGGTAGGAATCGGTTGTAAAAGAAGATGAAGGAAACATGAGTTTTTCATGTAGATTTTTACCTTAATGGAGAGAGGAGACTCCAAGCTTTACTTTGGTACCATTTTCTCTTTGAATGGGGAAAACCCATGGAGATGAAGTTCTTCCTTTTCGAATTTTGAAAGATAGAGTTGTAGAGAATGTTGAGGGGATGAAGAATATGTGCTTACTTTTGCATTTGGAGTTCAAATGAGACTAGAGCATGCAAGAGAAGTGAGGTAGCCATTGAAGCTTCCCTTGGAGCTTCAGAAATCGCCCAACAGAGGAGGTAGAAGAGAGAGAAATCACTGGGAGGAGGGAACTCACGAGAGAGAGGAGAAAATGAGGGATTGGAGGTGAGAGAAAAGGTGTCCCCTTTTTACTTATTTACTTTTTACTTTTTGGCTCATTGTTTATTTAACTAGTTACATGTATGTGTGGGGGTATTATTGGACATATTAAAATCGGTCCCCTACTGTATTACTGGTTGGAGCGTTTTTCGTCTTTTACAGAAAACGCTCGTTAGTTTACCCGGTTTCGGTACTATTCACTAACCGGGCCCGTTTTCCGGAATCCTCTTGTTTAATTATTTTTATTGGTTATTAAGCTTCCATAAATGCTTAATAATTATTATTTAATGATTTACTATTTTTACGGGTCCGTTTGACCACTTAAAGTCACGTTTTCGGGTTTTCTCGAAATACGTGCTCTAAAGCTCTATTAGCGTTTTAATTCATTATTTGGATCCGTTTTCTTCGGGAGTTGTTCCCATATATTATTTAGGTCTTATTGAACCTTTAGAATCCATATAATACTCTAACCGAGGTCTCATACCTCCTATGATTATTTAACGCTTATTTAGTGTTTTTCGCTTTTTAAGCATTTCTTGATTTCTTTTGGATTTATTTTTCCTTACCAATATTACTTAGGCGTCATTAGGCCCTTAAATACGTATTAGATTAATTTTAATCCCTATATTTAAGTTCGGGGTATTTCACTCCATGTAGGCGACCAATTAGTTGGCGTACCCCCGTTAGCACGCGGGGTATGCGAATTTCATGCCAGCAATTTGCTGAGCCCCTTGGGGCGCTGTTTTTATTTTCCAGGTACCGAGATGATTGGTGATCGATGTGAGAGACCGAACTGTTACACGCTAATAGTTAGATTTATTTTGGACGGTGTACTGAGTTGCACACGGGCCTATAGCCTTTTGAATTGCCGGTGTACCATGTGGTACACCCCTTTGTATTTGGGAAGTACGTAGACTTGTGAGACTTGAGTGAGGTGTTGACCTCTTAGATGGTTGTATAATTTGTGAGAATGGGATGTAGCTTGAATTGTACATTAGTAGACTCGGTATATTGGTTTATAAGTATTGAGCACTGTATTAATTGGAGAATTTTATATACTCGGTTTGGAATTGAAGTGTGGATTGTATTTGTTGAGTACTCGGATATTCCGGTCCATCAGACCGTACTATAGTTGGATTAGGCCTTGTTAGTCACATGGGTGACTAACGACATTGTTTCACCCGCCGTTGGATTGGATTTTCCGTTGCGAAGGTAAGTATGTACGAGGCAATTAGAAGATAATGACGTGATTAGCGGTAAGGGTGTTACACGCATAGACCAATGTCTACCTTCCACGTGTCACCCAAGTGAACAAGTGAGTAGCAGCTCAACCAATGACGTACAAGGAGTTCCAAGTGACTAATGAAGCTAGTAGAGGTCTAATAACCTTCAGTTGAAGCTTGATCTCTATAAATACAAATCAGAACTCATTTTGTAACGTGTGCTTCAAGAAACACAACACTTAGTAACATAGAGCTTATGGAGCATATATATTGTACAAGCTGAGTTGAAGTGCAAGTTTCAGTTTCTATTGAGTGAGTGAGTAGTAGTGAGCAGTAGTGTAAAGCGTTGGGAGTATTAACTCAAAGGGTTGAGTACACGTGTAACTAGTTAGGCTCTAGGAGCAGTCGGTGGACTAGCTGGGAGATCAACTAGGACAGTCGGCAGCAGTTGGGGAAGTACTGAAAGATAGCTGACCGTAGGTCGGTTAGAGGGCAGAAAAGCTTGGGTGGTAAGTCCTAATCTGTCTCGAAGTCCAAGGATTAGGTGAGGTGGATTGAGTGAATTACTAGTGTGTTAATTTTCAGTCTGATATAAGATTCCAGTTTAAATATCTACACTCTTCTACCATCCATTCGTTACATCGTGAGAAATACTCATAAACATCCAAGAGACACGTTCAGTACACATCAAGGACATGTATAAGAGGGTTATCCAATTACAATTGGTAACAGAGCAGATCTCTTCTAATGAGTTAACTACTCAGAAGATGATCAATGGCTTACTCTAGCATGATGGCGTTTGAGGAAGGTGCAACCCCAAACCGACCACCACTACTTAATGAAGAAAACTACACGCACTGGAAGAAAAAGATGAAGTTCTACGTCAAGTCTTAGGATCCATGAATGTGGTGGGTGATTAACATTGGAGAGTACATTCTCAAAGATGATAAAGGAAATCAAGCTTCCATAGACATCATGACCGTTAAATAAATGGAGAAGGCAAGATTCAATGCACAAGATGTCAAACTTATTCATTGTGCATTGCTACCTGAGCAGTATTCCAAGATCTCATCTCTTAATACAACCAAGGAGATCTGGGAAACTCTCGTAGTAACCTACAAAGCCATCACCGAGACATACATTAAACTTCTTCTTACTCACTGGGTGATGCTCAAGAAAGAGGAAGATGAGACTATCTTTGAGATTGATAAGTGTGAAATTGATATGGTTTTATATGTGCTAAATCCTTATTTTATGCAACTTTTTATGTGCTTTCTCACACTTATCCTATGCTTTTCATGATTCTTACTTTGAGCAAGAACTGATACCAATTTATATGTCAAAAAGCAGGAAATGACTATGGGAATGCATAGATCTCCTCACGATCTTTCCAACGCCGCAAATGGGGAACAAATCAGAGCTCAAACAAAGAATCTAAGGGGAGTTGAGCAAGTTTCGGAGCAAAGGAGCACAACTATATACATGTCCGGACTTACCGTCCAACCTTCTCACCTGGACAGGCCGTCCTTGGTACTGAACCGGACGTCTATGGCCCTGGACGCGCCCAAATCGTCTTTTCTCTCTTGTCCAAACTTACGTCCGACCCTCTGGTCCGGGCGCCTGTCACCTGTTCGACCCTTTGACCCGGACGGAAGTCCGGACGCACCCAGAATGCCGCCTTTCAAATCTCTCACGTGTCCGGCTCTCCTGTCTGACCCTGTGACCCGGACACATGCTCATGTCGTCTGTATTTACGACCACAAGTGCAGCGCCGAGGATTCTTAATATATTTTTGTCCAGCCCGCGTGTTCGACCCTATGACCCTCTGGTCCGGGCGCCTGTCACCTGTTCGACCCTTTGACCCGGACGGAAGTCCGGACGCACCCAGAATGCCGCCTTTCAAATCTCTCACGTGTCCGGCTCTCCTGTCCGACCCTGTGACCAGGACACATGCTCATGTCGTCTGTATTTACGACCACTCTTAATATATTTTTGTCCAGCCCGCGTGTTCGACCCTATGACCTGGACAGGTGGTCCAGACGTCTCACAACTCTGTAAAATCTCGCCTGACGCTTTGAGTCACGTTCGACCTTGTGACTCGGACGCCTCAGCCGGACACGTGTATTTTATGTCCAGGATTTCTATTTAAGCAAGCAACACGAGACACAAAAACATCAATCACTCACGACAACAAAATACCGCCGTGTTCTGCTCTTTTCTTCCTGGTGAGGTTGCAACCCTAGCATGGTCATCTTCAACACCGAAATCATCTTCTTCAACCTCTCGCTCTGCTGATCCTAGTTCTGGATAGAGAATCATTTCAGGAGTTCTTCTTTCTCTTTAGAATGAATTATAGATCTGTCTCTTCTGACAATTTCTTGAATATGTCTAGCTAGGAGGAGGGATGGTCATCTGACTGATACGATTCTGTAATTTCTGCTACTAGTTGGTTTGAGATTTTTGTCGATTGTTGTAGGTTAAGTTATCTTTTGCGCTTTCAATAAAAGTAGCTAATTTGTTGATTGCTTTACGAATTATATTTTGAGCGAGATCTGTGATAAATGGAATGGTCGATTAACCTGTAAACTTGTGGAAATTACACTGGATAGGTTAGATTTTCCCTCAAGTGCAAAAATTAATTCCTTGTGCTCATTCCGCCTATTCGTGTTGTGCTAAATCTGGATTAAATCTTGTATGTTCTGTTAGGCGAGTTCTTGAGGCTAGATTTAGTCTCTGGAAAAGTTTTAGGAATTTTGCCGACATCTCAAACTAACCAATGGGAATTGCATAATCTGATAGTCGAAAAAAAAAGATAACCTGACCCGGAGTTCCATTTCACGCATAGTTTTCACCAAATTTATTTGCTCATTTATTTACTAGTTTTCTCGCTATTTTAATTCACAAAACCAAAACAAACGACAACACTCTTAATTTGCTGTTTTTCCAGGATTAGATTTCCTTTACTAAGTCCCCGTGGATTCGACCACGGTAGCTTCTAGTTCACTATACTCTTTGACCGGGATTTATTTTTGTAACCCGTGGACATTTTTAGATTTATAGACTTTCTAGGATAGTTTTCTTAGTTATTTCTATTTGTCTTCCATTTGCCTGTTTGCAGAGATGCACACAAGGTTCACCAACCTCATCAACAAGATGTTTGCAAGCTTGGAATAACCATATCCAATGAAGACCAAATCATTATCCAGGAGAGGAGAATACTCCCTTAGTTTATGATACATAGAATGTCTCATTTATAGGTGAGGTTAGAAAAAATAGAGTTAAGCAGTATATATAACTGCTTTACTTAAACAAAATGTTACAATAAACCTCTAGGGAATACATTCTAATCCGTGCACATTGATTACATGGGGTCAATATTAATAACAACTAATTAACATAACAAAATCACTTTGATCACCTAATCCGAACATTAATTGGAATATATTATAGAGTACATGTGATTGTATATATACATAGTGGAGTCATAAATTTCAACTATTGATGTGACATTTAATGGGAACAATGAGCTAAACTGTTACTATCTGCAGACAGTGATAACGCACTTGATAATATATATTACATATATAAGTTGGACTTCTAGTTTTTCTTAATTATATATAAAAAAATCAACATTTGTACAATATAATACTAGTAATTAACCTAACGAATCGAGGCTTCCGCGCAGTTGTTAGTATCCTTGTCAATCGGGAACGAATAATTGCTTATACTAATATGGAAACAAAGTAGAGGTCAAGTTGAAAATCATTTAATTGGGTTTCAAAGGATTGCTTAGCTAGTCAATTACGTTATAAGGTAATCGATTTACTAACTAACATAATAAACGCATCTTCATGGCCTGACTTGCATGTATTTTACTATTACATATTTTAATCCACAAACTATAGTTTGCCGGTGTATATATGATCTCTGTATAAATAGTGACATCTTTTCTTTATACTATGTACGTACATATAGTTAGTCAAATTGAAAGATGAAGAATCCCATTTACTCCCATGTTGTCACAGTAATAGCTCTTATTATCATCCCACAGCTTGGGTTCGGTGAAGCTGCATTAGTCAAGAACTTCTATCGGAATAGTTGTCCTAATGCAGAGAAGATTGTGAGACAAATCATTTGGAGTATAGTTGAAAAAAACCCTAAGATTGCAGCAAGACTACTTCGTATGCACTTCCATGACTGTTTCGTCAGAGTAATTAAACTAACTATTTTCCTTCTTCCTTCAATACTAGCGTATATTATTCATGCATTTTCTCCTAACTAATAGATTCATTTTTTATCTTGCCTTTTCTCTAGGGATGTGACGCATCCATCCTTATAGATTCAACACAAAACAACCCAGCTGAAAAGGATTCAGGTGCTAATGGTAGTGTTCTAGGGTTTGAAGTCATTGACAGTGTCAAAACAGCCCTTGAGAAAGCTTGTCCTGGTGTCGTGTCATGCGCCGATGTCTTAGCTTTGGCTGCTCGTGACGCTGTTTCCTTCCAAGTAACTATTACTTTTACTATGAGCAGCAGCAATATATAATATGCATATATAACATGCATGATTACTTTGTAATCATATAGTAGTTTAACTTGAACATTATTATTATTGTAATTGCAGTTTCGTAACTCAATATGGGATGTACTTACAGGAAGAAGAGATGGACGTGTGTCAACTGCGGCAGAAGCAGATGCCAATCTCCTGGCCCTTCTCCAACTTCCCTACGCTCTTACGGTCTTTTCAGAGCAAGAAACTCAGCCTTCGTGATTTAGTTGTTCTGTCAGGTTCATCCAATAAATTAATACAACCAGTTAAATAACAATTTGTTTTAAATCTAAATATATAATAATGATGACAAAATAAAATTACACACCTCTTTTAAAAAATTCCAACCTTTATAAATAGATTACCAATCAATCAATTATTTGATTTGATCCTAACTATATAGGAGCGCACACCATCGGCATCAGTCACTGCAACTTCTTCTCCAACAGGATATTCAACTTCAATGGAATTAATACCGCCATAGACCCACTTCTCAACCCAAGTTACGCCCAGTCACTTCGCGGACGATGCAATGGTCTAAGCGACTCTATAAGCGTGGTACCAATGGACTTTGGCAAAGGCAATAGTTTCAAGTTTGATAATCACTATTACACCATGCTTAAGGAAGGTAGAGGTTTATTCCAGTCCGATGCAGCCTTATTAACAAACCCACAAGCCGCGAAAATCGTTGATGAGTTGCTTAATCCGACCAAGTTCTTCTCTGAGTTCGCCTTCTCCATGCTAAAGCTTGCGGCTATTGAAGTTAAGACTGGGAATCAAGGGGAGGTTAGGAGGCGGTGTAACGTGGTCAATTGATCGATTGCTTGTTTAATGGAAGGTATTAATCTTGAACGTAAGTAAGTGATTAATATACAGCGAATAACTGAGGCAGCTAATAATTAATGAAAAAAATGAATAATGATTATGGATAGTTATATTAATTCCCATGAATAATTCTCATAATATATTGACCAGAAATTCCGAAGTCTTGGTCTAGTGTCAATGATGGTAGCACCCGTGTCGCTAATATTTTATGTACTAGTCTCTTGTTTTAGTTTCTGTCTAAGGATTTTTCCTAAGCTGTAACGCATTGCTACATTTGTAGCCCCCTTTTAAAAAAAGGCAAATTAATTCTTACCTGCAACCTCACAAACTAACATATGGAGTGTTAGTGCATCACAAATATTGTTTTCTTAGTAACCGAAAGAGGTTAACTAACAAACATTGACTTTGAGATTTCTACTAACTAGAACTTGGGGGAGTGAGGAATCCGGAATGGTACCGGCCATGTGTATTGGGGGAGGTCGGGATCCTTATCAGATACCGTCTTCCAAATATGACTTGTCTTCGGACTCGTCGCCTAGAGTCGACATATAGACTCGACCTCCTCGGACTTCTTGTTTTAGGAGGGAGGCATACTGAGATGAATTCATCGTCCTCTTGTTCTCTTCTGAGCCATCAGGGAGATTGGTCTCGACCCTTGGGTTCTCCCTCCGGTGATAGGCAACTATCGGGGAGCTGCTTTCCATTTCTTCTCGGACGCTTCGTTCCTCTTCTTTTCTCTCTCAAAGTGCCCTGTGCGGGATGTCGCTCCAAATCGACCTAGGCTCGCCCTGGTCCTGTTTGATTTTGCTAGTCAGGTAGAGGTCGTCGTTTTCCTCGCTCTTTCTTCTCTAGCTCTAGGTCTAAGAGTGGCGATTAGGTTTTTGGCTGGGTCGTGTTCTCTCTGGTCTTGGATTTCTCTGGTTTTGGCTGTTATCGCTCTCTGGGTGTGTATGTTCTTGATGCTCGCTTCTGTGCCCCGATTGGTTTAATGGTGGAGTTGGGTTCTTGTCTCTGCTCGTCTCCAGTGTATCTGCTGCTGGGTGTTATTCCTGGTTCAGTCTGATTAGGAGTCCTGTTGCGGGAAGTTGGTTTGTCGAATTAATAGGGCTCTTCTGTTTCTGTTGGTCTCGTAGTCTCAGAGACGGGAGGAGAGTCCGCCGGTTCCTTGTTTTCTGCCCTCGTTGGTAATTCAGTAGCCCGGGAGTCGGGGAGATTGCCCTGGGTGTCGGGTTGGTCTTCTTCGGTTAGGAATTGGTCAGCCGTCTGTCGGGCTGTGGCTGAATCGAATTCTTCCGGTCGGTGGAGGGCAGGTGCTCCGTCTTTTGGCTTTGGTCTGATGAGTGGTTTATCCCTCAACTATAGGGGGCTGGGGAAATCTAAGGCAATGTATTGGATCAAGGGTTTGATTTTAAAACTCAATCCGGATATAATCTTCCTCAGTGAAACTCACAAGTCCTTGGCAGATATGGAGTTTTTCTTTGCTTTATTCCCTATGTACCATGGGACAGCGGTGGCCAGCAGAGGTAGAAGCGGTGGCCTTTGTCTGCTGTGGAAGAATACAATAGGTTGTTCGATGTTATCTCAATCTCGGCATCATTTTTCTATGGTAATGACTTTCCCGGGGGATCTTCAATTTGTGTTCACGGGGTTCTATGGTTGGTCTAATTGGGCTCTTAAGCATCTGTCTTGGAAACTCATTCTGGTGCTTAGTAAACAAGTGTGCCTGCCATGGGTGATAGCCGGAGACTTTAATCAGATTTTGCACGCTTCAGAGAAGGTTGGTGGGAGGATTAGACAAGATGTGCATATGGCACCGTTTCGAGATGTTATTACTGATTGTGACCTTCATGACATTGGATTTTTTGGAGAAAACTCCACCTATACCAATTGTCAAGAAGGGGATCACAACTCCCATAGTAGATTGGATAGAGTTTTCTGCTCTTCAGTGGGTTTGCAGGTCTTCCCTAATATTTCGGTGGAGCATCTACCTCGTGAAGCTTCCGATCATTTCCCCCTGTTTATCCGTTTCTTTGGTAATCACAAAATACCGGCTAAAATCTCCAGGTTAAAAAATGGCTGGTGTTTGGATCCCAAGTGTGCAGAGATAGTTACAGATGTCTAGAGTAATAATTTTCCCAACATTACCACTTCTCTGGATTTGTGTGCTCGGAAGCTGAGTGAGTGGAAAGGGTGGTCTATTTCTAAGATCTAATGGAAGATCATCAATAAGAAGAAAAAGCTAGGTAATATCTTTATTAGTGATATCTCTTTGGGAGCTATCAATAATAGAAAGAGACTTCTATTGGAAATTGAGTTACTTTTTCGTGAGGAAATCTGGTGGAAGCAGAGATCCAGAGACAAGTGGAAAAGAAGGAGACAGAATACTCGTTACTTTCATGCCAGGGCTTCTTCTATTAAAAGATCCAAAGAGATCTTTGGTCTTTTGGATTCAGGGAACACTATGCAATATTCTTGGCAGAGGATTGAATTTATTGCTAGAGAGTATTTCCAGAATCTTTACTTTCCCATCCCCAGGCAGATAGAGACTTTTGGGTTGCAGTGGAGGGTCGGCTAAATGCTAGCTTTGTTTCTGAGCTCGGTAGGCCTTATCCAGAGAGGAAATCATTTATGGTGAAACAATTAGGATCCAACAAAGTCCTGGTCCTGATGGTTTCAACGGTAAATTCTATCCACCTTCTGGAATATTATTGGGAATCAGGTTACTGATGCTGTCATGCCATTCTCGAGGTCATCCTCTCCCGGATTCTTGAATGATTATTTCATTCTCTTATCCCTAAGATGGTGGGTACGACTGATATTGATAAATCAGACCGATTGCTCTTTGTAATTTTGCGTATAAGATGCTTCCAAGACCTTGGCTAATAGAGTTCAGCACATTCTACCCCATCTCATCCCAATCAATCAGGTTTTGTGAAAGGAAGACTAATCACGGATAACATCATTCTAGGAGGGGAACTCCAACACTTTTTAGAGAAAAATCAAGCTGTCAAGAATGGTTTCTTTGCTCTCAAGTTGGACTTCAGCAAGGCTTATGACAGATTGAGTGGTCGTTTCTCCAAGATGTCTTATCCATGGCTTCCTTTAATTGGATTACTCCAGTCATGAATTGCGTCCGTTCTGTCAGATGCTCTATCCTCATCAATGCAGCAGGTAGGTACACTTTAATTCAGTCGAGAGGTATTAGGGCAAGATATCCCCTTTCTCCTTCTTATTCATTTTGGCCCAGGAAGCTCTGTCTAGTTTCCTTAACAAGTCAGATAGTTTTGGAGATTACCATGGGATTAAACTCTCCCCCCTTTGTCCGTCCATTTCCCATTTAGCCTTTGCGGATGACCTTCTCCTTTTTGGTAAAGCCAATTCCATAAATATCTCCCGCCTGAACCAAATTCTTACCAAATTCCTCCTAGCATCCGGACACCAAATAAACCACCTCAAATCTGAACTTGTGTTTAGCAAAAGATTATCGCCTTCCATCAAAGGTAACCTCTCCAGCTTATTGAATGTTCAAGAGGTTCCCCGCTTCTCCAAATATCTGGGTCTTCCCCTCAAGATAGGTAGGAGAAAACATGATCTATTTACCTACCTTCTCGAATCTGTTCACAAAAGGGTTTCCAGCTGGTCTAAGCCAATGTCACAAGCAGCTAGATCCATCATGGTGTCTAGTGTTCTTCAGTCGATTCCTAACTACACCATGTCCCTATTTGCCCTTCCCAAGGGTATTAATGCGAAACTCAATTCAGCTTTCTCTCTTTCTGGTGGAGTGGAAAAGTTGATAAAAGAGCTCTCCACTGGACTAAATGGTCCAAGGTATGCGAGAATGTGGATCAAGGTGGGCTTGGTTTCAGAGAAGTGGAGAATTTCAACAAAGCTCTGTTGGTAAAACAACTCTGGAGATTACTCACTAGTCCGGAATCCTTAGTAGCTCAAGTTATGAAACAGCTTTATTATCCTCATAATAATATTAGAGAGTGCTATCCTTCGAATAAAGGAAGCACTATCTGGAAATCCATCTCTTCGGTTTTGGATTTGCTAAGGGAAGGATCTCGGCCTCTTCCTTCTATGAGGGATGTGACTTTGGCTCCTCCAACATAAGACATGGTTAGTACTAATCAGTGGACCTGGATTTTCACCAAAGATAATAAGTTCTCGGTCAAATCGGCTTATAATTTTCTGGTGAAGGATTCAGGTGGGGAGAGTTCTTCCAACCCCTCTCATTTCATTGGAAGGGTTGGGAAGAAGATTATCTCCTCTATCTGCAGCCCTAGAGTTAAGCTTAATCTTTGGAAGTTTTTGGGTAATATTATCCCCTGTCAGGATAATCTGGCTAGACGGATTGGAGGCGATGCTAAATGCTTCTTCTGCGGGGATAAGGATAATTTGGCTCACTGTTTCTTCCATTGCTGTGCTGTTAGTGATCTATGGAGGGGCTTGGTTGATATTAATGGTGTTCCAAAGAATGTGGATGGTATGTTAGACTGGTTCCTTCGGATGACAGAGGTGTGGAGTGTGAAGAAGCTATCTCTTATAGCTAATAAGCTCTGGGTCATCTATGCGTCAAGGAATAAAGTCAAGCATAATTCAGAGCTATCGTGGTGGAAAGAAGTTGAGGTAAATAGCTCTTTTATCAATGCGTACTTGTTGATGATGAAGGTCTCCTCTCCCCTTCTCTCCCATAGGATGTGGCAGCCCCCGCCCATGGGATATTTCAACATTTGCACGGGTATGTTTTCTAGTCGGTATGGGGATCGGGTCATAGCTGGAATTATCCGGGATGATCGTGGCTCGCCCATTGTAGCTTTCAATCGAAGAATTTCCAGCACTATTAATGTGCAGTATGCTGATATCAAAGCAAAAAGAATTGCTATGGAGCTTGCTATCTCTGTGGGCAGCCATATCATTTGCATTGAGTCAGTTGAAAAGTATTTCAAGGATGTCCTCAGTTTGGGAGATATCAGAAGTGATAATGCTAGCTGGGATGATATTGTGACGGTCAGAGGATTATTAGCAAATTTCGCTAGTATTGTTAGGAGTAATCCCAAGTTGTATGATAACTATTTAATTAGGCTTATCTGTAATATGGAGAATCCCTGGTTTGATAGTAATCAGGTGTGGTTGGGGGATCATGTCCCCCCTAGTATCATTTTGGCTTGTAAGCTAGACATGGATCTAGTCTGACAGGAGAGCCACTAGATCTCTTGTTGGCTAGTCAGTGTATTTTGTTATAATATATGGTCATCCCAATTTTCATAAAAAAAAACATATGGAGTGCCTTAAGTAAAGAAAAATGAAAACTTCGAACCTCTCTTCTTCCCTGTGGTGGGAGCCACTCCTATGCCGATTGCTCTACCATTGTCTTCAATCATTACACCTCGCCCAATACATGAAGCTTGCTTCCACGTACGCCTCCGCCTCCTCGTATCGGGTAGGGGTGGCGATTTCAACATGACCTGTTTGACCAACACGAATTCGACACGAAGTTAACGGGTTTGGGTTTTAAAATTTGTCACGATTAGATAAACGGGTCAACCCGAACACGACTCGTTTAACAACCGTGTCGGTTTTGGATATAACATATGTAACCCGCTAACACGTTTAAGTAATTTATATTAAATACATAATTTTATAAATTATAGATTAATTATTTTAATCTAATTTTAATATAAATAAGATATACAAATAATAAAAATTAAGTATTTTAATTTAAAGTATAGTTAATAATATCATAGAATGACAAAATTAATGTTAATTAGTCAAATTATTTTCTTAGGTTTGAGTTTAATATATGAGGATTTGAGTTTCAAATTTGGATACAATTACTTAATTAGGTCGGATTGGTCAACCCGTTTAATAAACAGGTTGGGTTTGGGCTTCATATTTGAACACGATTAATTAAACGGGTTGAGTCGTGTCAACCCATGACTCAACCCATTTAATAAACGGGTCGGGTTTGGGTTTAGCCTAACACGACCCGCAAACCCATTTTTCCACCCCTAATATCGGGTGCCATAAGTAAGGAAAAATGAAAACTTCAAACCTCTCATTCCCCGTGGTGGGAGCCAGCCCTATGTTGGTTGCTCTACCACTGTCTTCAATCATTACACCTCGCCCAATACATGAAGCTTGCTTCCATTTACGCCTCCGCCTCCTCGTATCCCGTTCGATGCCCGTATATCCCGCATTATCCTCCACGATATTACTAATCATGGCAACCTCAAGCTTCACCGGCACTGTGTTGCTACAGCCACAACCTGCATACTCTCTTTCAATTAGCTCAATCCCTTCATCTTCTTCTTTTTGATAAGAGATCCCTTCATCTTATTGTATGCCACTATAATTATCATCACAAACCCCATTGTCCAAACCTCACATATCATCTCGAACTCCCATGATGCTTCAAACACCCAACCAAGTATAATCCCATTCAAATTTCACAAGCAAAACCTTCTTTCCACTAAGATTACAATCCCAAACCTTAATGCAACAGTGCTCACAGTGGATAGATGCCTTATTAGAAAGTTTAATTTACCATCGATTTGATATGAGCCCTTCGACCTTGTGTATCACCCTTGCAAACAGTTGAGTCCCATTTGGAACCTTCAAGTTTTGCAAGGTTGGCCTCTTCACCTTGTCACCGAGTTTGAAGAAATTAATAGTATGTTTGTAATCTTATTTCAAGGTCCATGGTTGGTGGATGAGGTATTGAGCGCACTTCACAAACTGCGGCCTGGAATTGCATTTGACGATCACCAATTTGAATAGATTTAGTGTTGGATCTGAATCTATGGTGTTCCATGCATACATTGTAATCTTCGGTTCACATCAAAAGTATATGAGATTCTTGATTGCTTCACTGGCATCGTGGAAGATCCTAAATTATCTGGTTATGAGTATATCCGTATTCGAGTCATTCTTAACCTTCACCGGTCAATCATGAGATGTCTACCAATGATGATAAAGGGGAAGTATATGGTCTTTGTAATTTCTTTCGATAATATGCCAATAATTTGTAGAGGATGTGGAGTCTTCACACACTCCACAAATTCCTGCACAAACTCGAATTTGTAAAATGAAGAATCACTGGAAGTCTACGACATGTCAATGCATGTCTTCATATGCCCGTCTGGCTTCCTTCTAGTCAAAAGTCTTCACGAAGTTAGAGACCTGGATCATCCCTGATCCGATTGGAGAAGTGAATCGCTTCATTTCCATTGAACTCAACTTTGCCCTACACAATTCAACCAGTATCACTACTCCCCTCCAGCCACAATCATAGAAACCAAAACTAATTCATGATCATGACCCCTTCTTGGACCTCTCCCTTGCTCCCTCAAACCAATCCGCAACCTGCGGTAAGCGATCTGGCCAGTAGGAGCATGAAACCTTTTTGTGGGACATGGCCCAACCTGTCACTGATCGCAAAGGCAAAAGAGTTGTCTATTCATCCATGGAACTTCTTCCATACCAAGTTCCTTAAGATTTCGATGATAGCGAACTATCTTGTGGTTTAATGTATTTGTTTAAGTGTTTAAGCAAATAAGGATTCTCAGGATCACTAGTATGCAAGGTTACAAGTGGGTTCTACCTTTTTTACTAGTGCCCAACATTTTGCGGGCACCTGTCCATGATCGCTCCGAGCGAGGGTCAATGACAGCCAATGAAGAATACTTACCTGGAAATAAAGCCGAAAGGAAATGCTAAAGTCAGCCACACTCTCAAGCATGCTTCACAATGTCAACCTGCACAATTCAATCTCCTAATTAAGATCAAATGTTCAGACGCATGAGAGACAAGGAAGAAAGAAGACAAACAACAATGGAGAAAAGTAGTTGTCGGTTTCTACGTTTTTTGTTTTGTCTTCAACTGTAATTCCTGTCTGTGGTCCTAACTGGTGCGGTAGTGGCTAAGCTACTTAGAAGCCTGGACTTCAGATAACTCAACAACAAGCTTTGTGATTCACTAATGAGAGCAAATCAGCATTGCTTATAAGGATAAACCAGCGTCCGCCGAAGCAGGTGTGCATTGTGACCAAATTGCTCAAACTAGGCTAAACATTTTCAAGAGAGCTTAGGCTTGTACTTAGAGTTTCAATTTTATTGTGAGACTGTTCAGTCCTATAAAATAACGGTAGAAGTGAGTGAGTGGAAGGTAAACTAAAACACTGTGTGAAGTGTCAGCAAGGGGTTACTAAGGGGTAGTCGGGAGCAGTCGTGGGATTGTTGGGAGACTAGAGACCGAAAGGGTTTGGTCTGGGTAGAAAGGGCTTGGTGAAGTCCTAAACTGTCCCAAGTCCATAGGTTGTGTGAGAGGGGGTTAAGTGAATTCCAGAAGTGTAATTCTCAATCGAATATAGTTTCCAGTTTGAAGTACTTAAGCCTTCTACCTCTAAAGAAATCTTGGGCTAACACCGAAGACACGTCCACTACCTGTCGAGGATGTGTTGAGAAGTACTAACCGACCAACAAGTGGTATCAGAGCGAGGTTCTTCCGAAGAGCTAACCACTCCCTTAGATCAATAGTGTACTTCAGCATGCTAGCTTCCGAGAAAGGCGCAACTCCAAGCTGACCACTACTCTTCAACGGCGAAAACTACACTCATTGGAAGAACAAGATGAATTTCCACATTAGATATGAAGATCCAAGAATCTAATAGTCAAAAGTGTATTCTAAGATCTCATCCCTTAAAACTACTAAAGAAATATGCTAGGAGACACTTGAGGTCACTTATGAAGGGAATGCTTCAAGAAGACGAGGATTGAGATGCTACTCACTCACTGGGAACTGTTCAAGAAAGAGGAGAATGAGAGCATTTCCAAGATGCACACAAGGTTCACAAAGCTCACCAATGATATGACATTCCTTGGGAGAGCTATTCCGAATGAAGGTCAGATCAGGAAATTGCTCAAGTCACTTCCTGCCTCCTTCGACAGCAAGGTCAATGCCATGCAAGAGGTTCATGACCTATCCAAGATGTTAGTCGCTAACATGTTGGGGTCCGATGGCATTCGAGTTGAAGCTACAGTAGAGGGAGAACAAGACTGCTAAGAAGGAAAAAAGACATGGGGTTGGCGCTGCAGGTTGCTGAGGAAAGTGACTCAGGATCAAATGATGATAACGAGGAAATGGTTCTCTATGACAAGATACATTTCAGGAAGATGTTCAAACAACAACAACAGAAGAAGATCGACTATAAAGAGTCTGGAGATTAACAGAAGAAAGGAGACAAATGCTTTGGGTGCTCCAAGAGAGGACACCACATCAAAAACTACCGACAGAAGCCAAAAGAGGCCATCGATCGGCTCAAGGAGACATATCCAGACCACACTTCATCAGAAAGAAGAAGAAGGAAGCTCTAGTTACCGCAAGGGGAGACATTGACTTCAGTGATGGAGGTCAGGACTCCAACAATGAGCAGCCGGAGGCCTCAGGCCTTATGCTTAACCACTTCAAATCTGACATATTCCTGGGCGAGGTTAGTCCCCCTTGTGCCGACTCGATTATCAGTTCTATAGATTTCAACCCGGGCACTTTCCCCTTCCACTATATTGGCATTCCCATTTCCGCTAGGAAACCTAAAACTATTGATTTCAACCCATTGACCGACAACATCCATAAAGCTATCTCTTGCTGGGACGACAAAACCCTTTCGTTCGCGGGTCGACTTTCCCTTATTCCGAGCTCTCTCTTTGGTATTGTTAGCTTTCCATACCCAAGAATGTTAATAAACACATTATCAAAATTTTCGCTAATTTCTTTGGTCCAAGGATGTTGACTGAAATTCCACTCCCCTTGTTGCTTGTAATTTATTTTCCATAAACAAGATGAATGGGGGCCTGGGGATGAAGGACATTCATAAATGGAACACGTGCTTCATGCTTAAAACTATTTATGCTATTGCTTATGACCCCGAATGTATATGGATCCGGTGGATCCATAATCTTTTCTTAGCATATCATGATATCTGGAGGACCAAAGCCATAGTGGATTACCCTTGGACTTGGAATCCATCCTCCTTGCCAGAGACTGGTGGATCACGCGATGTGAGTCTTTAGCCAATATGCTTTGTTGCTTCTCCTCTCTTAAAATTCCCATCCCCGTGCCAGTTCCTTTTATAACTATATCTCTAATCCTCCCAGACCATTTATTTGGTACAATATCTGTTGGAGATCTTGCTGTATCCCTTAAGCCAAATTCATTTTGTGGGTTACTCGTAGGGGTAGGCTTAAAACCTATGATAAGCTCCAATCTTGGGCACCTGCTTTGCTAACCGTTGCTAGCTCTATGAGCGTGCTCTAGAGACTAGCCACCATCTTTTTTTCCTTTGCAGATTCTCTTTTAGGATTTGGTGTGGACTTTGTGACTGGTTAGGTGTCCCCACCAATAGGTCTAGCCTTCGCATCTGCATTCACTGAATATCTCGCTACTACAAGAGGAACGTTCGATTGACCTAGTGAGAAGAGCGGTCATCTCCAACGTCGTCTACTACATCTGAAAAGAGAGATGTAAGTGTGTCATGACCAACCATGCTCGAGACCCAACCCACATTGTGACTGGCATAAAGGTTGCCACTAATGCTATCATTTGAACTAAGATGAGAGCATCTAAGAGAGATTTTGATTGGGTGGATAGGATACTTTGTACCTAGATTGGGAAGATTTTGCATCCTCCCCCTTTTGCCCTCTTTTTGTCATCTTGAGGATCCCACACTCTGCTTTTGTCTTTTCCCTGCGGCTTTTGTATATATGTTGCTAGGGTAGCATTGACTTATCCCCTCTCCTATGCTTTTTGTAACTAAATCGGTTTCTGACACATGGATGTATCTCTGTCTGTACAGTATCTTACTATATTAATATATCCTTACCTTTAAAAAAAAATCAGTGTGAGAGAAAGGTAGAGACTGAGTTATGTATGAGTTGGGTATGATATAGAAGCTTATTAGGAATGCGCACACATATATATAATATCATTTTACTACCTGCCCAGTCCAATTAATATCGATGGATCGATCCCTCTTTAGGAATAGGAAACTGATATATAATCAGCACCACACACTGGTGCCTATGCTACATCTGTAGCCCCTTGATCAAAAAAAAGGAAACTGATATATAATCAGCTACACAACGGCATGAAAACCTTCTTGTCATTTACGTAACTACTCTATAACTTTTTTAGATATTAAATGTGTAGCAATGCAAATAGCGTGAACACGAGATGTCCACTTAATTGGTTAATTAAAAACGGCAGATCAAATGCAGATGCAAACTATATATCAAGATGTATTACCTGAAATTGGTCTAAATAGCGGTTCATGACAAAAGAGCGTGAACAATAAATTAACAAATCTTTTTTTTTTTTGATAGGTAACAAATCATTAATTAATTATTTAATTATTGCTCATATAAACCAACATGAATTTGATGAATAGTTTTATCTATAATTTCCTACTTTGTCATAGACAAGAACTCATGTCACGCAACCAAGGCATGGAGTATTTTTTTTCCTATAACTATAAGAAGAGGCTCTACATATATATATATATATATATATATCTTAACTCAATAAATGCCCAATTATTTCGGGGCAGGGGTGTGCTCGATCGTCTTTGATCCTATCCCTAGCTTAATTATAGTACTCTCTTTCCATTGATCTCTATATAGATGATCTATGATGATGAATCAATCAACATCCAGCAGCAGCAACCAGGACCTCCTACGAATAGATTCAACACCAATAAGTTCCATCATACAACTCTCGTCAAACGAGAAGAACACATTCAACTCCATCATTGACAATTTTTTACCAGAAGGAGTGAATTTAACAACCCCACGAATGGTTATAGCTGAGGTATTAGGAACTTTCATTTTAGGTTCAGCATTTGTGGGATTATGGGAAGTACTAGTACTACTACAGCAACTAATAATGGACCATCTGAGTTATTACCGTATGCAGTGACAGCAGGGTCAGCAGTTGTTGTGGTGGTTTATACTATCGGTTCTATCTCCGGTGCACATATTAACCCTGCATTTACTTTAGGGTTTGCTGTATTTGGTCATTTCTCTTGGGTTAAAGTTCCAGCTTATATTGGAGGGCAAATAGTGGGTTCTCTCTTAGCAACTTATGTTGGGAAAGTTGTGTATGGTGTTGAATATGAGAAAATGGTTACTGTTCCTTTTCATGGACGGTGTGGTTCTGCTTTCTGGGCTGAGTTTATTGCCACTTTTTTATTGACCTTCTGTGCAACCTCTCTTGGAAGAGATGCTAAAACTGTACGTTACTAACTACATATAATCAAGTTCATTAATGAATTCATGTATGTTTTGAATGATGATATTCCTAACTATGTACGTATACAGGTTGGTCAAGTCACAGGACTTGTGATGGGAATAGCCATTACTCTTGCAGTTCTCATTACCGGGTATTTTTTTTTCCCTTCCTTTTAACTAAAACGATGTGTATTAATTAATAGATATCATCTTGTGGTTTTGTTAAGAGTACTGCTAATTTAATTTACTACTGGTCTTTATAATTTAATTAGAACAAATTAATTAATTTCAGGCCAATCTCTGGAGGGTCGATGAATCCCGCAAGAACATTAGGACCAGCGATAATGGCATGGAAGTTTGATCATATATGGATATACTTAGTGGCTCCAACTCTAGGTTCACTACTTGGGGTTCTTATGGTTCATTTTTTATGTGTTAAGCGTCATACTTCTTCTCCAATTATATATAGTAGTTCCACCCTACAAGTACTAACCTCTTCGCTTCTACTTAATTAGACAATAATATATACAGTTTCGTACCTCAATTCTCTCTTTTTTTTTCCTTAAGAGGCTAATTATCTCGTTTTGTATATGCTGGAAAAAGAAAGGGACGTCTTTTTCTCCATTCGTTTACTTCATTGATTATGCATGTTAATTTTCTTTTCGTTCCCTTATAGCTTGTTTGGTTTGCTGTGGTTGGTCACCGGCCGGTGAGCCACAGCTAGATAGCTACCAAAACTTAATTCATGAAATTAATAGCTCATGGTACGAGTTTAAAATTAAATGATACTCACCAATACTTCTCATTCTCGACTGATAGTACAAAAACTACGTCACAACAATCTGACAAAAAAACAAACAAACGATCGACTCGTAAATAATAAGGCATCTAACACTTTAAAATTAGCTTTGAACATGTGCGACAATTGTCACCGGTTCTTTGACAGTATTGAACTATAAAAAAAAGGCTCATCTTGAAGTTCATATTATTCTCGCATGAAGTTCTCTCCCTAAAGACAATATCCACGACATCTAATTCCATTGAAACCACTTTTGACCAACTTCCGGATAACTAGTCAGGACAGAGAGAAAGGCTCTATTTTCTCACTTCCCATTTCCCCGACTTGGTTTCTCACTAATTCCTATAGCATGCAAAATCACCATAGCTAGCCAACTTCACACCATTCTTGGCAAGTGTTGTTTCCACCTTCGGAGGTGGGTAGAGACCTTCTTATCCAAATTCCACCGTTCTAGTCGCTTCCCTTTTCTTATCTTGTTTCCGTAGCTATTATTTTGGTGTTAGTCTAGTTTGATATATTCAAGTTTTCTCATGGCTCCCTTCTCTAATGGATCTTTTATTTTCTCTTCCCCTTTTATCTACTTTGTTCTAGTCTCTACTCTATCGTTTGTAACAATAATACTTGTTGCATGTTCTCCTCTTCAACAATCTTTAGCTAGAATAACCTTATATTTGCTTCTTGTTGAGGTTTTGTTTCGTGTAGAGCATAACAAGCATATGATTTGGGGAGAAGATGCCCACCAATAATCCACCGATTTGCTGATGCATATGCTGATTCGGTTCCCACTTCATCGTTGTTATGGTTTGGAGATTTCAGCATCGACAAAGACGTAGTTTTTCCATGAGGCAAGCCAAAATTGTTGAGGACCTGCTTCACGCTTTTCCTTCGTTGGAGGTCGACCAACAGATGGAATAGGAGGTGGAGGAGCTCCCATGGTTTCTCCCCCACTTTGGTTTGGAGCTTTTTTGCTCCACTTTTCAGCATCGAAATCTCTGTTTCTCTAGAATGGTAAAAAGGGATTTGCAAGTTAATTTGGTTGTGGCATTATCGGTGTATATTATGTACTTCTCTAATTCAGCTCTGTATGGCGGTTTTATTGCGATATTGTCGGTGGGAACATGTAGGGTGTTCGGTGAGCTGCTCTGGCTGCTGACTGTTTCTTATGCTTGGGCACTACTTGCTTATCCTTTGTTTTGTTTTTGCTACTAAAAGGGAGATTAGCTCAATGCTCTCCTCTGTTAGTTCTCTTTTGGTTGGAATATTTACATTAGTTATGACTATGTCTTGTGATGATGGAATCGAGCTTGTAGAGCTCCTGGTATCATTGAGGGAAGATCCTCTTTTGGTTGGTTTGTTTCCAGAGCAAGATAACATTGTTGGACATGGATGTGTCCTCTTTAAGACTGCAAATGCAACACCCATGAGAATTTGTTGCTTCAGGCAGCATGACCTTTTTGGTTAATAGTGTCTTTCGAGCGGCTTGTAAGGCAAACTTTGATCTCCCCAGTTATGTATTTCCTTCCTTGTTAATGATATGTTTCCCCTTGTTTTGAAAAAAATTCCTTTCTCACCTCTCACAACTTATTCCTTGTAAATACCTTTGAACTTGAAGCAGTAGACTCAAATTTGCGCAACGTTACACGTAACATCTAGAAGGTTATTTCTTTGGACATATTTTATCTATTGATCTGGATCACATCAGTCTTGATCTCTCTATGGTCAAGGCCTTCTGGAAAGACTACTACCCTGATACTGGTTTCTTATATGTACAGGATGCTCCATGGCTGATTTACAACAGTGTCTTTCTTAGCTTTTGAATTATGCCTTTAACTAGCTTTATAATACGCCAAATTGCTTTGGAGATTACCTTGCATGTGGGTAGCCATAGCATGTGTTATGAGCTAGTGCTTGAGTCTAGTAGGAAGACTCTTCCCGAAGACATGATGCACAAAAGAAGGAATTGGGTGAAGGCGATGGTGTAGATCTTTAGTTAGAAAGGGTTATGCTTATTTCTCTTACTTATTTCACTTTACTTTTTATCTAGTTAGTGTTGGTAAGGATATGAACTACCATTTACAAAACTTTTGTGAAGTTATAAATAAGAGGGTGTTCCTTTCTCTCAAACCATTAAGACAGACTTTGCGAATATGTTTGTAATCCTTTAATCTGATTTTGTTAATCTATGAAGTTTCATTTCACTTTCTAAAAAGAAAAAGAAAGAGTTGACTCTTTTATATATCGAAGTAGTTCTAATTCTTGTCATAACTATGTCATGCATAAAACTAATTATGATATCCCATGATTAACTAAATCTATTGCTTATCGCGTAGCATTATTCATGTAATCACTGATGGAAAACGAAGCTTAAATTATGGTTAAACGACCCATAATCTAAAGCCTTTTCAGGGCACGCACGCCCACCAAGAGGCCATAGCCTTTAATTTCCAATTTTTGTACTGCCCATACCAGTGCCACATTATTCAGACTAATGTGCTGAAATGCACATAGCAGGATTCGATCTTGCAACTTATGGGTTGTGTATAGATTGCCTTAACCACTATTGTAACACCCCAATTTCTAAACTATATTACATTATTCATAAGCCATTTTTCTTAAGTAGTGGAAGTCATAAAACTCTAGGTGTTACCGCCACACTCTTCCATGAGTGTTAAGGATATATTGGAAAACATTTTCACATTAAGATTAAGGAAAAATAATGACCATAAATTCTCACGAGAAACTGGCATGCCCTTTGCTAATAAGTACGCCCTTTAATATACTTTTTGAAACCTGCTTAGACAATAGGAAAAAGGGAATATCCACACCGGGATTCCAGTCAACCACATGTTTGATAGAGTTACATATTCTGAACCATAAGCTAATTACATACATCCAATAGAAGAGTAGAAAAAGGGAATTAGTACTTATACATTTTAAATCCAAAAGCAAAAGGAACACAAGTTGGAAATTCCCCCGGGATCCACACTCTCATAGTTCTTCAATACTTGTGATGAAACATTCAAACACATAGACACACAAACATAAACCGTCATTATAACTCTAAGCAAACACTAAGTGCCCAAATGGGTCTTATAGATAAAGCAAGATACAATTCCAAACTTTATTTCATATCCTCATTCAATTCACTTTTCCTTTCTTTCCTTATTCCTTTCTTTCTTTCTTTCATTATACCACAATTCATAACCAAGGCTCGTGGCCTAGCACAAGAGAAAACCTTTCCCACAATTCAAAATCCAAGGGCACAAGGCCAATCACAAGGGAAAACCTTTCCTATAATAATAAAAAAGGGAACACCTTTCCCATAATAATCATAAAGGGTAAACCTTTCCCATAATAATCACAAAGGGAAAACCTTTCCCTAATAATCACAAAGGGAACACCTTTCCCACAATAGTTGCAGAGAGAAAACCTTTTCTCCATGAATCTCGACTGTTAAGTTTGCACACCCCCTATGGTACCTTTAAACCACAGAACAAATACTAGACCCTACCACACACCGGTGTCGAGGGGGCTCGATCCTAAGCATAATAACTTCACACCTTCACAAGGAAGGTATTAGTGGGCCACGCTCCCAAAACTTTCTTATTTATTTAACTAATCCAACATTCCATACGAATAACTTCAATCAATTAAAAAGCACATAGTCTCAACCATATTCACATCATATAGAGTATTCACATATAACAATAGGGCTGCCCCATAAGGCACTCATATAACAATCAATTTATATCTTGCCA
>CM041782.1:116484639-116603104 GCA_023374045.1 Limonium bicolor | reverse complement strand
TTCCCTTTGTCCTGCAAAACCTGAAAACTGATATTGCAAATTCTATAACCGTTGGGTCAGAATGAATTGTTTTGACTGTATTGGACGTTTGTTAGTTATCATTTGGAATAGAGTTCGACTTCAGAAAATGTCTCCGATTTGTTCTTAAGAAGAGTACCCATCTCCAGCGCGAGCAGTCATCGACGATGACTAGAGCGTTCTTCTTACCACTCTTGCTTTGAACACACTTGGTCCCATAGATCCTGTGCGCAGATCCAGCGGAGATGGGTGACATCTCTGGTTTACCTGGAAAGCTTGTCTTGAATGTTCCCTTGTACGGCATGCAACAGAGGGAGTCAGTCTGGAAGAATTTGTCTGAGGAAGTCCTACTACAAGATTCTGTTTTTGATTTTGTTGAGAAGTTTGCCGTGTGCCGGACCTAAATGGGAGTGCCATAAGGAAATATTTTTGTCCTGTACACTGAGACAGAGAGTCCATCTAGGTTAGGGTTTTCAAAGATAACCTTGTAAAGATTGTTCACCCTACACCAGTGGCTTTTAGAAGACCTGTTTGCTCATCAAAGATTTTGCGTCAGAGGCCGAAAAGAGAACAACGTTAAAAGATCACAGATCTGAGAAATACTTAGAAGGCTATGTCTCAAGACCATCTACTAATTAACATTTTCTATTTTAAAGAAGGAGGGATTGCCGATGGTTTCCAATACCAATGATTTCACCATGATGCATTGTCGCCAAAAGTTACCTTTCCCCCGAGGTGTTGAGAGAGAGTCATGAACTTGTCAGGGTCTCCTGTCATATGTCGTGAGCATCCACTATCTAGAAACCAAGAGTCATTGTCCACGGTCTCTCCCTACAAACACAGAGGTTAGACTTGGGAACCCAGGCGAACTTGGGTTCCCTCTTTGAAGCAAAAGAGCTGTGAAGATGTCGTGCTTTAGACAGAGTATGTAGACGTTGCATATTGAAAGATAAGTCTCTGCCAAGCTTATGACATGATGAGTGAATTTGCCTGTCGTAGCCACAGTAACCACAAATTAATAGAGAAGGTAGGTGAACATACTTCTTTGCAACGAAATTTGTTTTCAAATTTTCTTTTTGGAATTTTTTCGTTGAAGATCGTTGGGTTTTGAAGCCATTTTGGGAAGATTGACTTTGCCTTTGTTTTTCAGCCAGTGAGGGATTCGATATGAGACCGATTCCATCTGTGCCTTTTTAAGAGCGATTTTCAGGGAATCGACCTCTTTCTCAAGTCGAACTTACCTTTCATTGACTCGCGGAGTTTGTTTTCAAAGAATTTTGGTTTTTGCATGACAGCAACCTCACGAACAAAGGTAATCGTTTTGAAGAATTTTTGAGGGATTTTGGAACGATTTTTCTGTAGAGATATACTTGGGTTCTTAAAGAATTGATGAGACTCGAGCATCTCTTAACTCACTTTCAAGTTTTTCGACCTTTTTCTTCAGACTTTGCAGTTTAGCCGGTCGTTGTGACATGACCTTTAACACATGAATTTCTTCGTAAAGAGAAGCTATCCTTTCTTGTTCTTCAATTAAGTCGAATTCAGGATGATTGGGGTCTATGTATAAGTGATAAATCTAAAGAAGGAACTGCACATAAGTCTGAGAAATATTCAGTTACCTCTGAAGAGGGAGTCTTGCATGCCTGATTTTTATTGACCTGAGGCGATTAAGCTTGATGTTCCAATCTCAGGTTCTTTCGAGTCAGAGTCTCCCCATGCTGAATTTGCCATCAGTGATGATTGCTCACGATCATCTTTCTTCTTGAGTGGACAGTTGTTGGCGTAGTGCCCCGGTTTCAGGCATTGAAGCATACGCCCGTCTCCCGGTTCTAGTATTCCCTTGCTGATTACGGTTGTATGATTGATATGGTCATTTTGGTTTTGGCTAAACCTGTTTGGACTGTTCTTCTTCTAATCGATCTCGCATGAATTTCTTAAAGTTATTGACCAGCATGGCCATATCTTCGAAGGTATTCACTGATCCTTCCTCTATATGCCGTCATCAGAGTGTCTCGTAGCTGCTGGATTAAGTCTTGGTTTGGGAGTAGTCTCATAATGGAACGACTCATTCTGGTGGCTGGTATCTGACTGGTGTGTGGTCTTCACCTGCAAAGCTTGATTCACATTAGAATAGGAGACAATATGGTTTGAGTGAGAAGCATTACCTCTGTTTTGATATTCATTTGTATTTGTCGATGACTAAAGATAGGACCCTAAGTCAGTCAAGGTCCATTTTTCTAGGCTTTGAAAGCCTTCGTGGAGATAACACTCTCGGTCCATTCTTCCCCAAACTGTCCAGAAATTTGTTGTTGATATTTTTCGTTTGACTCTCCAATCTGCAGCTCTTCCATGGTAGCAGTGAGTTCAGTGAATCGTGCAAGCATGTCGCTGAGGGATTCTCCAGGCTTTCCCATGAAGTTTTCGTAGTCCATCTTCAGTTCTTGTATTTTTGATTTTCGAAGCTCGGTATTTCCTTCGTGAACAGCTCGAAGGTGATCCCAGATGTCTTTTGCTACCTTGATGTGATACACTCTTCTTCTTGGTGGAGAGAGACTTGTGTAGATGACTCATACGGCTTGGGCATTAGTCAACATTTGCGCTCCTCATCCGTATAAGAGCTTGGATCTTCCCTTCAGGTACTGGGAAGTTTCCTTTTGTCACTACCGTCCAGAGTTGTTGATTGAGTGACTGGAGGTGCGACTCCATCTCGTTTTTCCATATATTGTAGTTTGTGGAGTTATCTTTGGGTTCTCCACCTGCATTCTGTTGTTATTGTTGGAATTTGAGATTTCCCCATTTTGAGAGATTTGTCAGCCAACACAGGCTCTGATACCACTTGATAGGATCAGGGTGGCTGACCGAGTAGGTCTGAGGTGTAGTCTCAGACCAACTCTGCTTGAAGAATAAATGTGTGCAGAAAATAATACGCGGAAGCTTTTGTTTAAACTTAACAAGTATGGATTCTGCTTATTGAAATTCAATGTGAATTACAACCTAGCTTCCTATCTTGGGATTCGACAGAAGTATACTGTCTCATCTAACACTTGCTCTACTCTCGGCTTTGATCAATGCGTAACAAGGAGTAAAGGGGAGTGTTCTATGTGTGCTGTCTAGGTAAAAATACCTAAGATAATTGACAATATCTCACGATCTCTCAAAATACTTTCTCTCTCAAACGTGTTTTTTCTCTCTAAGAATAATAGTCTAGAACGCCCACTAAATAGTTACAATCTTATGTTATATACTACTTAACTGTTTCCTAAAACTTCGGAGATGTCTTCACATAGCGGCTACTTAACTTTGGATGCGTAAGTCTCGGAGGTACTTAGTTGCTTCACGTTCACACGTCGTGCATACTTCCACGTTTCCGAGATATTCGGAGCCACTTGATAGTATCGCGCCTTGGTTGATCAAAGACAGGTGAACAGGTCTTGCTGCAGAGGTACTCGAGCTGGTGAGTTACGACGCCAAGTCTTTCTGCAGAGCTACTTGACTGAGGAGGCAATCATCTACAAAACTAAGTCTCCACAGGTTGGGGTTTGGCAACCCCATTGCCAAATATGACCGAAAATGAAGAGAGAGCAACAGGAACTTATGAATTTAAGAAAACTACCTTAATAACTATATTTATTTTTTATAATTGGGTTGTGGAAAATAAAAGATGAGATAAATGTGGAGCAAAATTGTGTTTTTTGATGCTAGGAGGAATTTGTGAAATTGATTTTGAGTTGAAGGCCTTGGAGCCAAGTGAATTGGGTATATATGTTGGTATTGTTGTTTGATGAATTTTGAGGAATTATGTGTGCGGGTGGGACCCTTTGAGGGTGTGGCTAGATTAGGATTTATTTGGATGAATAGAAGAGTTTGGATATGTTAGGTTTATGGGGAGTTATAGCAAATTTTAAAGAAAATGAGTGTTTTAGGTGGCTTGGTAAGTGGGGGAAACTTAAGTGTTCATTTGGGTTGAGTAGAGTTGATTAATAACCTTGAGATGATATTTGGAGAACTAGAAAGAGAGATGTAAAAATCTGTAGCAAATGGCATGTGAGAATCTTGGAAATTCTAGAAATGAGTTAGTGTGCAAGACTTAGGAAGATGAGAGTTGGACTTGGGTTTTAGAAGTGCATTTGTCTAGGAATGGTTTGGAATAGTCATTAAGTGATTTGGTAAGGTTGGTAGGAGGTAGAAACTATCAAGAAAAGCTTGAATGCATAAGTGTGCAAAATGTAAAAGTGGGAATGAAATTGTAGAAACTAAGCAAGAATTGAGTGATGGATTTAACCAATGATTGGAAGAGGTTTAAAAGCATGTTTTAGGGTGATTAAACATGTAGGAAACTTGTGGAAAGATTAGGGAGATATTTAGGGTGGATTAAGGATTGATTGTGGGCTGAAAATTTACCTAGTAGTAGTTTTTAGTAGGGTCCGGGACCTAGGTTGGGAACCAAGTCCCGGCCACATCAAAAATAAGGCCGAGACTGAAAACTAGTATTGGTCCGGGACCTAGGTCCAGGACCAAATCCTGGACCACGTAGAAAAACAGGCCGAGAGTTAGTTAAAGCGTTGGTCCGGGACTTCGGGTCCGGACCAAGTCCCGGACCACCCCAGAATTGTGCCGTGAGTATTTTTAAGGCTTGTAAAGGTGGGGGTTTGATTGGTATTGGTTTTAGATGATGTTTAGGAGTTGTTTGGTGACTTGTAAAGGTCCTAAGAAATGTAAACAAGTTGGAGAAGTGATTGAGAAGGTTGTGAGTTTAAGAGCACATGAACAAAACTAAAGAATAATGGGGTAACAAGGTTAATTTACGGAGTACTGGTTTTACATACCGTAGTACCTTAAATTAATGGAGATGTTTGGAATATATCAGTGGACAAAGAATAAACCGAGCAAAGTGAGAAGACACGGTAAAAGTAAACCAAGGTGTAAGATATATTTTCTCATGCCCCGTATGCTACCTTGGCTACTCTAGTTTGTGTGCTTGTTTGATTGTGTGATCACCTTAACAAATAAATGCACGAATCGGATTGTTTGCACTTTCTTGTGCTTGCTTTGTACTGCCCTTGTTGGATTGTTGATTAAATTGAAGTTTGTATAATTCATGAAATGTGTATTGCGGATGAAGTGCTTTGATGTTGAATGTGCACTGTAGTTCGACTCATAGATGAGTCTTGTTTGAGTAGCGACTCGTAGGAAGAGTCTTGTTGTGAATAAATGAAAACAAGGAAACACACTAAACCTATCAAACCCGGAAACGATCGCAAATTTATGAACTCGCTAGAATATAAGAAATATACGGGATTAGTAATCTCCCGATAACGGTTAGAGAACCGAATTGATTTAATCCACAAAACAAATAATATGGAAGTATATAATGAACCTCTATTTAGAGGATTGATAAATGTTCAAGATGTGAACCTTGAGAAAAGTAAAGAGTATAAGGGATCACCAAACCCCTTAGAACACTAGTCGGCCCACCATGAGAGGATCCGACTAAAATGAACAATGTCCCGAACATGAGAGTATTCGATAAGTTGGGTATTACTTAAATCTGAGAATACTAGACATTGAGAGTTCCCTAAGCTATTGGAGGATATCGAGAGAGATACTTCGAGCTAATCTATGAGATTGTGAAATAACTCCGAGAGAGGAGTTTTGGGAATTTGAGTAGTCTGGTAGAGAATCGGACATTTGAGAATTTTGAGGAGCTAATTGTATAGCTCCATTTGTATTTGTAAGCCCGGTAGTGAGTGTAACACCCTACTAATTCGGCTCCTAATTATCCTATAAATGTCGCACATAATAAATAAATCGCAGCGGTAAATAACAGACTGTCGCTCTAATGGTGTCACTGTTATCACTCGCCCATACGGGTGATACGAATTACTTGATAATCAACTTGCAAAACGTTTTCCGCAGTGACCACAAGAGATAGATAGTAGTGCTTAAACAATTTAAAACAAATCCAACAACAACCGATTATTACAGACCGTGGAGCATCTAACCAAAATACACCTCGGTTTACACAGCCCGAGTCCAAAACAACATTAGTATCACACCGTACCAAGTCTAACCAACAGTAAACACAACAGTCGCACCCCGCGTCGACCCACCAGCTAGTCTCCAATAAAAATGGTTTGTGGTATGGAATCAGCCCCTGCTGATATGTTATCACATGCCCCGTCATGCCTCCTCAAACCCCCCAATTAATTGGTCAAGAGCATGAGATTCGTTACATGCAATACCGTTTTAATATTTAAACTGTAAAACAATTAACAGTAATATCCATACAATAACACAACCATCAACACATATATACCACAAGTATAACTTAAATACCCCGAACTTAAATATGGTGATTATATTATTCTAATATAGTATTTAAAGGCCTAATAGTGCCTAAGTAATTTTTGGTAAAGAAAATAAACCCAAAAGAAATGAGAAAAACGCTTAGAAAGCGGAAAACGCTAAAACGAGCGTTAAATAACCATAGGAGGTACGAGACCTCGGTTATATGTCGTAAGGATTCCTAAGGCTTATATATGCCTAAAGAGTATACGGGAATGATTCCCGAAGAAAACGGATCCGAATAATGTATTAAAACGCTAAAAGAGCTTTAGCGCACGTTTTCGAGGAAACCCGAAAACGTGACTTTAAATGGTCAAACAGACCCGTAAGTTATAAATCATTAAATAATAATTATTAAGCATTTATGGAAGCTTAATAACCAATAAAAATAAAGAAACGAGAAAATTCCGGAAAACGGGCCCGGTTGGTGAACAGTATCAAAACCGGGTAAAATAACGAGCGTTTTCTGTAAAAGACGAAAAACGCTCCAGCTAGTATAATAGAGGGGGGCCGATTTTTATTAGTGTAAACAGCTCTCTCTCACACACATGTAACTAGCTAAATTAATGTGGAGTCAAAAAGCAAAAAGTAGAACAAAAGGACAAAAGACACTTACCTTTCCTCTCTCCCCCTCATTTCTCTCTTCTCTCTCCTTCCCTCTTTTCTTCCCCACCGATTTGCTCCCTCTCTCTCTGCTGGGTGGCGATTTTGAAGCCCCCAAAGGAAGCTCCCATGGCTTCCTCACCTTCCTCCACAAGCTCTAGCTACATGAGGGCCCCAAATGCAAAATAAATTACATATTTGTAATCTCCTCATCCTCCTCTACATTTCTATCTTTTCAAAATTCGAAAAGGATGAGTTTCATCTCCATGGGTTTTCCCCATTTGAAGAGAAAAGCACACCATTGTGAAGCTTGGAGTCTCCTCTTTCCAACAAGGTAAAAATCTCTACAAAAGATTCAAGTTTCCTCCACCCTCCTTGGAAACCGATTTTTAGCCCTTTGTAATGCCTTGTTTTTCTCTCTTCTTTTGAGCATCAACTTCACCTAGCAATGGTGGTGGATTCTTCTTCTTGAACCAAGGGCTAAAACCCCTCCTAAAGCACTCTAAAGGTAAACCCTAGAAATTGTATTTTGAACACTTCAATGAACTAGCATAAATCTAAGGGTTAGTGAATTAATTATGCTTGTTTTATGTGCTTGGGGTGATGGGAATGGAGTTTGGCAACTCCATTCCCCATGTGATCGGTTTGAACAAGAAAGAGAGAAGAAGGATTGGAAAGAAAGAAGGAAAATAAAAGCTCAAGGTAAGAGCTCCTTCCTAATGTAAATTTTATTGCATTAGTGTAATGGGAATGGGCAAAACATTTAAAGAACCCAAAACCTTGTACTAGTATTGAGAATTGTGAAATTTGTGTATTTAAGAGTAAGTATGTGGATTGTAGGCCTTAGAGCCAAGTATAATTGTATATGTGTATTGGTATTGTGATTGAAGGAGTATTGTTGTATTGGGATTGTATATGTGTGCTGGTAGAACCCTTGTGGTTTGGCTAGAATAGGTATGAATTTGATGAGAAAGGATGTGTGTGAATAAGTAAGGAAGGTAGATGAGTTATGGCAAAATTTCGGTAGGAATTGTGCATTAAGGAATGACTTGGTGAGTGGGAAAAACCAAGGTATGTATTGGGGATAGTAAGGATGTTTAGAAGCCATGGAAAGATGATAGTAGTATGTGGAGTTAAGCTACAAAATCTGTAGCAAGGGAGGCATCAAATGTATTGTGAAACTAGGAAGAATTTAATGTGCAGAATTTGGAAAAGAGTGTTGGAACTTGGGTATAGAAAGTGTATTGACTTGGGGATGAATTGGTATGGTAAGTAGGATATGTAGAATGCTAGGAATACATTGGTTGAGGAAGTATTGGATGGAGAATTGAGTTGTAAAAATCTGTAGCATAAGAGTAACAAAAACTGTTACAAGTGTTGGAAAAGAAGTGAGGAAATTGAGTAAGTTATTTGATGGATTTAGTAATGGATTTGATGGATGGATTAAGGTATTTTAGGAAGCCTAATTAGTGCTAAATCATGTGGGATTACATGTAGGAAGATTGGGGAAGAAATGAGTAAGGAAAGAAGTGAAAAACAAAAGCTGTAGGTAGGTTCTGGACCGGACCGACCCAGAGGTTGGGTCGGACGGTGGGTCGGTCGGATACAGACCACAGAACCAAACCATTCGGGAACGGACCGACCCAGGAGCCGTGGGTCGGACATGGGTCGGTCGGAGCTTAGACAACGGACTGAATCTTTCGGGAATGGACCGACCCAGAAGTGCATGGGTCGGTCGAACAGTTCTGGGTCGGTCGGGACAATTTCAGAAGACGGAAAACTTACTGGAATGGACCGACCCAAAGGGTTGGGTCGGTCGGTGGGTCGGTCGGCCCTAACTTATAAAAAAAAAAAAAAAAAAAAATAGTAACATAGTAATCATATGTATGTATATATAAGGATATGTACATATATAAAGGACCTTGGTAATACACCATTAGTGTAACATTAATGGTAAAGCAATAAGTATGTAAATGGGAAACAAGTAAGAGGATTAGTAAGGAAGTGGTAAGTATAAGAACGTTAAGTACACCGGGATAACGGGGTAAATACGGGAGTAGCGATTATTTGTGTATTGTAAGAATATAGTATTAATAATGTTGGAACATTATCAGAGGAACAAGTGTGAACCAAGGAACGAGGGAACACACGGTAGAGCTAACCCCGGTGAAAGGTATGATTTTCTCATGCCCCACGTGCTAACCGAGTTACATTGATTTGTGTGCTGTATGCCGGCTAATCAAGACTAAAGCATGAAAACGGTTTATTGCCTTTCTTTGCATGTCTTGCTGTATGTTGCATGAGCTAACCTTTCTTGAATTGATTGTGTGGCTTACTTGGTGCGTAGATCGACTCATAGATGAGTCTTGTATGTAATGACTCGTAGTAAGAGTCTTATTGTGAGACAATGGAACAATAACAACGCACTAAACTATCGAATCACAACGATAACGCAACCCAATAAACTCACTAGAATGTGAGAGAGTGTACGGGAGTAACAACCTCCCGATAACGATAGAAGAATCGAAATGAATAATCCACACACAATAAGTAGTGGAAGTAAGTAAGTAACCTCTGGTAGAGGAACTAATCTTGGTACAAATAGAACCATGAGAGTAGTGAAGAATGATGAGGGATCTCCAAACCCCTTAGTAATTGGTCGACCCATTATGAGAGGACCCGACTAATGTAAGTATGTCCCGTATATGAGAGTATCCGATATGTTGGGGAAACCCTTAAACCTGAGGATACTAGACAGTAGTAATTCCCTAAGCCAGTGGAGGTTATCGAGAGAGATACTTCTAGGCTAATCTGTAAGAATGTATTATACTCTGAGAGAAGAGTGTTGGGAATACGAGTAGTCCGGTAGTACGGACATTTGAGTATTTGAGGAGCTGATCGTACAGCCCTCGTATTGTAGGCCGGTGGCGAGTCTTCAGTATGACTCAGCCCAGAGACCAAAGTATGAGTAACGAGTATTGCGTACGTATGAGAAGTAAAGAGTATTGAGTAAGAAGTAAGTATGAGTATGTAATGAGTATCAAGTATTGAGTATGTATGAGTAAGTAAGTATTGAGTACGTATAAGTAAGTAAGGAGTACTGAGTAGCGAGTATGCACAAGCATTAGTAACGAGTATGGAGTAAAGAGCATGTACGAGTAAAGTATCGAACATGGAGTGAGTATGTAAGAGTAAAAGTAGGTATGAGTAGAGTAATGAATATCGACAACCCCGAAGTAGCAACGAGCAAGTAATTACGAATGGACTATAGAATGTCTTCCTTGGTAAGTATTGAATTGTATGTATGTAATTATTGTGGTATTATAGTATGTATGTATGTATGTATGCATGTAAATGAACTCCATGTATATTCGACCCAAAGTAGTCGATGTACCGCGGTTAGCACGCGGTATATGCGAAGGTCATGCGCAGCGTAAGCTGACCCCCTCGGGGGACCATTTTTAGTGTGCAGGTACCCGAAGCTGATCACCGTTCGAGAGAGTAGGACGGGGACTGCTACATAAGCATGGGCAGTTGTATAGTAGGGATTCATACTTGTATTGTAATGCGAATTTGGGAAGCTTAAACTGTATTGGTAACTTAAGGATCTTAGTGTACTCGGTATAGTAATGTATTGGAGTTGTAATTGGAATATGGATGAGTATGCAATGGGAAGTAATGTAATGTGTAGAGTACTCGGTATGTTCATATTCATCAGACCGATAGTATGTAGTATTGTAACTCGCCTTGTTAGTCACGTGGGTGACTAACGGCATTGTACACCCTCCGTTGAGTAAGTATTATCCGCTGCGAAGGTAAGTATGGTACGGTAATGACGGTATTAGCGGTAGGGGTGTTACAAAAAGTGGTATCAGAGCGAAGTATCGCTCTGATGGATGAAATACCGAGTTTAGGAAAGTACCGAGTTAGGAAGTAGAGACTTAGGGCTAAGGGTTGAGTGCTAGTGTGCGAGGACGCTAGATAGGAACTTCCGTGTGAACCGGAAACCTACAACAACCATACCCCGCCCTCCGCAACCCACGGTATTAAGTATGGGGAATAACGCCAGAGAGATGGAAAGACCTCTCACACTCGGGTAACACCCGATCTGGCAGTTGCAAGTAAACCTTATTAGAAAAGAACCTGTCATACGGTCGAGTCCAAGAACTGGAAGTCCCGAAGACGGTTCCCGTTAAATGACAAGGACCGCACTTAATGGCGGAGGAATGAAGATCCTAAACACAAGGATGATGAAATTTATGGCACCATGGGGCGACATGCTTCGCAGTCGCGAGGACCATGTGTAGCCAGCAAGAAGAGAAGCACAGTCGTGCAATGAAGCAAGGAAAATGGAGTAACAAGCCGAGACAAGAGAGTCTACGGACCGTAATCTTTGATGATACCAACAACGGTATACAAACCGACTAAGGAATTAGTCGAGGTTGGATTAATACCAAACCTACATGCCAAGAGGCTGTAATAACCAAACAACATAGTTCAGATAACCATGAAAGAAATCATAACACAGACACCTATAGGACCACAACATAGTTCCTAAGGACAAGCCAAGTCTCGTTAACCACACTGAAGGTGTGAGACATGTCAAGTATACTGAGAAGCGACTCAGGAGATCGATCACCAAGATCAAAGGATCAAAGGAAGATCTAATAAGACCACCAACTATGGATGGAAACGATGCCGTAACCGGTATACGTTAACTGAAAAACAACTTACCCGCGCACTTGCCTAGGGCAAGTGCAGCAACACAGACGGTTGGAATACTTTTACCAAATCGCAAATACTTACTACAGTACCACTATGACGAATGGAGCAAATGCAGGATCACCAATCCTAAGGATGTTAAATAACGAACCCTCGGGAAGGCCTAACGGCCCGACCATTGTATTAGGAGCATACCAGTCAGCAAGAAGCTGAACTTGGTCAAGACCACAAACTTGGCAACGCCATGAAGAATTTCTTTAACACCGAACCGTTATTTCAAAAACCAAAATTTTTCTCCAAAAACCACAAACCTTCTTTCAAAACATTGGATTTTAAAACCCAACAGATGGAATATCGGTGAGTATCATAGAGTGATACAAGAAGAGTTGACAATAGAATACTTCACCTAGGCGTGTGACGAACACTACTAGTGTACCCAAATACGGGATGTGGGACGACCGCACTCCGAAGGAGCTTGCGGGCCTGACAAATAGTTAGGTAAGTGGTAACGTGCCAACGGTACCCCACGTATGTATACATGTAGTGTACGAAACACGGGAAGTAGTCAACTCTGTTCTACGGACCATAAGTAAATACAAAACAGAACAGTTAGATACCTCAAACGAGCAAAGGAAACTCAGGTAAGCTACATGCTAAGGAGTCAGAAACTCACTCCAGGAGAACAATGAAGAGTTTAAAGTGCGAGAAGCACCAACAACTGAATAAAGACATTGGACATGTCTCGAATATACTAAAGTAAAACATGACGACTGGAAGGAATACGCAGTCTAAACACAGTAAGGCAATGCCTAACACTAACACTTTAGTGTTCAATGAACGGGATAGGATTCCCAGAACAACTACCACAAACACACAGTGATGTGGCAAGGTACCGGAAATACCATTCATCGCCGAAGGAATACCAAATCCGTTATAACACAAGGAAAAACCAATGGTCTACCCTAAGAACGGGAGACGTTAACCCTCAACGGATAACTCAATCCAGAACCGCAAGGTGGATACAAACTGAATACCCATAAATATCAACAGATACTACCGTATCAGTAATACCCAGGAGCAACCATAAAGGGTATCAGTCACACAGTTGAACGAAACGTGATAAGAACACCAAATTGGAACGAACACGGTTAGAACACCGAAGGGATCCCACTTGACAGGGGATACCCCAAGTTATAATGATCAATCAATACCAATACAGAAGGGCATCCAACGGACGGAAGCGTGATGCAATAATCCTATCCTGGAGCCCAGTATCGCCTCCAGCCCAGCAATGGCATACGGAGAAGTAACCATCTTGGAACAGCCTATGATGAGCAAAGATCTAGGCAATATGGCTAGCATGCCATGGTACCATTACCATATACAAACCAAACGGTTGCAAAACCATTGTAAACCATATGGAAGGTGATCAAAGACGACACCAATAAAAGGGTTAATAACCGATGAGCAAGAATACCCCTCATAAATGCGAGACCGCGAGAGCGGTGAACACACGGATCCCAAGAATGGGATACCATTAATAAATATCTGAAGATATATCTCTTTCAGAACTACTAACGTAGTGAAGCTTGAGCATACAAAAACAGCCAAGCAATGCAGGACAAACATCAACAACAATTGTTGCCAACCAAGGAGTAATCAGTTCAGGAGGAACATGTTATGTGGTAATGTAAAGTATAAGTAAATGACGCTCAAGGAGCCCAGGGTATAAACACCAAACCATGATATAAATGGTGGGGAATGCATGAGCTGAAGCCAGCAACGGTGGATGCCATGTAAACCAATATTGGGGAATCTGTAAGAACATGGTGCGCATCAGGCCACCAATGTATATGAATAATCACCAATGCTATGGACTTGTTAATACAAGATGGTGGACAGACTGGGCAATAAGCCAGAAGTCTGCACCAAATGATGAAGCACCACTTGAAAGAGTAGCAATCAGTCCTATTGCGATCTCAAAAGAGAGTTACTGTCAAGTGTTTACGCCTCTGCACTCTGTAGGACTGAGTGTTTTGGTATTGCATTTGAGCGGTAATGATCGAGTGGAATATGAGGAAAGGTAAATTGTGGTAAACTATTCCTTTCACCAGTAGACATGGCCTAAGCCAGTCAAGCAAAAGCCTAGAAACAAACCATGCGACCTAAGGCCAAGGAGACACGATGAGTGTCAAACACCAACAATCACAAGATGTGAATTCCACAGGAATAAAGGTGAAAGGAGACTTAAGAAAGTCACAAGGACCGATGCATTGAGAATGCAAGGTCATACAAGTAAAGAACACTTGTAATGAACCAGGAAAACTGGTACAATTCGGAAGCTACTAACAGTAGAGGAAGCACTACAACCCAGTAGTGACTTAACCTCAACCGACAATAAGTCGGAGAAATCAAGTGAATGATCACTACAGACACACAGTATGCATATAGATTGCCAAAGAGCTGATTATAAATCTAAAACTCATCGAGTTCGAGCACGGTAAAGGAATACCACACTTGGTTAATAAACCTTGTTCCCACATCAAGAGGGACAAAAGGTGATGTGTAACACGTTAAGGATAACGAGAAGGGCGAATCACCTAAGTTATCAGGGTCGCGCAGCAGAAGCTAGTGGGCCCAGAATTATACACCTAGTGAATAAAAGGCTAATCACCAATGCCTCAAAGCCATTTAGGCTAGAACCGAATCCGGTTAAGAGTTGAATAACTCCGATGAAAATTCTTGATGCAGGGACTAACCGATAATACGGTTAAGACCCGTTGATCAAGAAACATTGTATAATAGACCGCATGGAAGCTGAACCACTCCTTGACGGCTGAATGCCCTCGACCAATGTCCAATGTTGACACATGGTAGATTACGTGGGCGTAATCCCTTTTAAGGGGGGTAGAGCGAAAACCGCGAAATGTATGTTTTACGTGATAGGTGCGTAAACTACAATGCGCATAGCGCAAAGGTATTTGTTTTAATGATTGATACTTATGTTACATAAACATTTGTATTCACTCATTGTATAATTGTGGTAAATTGGGAAGTAAGTATAGGAAAAAGGAGTAGAGAAACTCCAGGGGAATGAGTACCCCGACTGGTAACAGTATGAAGAATGAGTATGTATGGGAGACTTGAGGAGTATAAATCGGTATGGAACCGATGTATGTAATGAGTATGTATGGAACCGAAGTATGTAATGAGTATGAATCGGTGTACAACCGATGTATTTTATGAGTATAAATTGGAGTATAGCAACTTAATGGGATGGTATACCCACGAATTTCTTGAGTATAGTAGTTGGAGGAAATGTAGTAATGACGGATGGAATGATTAGTAAGCAAGTAAGTGAGCAATATAAATTGGAAAATGTATGTGTATGATTACGAGTAGCAAGACTAACAAGATAGAAAATGAAATAATGCTTGACAATCTGTCTGTTTGTATTGAGGTGGGAAGTGGAACTTGATTTGCTAGCGATCAAGGGAAGCCGAACACAAATTGGGGTGGAAGGATAATTCAACACCAATGCTGATCACATTGTGGTTGAAGGACTCTGGAAGCTCCCTTAAGTGGTCACAACAATGACACTAGTAATAGGTATAATCATCATAAATGAATATTGGGAGATGTATGCAAGTTTTCAAAATGAATTTCCAAACTATTTTGGTACAATGTTTTCTTCAAAATTGAGAATGAGGATCGGTTTTGAAACCGCTCCCACGGGCGCTAGTGGACCTCCATGCCTAGGCACGGGTATCCGGTCGAAACCATAGGAGGAGAAGCTAGTTTTGAGTCCGTGGAAGTGTAGAGTAGTTTGAAACCACTACACCGATGGTACGGTAACAGTGTGTGTTTTGTATTTTTCCAAAGGCACTGGGGCAGCGTAGTCCCGAGTAAGTATGAGTAAGTATGAGTACAGTATGAGTAAGTAAGTATGAGTAAGTGCCGGAGGATCTCTATATGTGCAAATGAATTTGATCAGAACCAAAGGACCGTAGAGCCAGAAAGCGTAAGTGCTCAAGTCATGACGGCCGTGAACCAGAAAGCGTAAGTGTTCAAACGTGACCGGTACCTGAGGGATCACTCTCCATTGGGGGAGGATGGTACCTAATTGCCTTCGGGTGGACCCCCTTGGAGAGAAGTAAAACGGATATTTTCGATTGCTATGCATGCAGTGACATGCTGTGTGGATGCGTAGTATGCATCATGTCAGACATTCGGAGTTTGACAAATTATATGTAGAGGTCATAACCTTAGCATAGAGTTTTGGTATGAGTAACAGTATTAGATTCACCAACTTTGAGGGCAAAGTTCTTTAAGGGGGGTAGATTGAAATACCCCGAACTTAAATATGGTGATTATATTATAATATAGTATTTAAAGGCCTAATAGTGCCTAAGTAATTTTTGGTAAAGAAAATAAACCCAAAAGAAATGAGAAAAACGCTTAGAAAGCGGAAAACGCTAAAACGAGCGTTAAATAACCATAGGAGGTACGAGACCTCGGTTATAGTTGTAAGGATTCCTAAGGCTTATTATGCCTAAGAGTATACGGGAATGATTCCCGAAGAAAACGGATCCGAATAATGTATTAAAACGCTAAAAGAGCTTTAGCGCACGTTTTCGAGGAAACCCGAAAACGTGACTTTAATGGTCAAACAGACCCGTAAAGTTATAAATCATTAAATAATAATTATTAAGCATTTATGGAAGCTTAATAACCAATAAAAATAAAGAAACGAGAAAATTCCGGAAAACGGGCCCGGTTGGTGAAGTATCAAAACCGGGGGTAAAATAACGAGCTTTCTGTAAAAGACGAAAAACGCTCCAGCTAGTATAATAGGGGGGCCGTTTTTATTAGTGTAAACAGCTCTCTCTCACACACATGTAACTAGCTAAATTAATGTGGAGTCAAAAAGCAAAAAGTAGAACAAAAGGACAAAAGACACTTACCTTTCTCTCTCCCCCTCATTTCTCTCTTCTCTCTCCTTCCCTCTTCTTCCCATCGATGCTCCCTCTCTCTCTGCTGGGTGGCGATTTTGAAGCCCCCAAAGGAAGCTCCCATGGCTTCCTCACCTTCCTCCACAAGCTCTAGCTACATGAGGCCCCAAATGCAAAATAAATTACATATTTGTAATCCTCATCCTCCTCTACATTTCTATCTTTTCAAAATTCGAAAAGGATGAGTTTCATCTCCATGGGTTTTCCCCATTTGAAGAGAAAAGCACACCATTGTGAAGCTTGGAGTCTCCTCTTTCCAACAAGGTAAAAATCTCTACAAAAGATTCAAGTTTCCTCCACCCTCCTTGGAAACCGATTTTTAGCCCCTTTGTAATGCCTTGTTTTTCTCTTCTTTTGAGCATCAACTTCACCTAGCAATGGTGGTGGATTCTTCTTCTTGAACCAAGGGCTAAAACCCCTCCTAAAGCACTCTAAAGGTAAACCCTAGAAATTGTATTTTGAACACTTCAATGAACTAGCATAAATCTAAGGGTTAGTGAATTAATTATGCTTGTTTTATGTGCTTGGGGTGATGGGAATGGAGTTTGGCAACTCCATTCCCCATGTGATCGGTTTGAACAAGAAAGAGAGAAGAAGGATTGGAAAAGAAAGAAGGAAAATAAAAGCTCAAGGTAAGAGCTCCTTCCTAATGTAAATTTTATTGCATTAGTGTAATGGGAATGGGCAAAACATTTAAAGAACCCAAAACCTTGTACTAGTATTGAGAATTGTGAAGTTTGTGTATTTAGGAGTAAGTATGTGGATTGTAGGCCTTAGAGCCAAGTATAATTGCATATGTGTATTGGTATTGTGATTGAAGGAGTATTGTTGTATTGGGATTGTATATGTGTGCTGGTAGAACCCTTGTGGTTTGGCTAGAATAGGTATGAATTTGATGAGAAAGGATGTGTGTGAATAAGTAAGGAAGGTAGATGAGTTATGGCAAAATTTCGGTAGGAATTGTGCATTAAGGAATGACTTGGTGAATGGGAAAAACCAAGGTATGTATTGGGGATAGTAAGGATGTTTAGAAGCCATGGAAAGATGATAGTAGTATGTGGAGTTAAGCTACAAAATCTGTAGCAAGGGAGGCATCAAATGTATTGTGAAACTAGGAAGAAATTAATGTGCAGAATTTGGAAAAAAGAGTGTTGGAACTTGGGTATAGAAAGCGTATTGACTTGGGGATGAATTGGTATGGTAAGTAGAGATATGTAGAATGCTAGGAATGACATTGGTTGAGGAAGTATTGGATGGAGAATTGAGTTGTAAAAATCTGTAGCATAGGAGTAACAAAAACTGTTACAAGTGTTGGAAAAGAAGTGAGGAAATTGAGTAAGTTATTTGATGGATTTAGTAATGGATTTGATGGATGGATTAAGGTATTTTAGGAAGCCTAATTAGTGCTAAATCATGTGGGATTACATGTAGGAAGATTGGGGAAGAAATGAGTAAGGAAAGAAGTGAAAAACAAAAGCTGTAGGTAGGTTCTGGACCGGACCGACCCAGAGGTTGGGTCGGACGGTGGGTCGGTCGGATACAGACCACAGAACCAAACCATTCGGGAACGGACCGACCCAGGAGTCGTGGGTCGGACATGGGTCGGTCGGAGCTTAGACAACGGACTGAATCTTTCGGGAATGGACCGACCCAGAAGTGCATGGGTCGGTCGGAACAGTTCTGGGTCGGTCGGGACAATTTCAGAAGACGGAAAACTTACTGGAATGGACCGACCCAAAGGGTTGGGTCGGTCGGTGGGTCGGTCGGCCCTAACTTATAAAAAAAAAAAAAAATAGTAAGTAATAGTAATCATATGTATGTAATATAAGGATATGTACATATATAAAGGACCTTGGTAATACACCATTAGTGTAACATTAATGGTAAAGCAATAAGTATGTAAATGGGAAACAAGTAAGAGGATTAGTAAGGAAGTGGTAAGTATAAGAACGTTAAGTACACCGGGATAACGGGGTAAATACGGGAGTAGCGATTATTTGTGTATTGTAAGAATAGTATTAATAATGTTGGAACATTATCAGAGGAACAAGTGTGAACCAAGGAACGAGGGAACACACGGTAGAGCTAACCCCGGTGAAAGGTATGATTTTCTCATGCCCCACGTGCTAACCGAGTTACATTGATTTGTGTGCTGTATGCCGGCTAATCAAGACTAAAGCATGAAAACGGTTTATTGCCTTTCTTTGCATGTCTTGCTGTATGTTGCATGAGCTAACCTTTCTTGAATTGATTGTGTGGCTTACTTGGTGCGTAGATCGACTCATAGATGAGTCTTGTATGTAATGACTCGTAGTAAGAGTCTTATTGTGAGACAATGGAACAATAACAACGCACTAAACTATCGAATCACAACGATAACGCAACCCAATAAACTCACTAGAATGTGAGAGAGTGTACGGGAGTAACAACCTCCCGATAACGATAGAAGAATCGAAATGAATAATCCACACACAATAAGTAGTGGAAGTAAGTAAGTAACCTCTGGTAGAGGAACTAATCTTGGTACAAAACGAACCATGAGAGTAGTGAAGAATGATGAGGGATCTCCAAACCCCTTAGTAATTGGTCGACCCATTATGAGAGGACCCGACTAATGTAAGTGTCCCGTATATGAGAGTATCCGATATGTTGGGGAAACCCTTAAACCTGAGGATACTAGACAGTAGTAATTCCCTAAGCCAGTGGAGGTTATCGAGAGAGATACTTCTAGGCTAATCTGTAAGAATGTATTATACTCTGAGAGAAGAGTGTTGGGAATACGAGTAGTCCGGTAGTACGGACATTTGAGTATTTGAGGAGCTGATCGTACAGCCCTCGTATTGTAGGCCGGTGGCGAGTCTTCAGTATGACTCAGCCCAGAGACCAAAGTATGAGTAACGAGTATTGCGTACGTATGAGAAGTAAAGAGTATTGAGTAAGAAAGTAAGTATGAGTATGTAATGAGTATCAAGTATTGAGTATGTATGAGTAAGTAGTAAGTATGAGTACGTATAAGTAAGTAAGGAGTACTGAGTAGCGAGTATGCACAAGCATTAGTAACGAGTATGGAGTAAAGAGCATGTACGAGTAAAGTATCGAACATGGAGTGTCGAGTATGTAAGAGTAAAGAGTAGGTATGAGTAGAGTAATGAATATCGGACAACCCCGAAGTAGCAACGAGCAAGTAATTATACGAACGGTGGACTATAGAATTGTCTTCCTTGGTAAGTATTGTACCTTGTATGCGTATGTAATTATTGATGAACGTACTGTATAGTAATGGTATGTATGTATGTATGCATGTAAAATGAACTCCATGTATATTCGACCCCAAAGTAGTCGATGTACCGCGGTTAGCACGCGGTATATGCGAAGGTCATGCGCAGCGTAAGCTGACCCCCTCGGGGGACCATTTTTAGTGTGCAGGTACCCGAAGCTGATCACCGTTCGAGAGAGTAGGACGGGGACTGCTCATAAGCATGGGCAGTTGTACAGTAGGGATTCATACTTGTATTGTAATGCGAATTTTGGGAAGCTTAAACTGTATTGGTAACTTAAGGATCTTAGTGTACTCGGTATAGTAATGTATTGGAGTTGTAATTGGAATATGGATGAGTATGCAATGGGAAGTAATGTAATGTGTAGAGTACTCGGTATGTTCATATTCATCAGACCGATAGTATGTAGTATTGTAACTCGCCTTGTTAGTCACGTGGGTGACTAACGGCATTGTACACCCTCCGTTGAGTAAGTATTATCCGCTGCGAAGGTAAGTATGGTACGGTAATGACGGTATTAGCGGTAGGGGTGTTACACAACTGATGAATCATATATGAGTTTAGTGTATCATCATACACATGTAAAAATAAGTTTTTTTTTAAAAAGTTGCCAAAACATATCCATGACTGGTCTTGTTTTGAAGAGCTTGAATTTAGATGAATAATGATATAATTTTTTTTCATTTTGGACTTATATATTAAAAGTTACAATCATTTAAAGTTAATATAATAAAAAGGGCAACCCAGTCAACAAAGCAGTCCAGTCAGCTGCTGACTGGGACTGCCAAATCAGCAGCTCGCACGATATTTTTGCATGGAACGTCCGTGTGTTCGAATTTGCCATAAAGCCTGTAGTGTTGTAAGTAGTTGAGCTGTCTCGAGAGTGGTAGAACTCTCATGGCAATTATCGCCATCATCATGTTTTTACAAAGTGAGTGTATGTGTCAAAAAAGTGAAAGGCCAAGGAGGTACAAAGAAATTATGAAAATTTTAGGATGGTGCTCTGTAATTCCACGGAACATCAAAGAAGTTTTAATAGATTTTTCCTAAGCAATTGTAATCTAATATATAACAATTATAACTAGAGTAACAAACTATATTTTTAATAACATAAATTCTTAGCTACATGTGAATGTAGCCATCTTGGCTACATCCATGGAGATTTTAGTCAAATTAAAATAAAAATTTTATAGTAGGGTAATTTTTGTAATTAATGAAATATAGTGGGAAAAGATTGAAAATATAATAAACAAACAAAAATGGAGTGCTGTGCGGCGTAAATTTTTTTCCTTTAATACTACATTTTAAAATTGTTGTAACTTTCAATATATAAGTCCAAAATGAAAAAAATTATATCATTGTTCATCTAAATTCGAGCTCTTCAAAATAAGACCACTCATGGATATATTTAGACAACTTTTTAAAAAAAATTCTTACATGTATACTATGATATTTTAATGTGAGGATGTATGTACATATTTTAATGTGAGAATGTACATGTTTTAATGTGACGATGTACATGTTCAAATGTGAGAATGTACATGTTCTTTAATGAACATATGTACATGTTTGTATGGCCATATGTACATGTTTGTATGACTGTCTGTACAAGTGTTCTTCCTTATATGTACATGTTTTAATCTAAGAATGTACATATGTAATGATTCGTACAGGTTTATATGACTATCTATATGTTTTTAATGTACATGTTTTTACGTGAGGATGTACATGTTTTAGTGAACATTTGTACATGTTTGTATGATCATCTGTACAAGTTTTCTTTTACGTTATGTACTTCATACATGTAAAAATAATTTTTTAAAGTTGTCAAATATATCCATGACTGGTCTTGTTTTGAAGAGCTTAAATTTAGATGAATAATGATATAATTTTTTTCATTTTGGACTTATACATTAAAAGTTACAATAATTTAAAGGTTTTGTGATAAAAAAAGGAAAATAAAAATCTTTTTTTTAAAAAAAGAAAAAACAAAAGCGTAGGCGCTGCGGCGCAAGGGAAAAACAAAAAAGGAGCTGATGTAGCCAACTCTGGCTACGTGCAGTTGTAGCCCAGACAGGCTGTTTTAATAATGATAAATTTATATCTTATCTCTTCAACTCTGAGAAATTCTATCTTTATACTCTTGTATATCTTGAATCAGGCACAGGGAATCTGTAGTTAAACATAATGGAAAGTAACTAAATGTATATGTTTATGTACCTCAATATTGAAACGGAGGCCTTTATCCGACCAATCACCTTGCCATTTCTGAATCAATTCGTGAGCAGCTTTAGGATTCCTCACTGCCATGACAACATGTGATCCATTCTCTGCCAATTGCCTATTAAGATGGAAAAAATAGCGAAGTGTACAGTCTAATAATTGAGCATATATTATCAATCAATTTTTGAATTAATTAAACAATCCGCGTTGATGTGGGATTTAATTATATAGAGTAATATATATGTATCGTTTTTAACCGTGCAAGTTTAAACGAGGGAGTATTAGATTTTGTAAATTGTACTAAATTTATCTATATAATTAAATGTATATATATGATAATACTTCACTTTGTTTTTTAAACTCAGCCATTACCTCATTACGAAAAAAGGCTTGTTTTTTCCTTCTAAAATACCTTTTGTTTATATCTGTTTCTAAATTATGATAACAACTTGAGTTTTTAATTACTAACATCCAAATGACACCTTAGAGAATACCATTAGTCGATAGTACCATATGAGCTTAATCATACCTATATTTTTAATATATACTTTTTGTATGTGTGTTTTGTTAGTTACTTAATTTGTGTCGATGAATCAAGTGATTGGATCTGTATGATGTCGTAGATATTGTGTGGACAATCTATGGGGTTCTGTTGATAACTGCTGCTGGTATTTGTGAATTGTCCTTGTGGGATGCTTAGAAATAAGCAGAAAAGTAAAAAAATAGGGGAGACTATGTCGAATTTTTTAAAAATTTTATTAGTTTTAACTAAAGTAGTGTTTGATTAGTATAGGTATGAGACCCGATAGATTGTGGATGTACGATGAGAGAACCTTTGAGAGAGGTAGAATCTCTGCCGAATGGCTGAGGAAGATGGAAGAGTTTGTCGTTTTTGCACTACAACACCCTGAATGTATGGAAGATGGTAAAATTAAGTGCCTTTGCGACATGACAAGGTGTAGAAACAGACAGTATCTTAAGCCTGATGTCGTTAAGGTTCATTTAGCACAGAAAGGTTTTATGTACGGTTACTTTGATTGGATATTCCATGGAGAAGATAACACACCCGTACAAGCTACCTCGAGCAGCACTACGCCTAATGAGGTTCCACATGTTGAAATGTTAGAGCAAATGATTGCACATGCTGTTGGTGAGGTTCCAGAAGAATTCGGGGATACATTTAATTTTATGGAGGAGGTTGAAGAGGATCCAGAGGATACCCCAAATCCTAAGGCTAAATTTTTTTTTGAGTTGATGGAACATGCTAAAAGAAAGTTATTCAGTGGCACGCATCATAGTGTACTATCTATCGCCACTGAATTAATGTCCATTAAGAATGACTACCAAGCACCTCAGGCATTGATTGACCGAGTTTGCAAAACCTACTGCGAGCTCCGTCCAGAAAACACTGACATTCCAAAAAACTTCTACGAAGCAAAGAAAATCATACGTGGTCTTAGGTTACCTTATGAAGAAATCGATTGTTGTTCCGAACTATGTATGATTTTCTGGGGAGAAGATAAAGATCTGGATGTATGCAAGTTTTGCACTCGTCCCAGATACAAGCCTATCAAAGAGGGGACAAAAAGGAGAAAAGTAAGGTACCTTTCAAGAAGATGCAGTACTTCCCTCTCATTCCAAGGCTGAAAAGGCTTTACACTTCTCCTGCAATGGCTACCGATATGAGATGGCACGCAAAACACAAAATGGAAGATGATAACATGTGTCACCCCTCTGACTCAAAAGCGTGGAAACACTTTGACCAGATTCATGCTACTTTTGCTTCGGAGTCTAGGAATGTCAGACTTGGGTTATGTACTGATGGTTTCCAACCATTTACGGCTTCTAGAAGACAGTACTCTTGTTGGCCAGTTGTAATTACACCATATAATTACCGACTGGGATGTGTATGAAAGATGAGTTCTTCTTTCTTACAGTACTTGTTCCTGGCCCTAAAAATCCTAAAGGAAAGATTGATGTGTTTTTACAACCTCTTATAGCTGAGTTGCAAGAGTTGTGGGCTGGAGTGACAACATATGATGTGTCCAGAAAGAAAAAATTTCAAATGAGAGCTGCATTGATATGGACCATAAACGACTTTCCTGCATATGCAATGCTATCAGGTTGGAGCACTGCTGGTAGAATGGCGTGCCCACATTGCATGGAAGACAGTAACGCATTCACATTGTGTTGTAGTAAGAAGCAGTCGTGGTTTGACAACTCCAGAAAGTTTCTTCCTCTAGACCACAAGTTTCGTAATTAATGATAAAAAGTCTTTCTGTAAAGGGCACAGAGAGACCAAGGTTGCCCCACATTTCAAAACTGGTGACGAAATACTTGTATAGTTGAATCGGATGGTTTAATGAAGGTCACTGAGATTGGTTTGGCTGAAGTAAATGTTCAAATTGCTAAAACTTGTGGATGGAGTAAAAGAAGTATCTTCTGGGATCTACCGTATTGGAAAGATTTATTGATCAGACATATTATAGATGTGATGCACAGTGAAAAAAATGTTTTTGAAAACATATTCAACACAGTTGTAAATGTGAAGGACAAGACAAAAGACACATTTAACTCGAGGCAAGAGTTGAACGATTATTGCAACCGTCCTGAGTTGGCACCGAATTTGAGTTCAAACACAATTCCTAAGGCAAAATATGTCATGGACAGAGATAGTATTCAAATCTTGTGTGAATGGGTGAAAATTTTAAAGTTCCCTGATGGATTTGCTTCTAACATTGGGAGGTGTGTTGACATGGCCAACAGAAAAATGTTTGGGGTGAAAAGTCATGACTGTCATGTTTTCTTGCAAAGGTTGATGCCCATAGCTTTTTGACATCTTCTTGATCAAAAGGTGTGGGAGCCAATTACCGAACTGTGCCTATTTTTCAAGGAGTTGACATGCACGTCGCTTTCAGAGTCGAATATGCAAAGGTTGAACTGTCAAATTCCAGAAATAATTTGCAAATTGGAAAAAAATTTCCCACCAAGCTTTTTGGACTCAATGGAACATCTCCCTCTCCATCTCGCCTTTGAAGCAAGTTTATGTGGACCTGTGCAGTACAGGTGGATGTATCCGTTTGAGAGGTACATTCCATACAAGTTTCAATAATGCACGTACTACATGTTGTACTTTTGTGATATGTAACTCATTGGTGTAACTGATCTGCATATATATTATAGGTACTTGGGGAAATTGAAAAGGTTCATCAGAAACAATAACAAAGTTGAGGGATCCATTCGCAATGGATTCCTTCTAGAAAAGATCACCAAATTCACAAAGTTTTACTTCGTTGACGATGGACCATCGTACCCATACAAGCTTGGTAGAAACGAGACAATTGTAGAGGATGTTGATGACAACCCAGAAAGATTATCTGTTTTAAAAACAATGGGTAAACCGATTGACAAAGGAACAAGAAGAATGTTGACAGCTCGTGAGTTAGATGCCGCTCAATCATACATTCTACGAATTAGAGACGGAATTGTCCGTCGCTAAACTATATTAGCGATGGATTAGAGACGGAATTGTCCGTCGCTAATTACGTATTTTCTAGTAGTGAGTTCAGACAGTTTCTTAGTTTAATGTGGTTTTTGGAATCTCAACGCTCTTCCGGGCCCAGAAAAATATGTGATTCAGCATCTACACAATGAAGCTGATAATATCAGACAGATAAAACTGAAAGTGGCCATTTGGGGAGGGAATAATCCGACACTAGACTTTGAACAACATTGTCCATGAAATTGTCACAAGTCGTAATTTGGTGGCGGAATTTCATTTGTTGTTTGTGTTTCATAATTAGACGTGAAGGTAATACTATTACTCATCACGTAACTTATTGTAATATACTATTATAGCTTTATTGTTAGTTTTTACGAGAATTACATTTAAATGTACTTGTTTTGTAATTCATATTGGAAATATGATGAATTTACATGTATGATTTCTTAAAACTGCATTCTTATTACATATATTAGAATGTATGTAGTTCAAAATTCTTTTATTAAATAAATAAACTTGAAAACATGTATAAATAAGAAACTTAATTGTTGATGAGAGTATAATACCCCTCTGATTCAAAATTAAGAAAATTATACTAATGTCAGGATATTGTTCTTATATAGATTAAGTCATGGAAAATGTTCCAACGTTGCCATTGAGATTAGTTTAATCTATCATGATTCATATGTCATCAAATAATGTTGCATGTTTACTTGATGATCAAGTATAATATGAAAAATCCAGTAAATAGCAATATGATTGAGACGATATGCTCTTGATTTTTCAAAAGTTCACATAATATGTTCAATAATGGTAACGATGCACCATTGACATTATTATGTTATAATTATTTAATTATATAGTTAATGGCATAATTGTCTCTATCGATGACTTCATCTCTTAAAGAAAATAAAAGTAAAGATTTTTCTTTCACCAAAAGTGTTTAAATTAATCTACAACTTTCACATTTCAGGGAGCAATTTCAGCAGTTTTTTTAACTAAGAGATTTAATTGTCTTAGTATGCAATGATCTGGGTTTACTTTAGATAAAAGAGGTATTTTTCTATGTGAAAAACTCATGACAATAACAACTTGAGAGAATAATTACACTCTTCTATTGCTCAATGTTTTCAAAAAAAACCTAATATGAAGGCATATAATGAAATAGTTTGTTTTGATGATATCATGTTAACAATTTACAGACTTACGAATATGCTTAAAAAAACATGAGTCATACATCCAAATGTTCCTAATTATAGTAATATGTAGTGGACTTTTCTTACGTCAGTCAATAACCAAATTAATAAAATATATTAACTAATAATATACAAGTATCATGTACTCCTAAAATTTAGTACGTAGATCAAATGTGGGATCCAAAGTGTGGCTGGAGGTGGAATTTACTTAATAATGTTTTGCCATCAAACATTCTGAACATTTTAGCCTCTAAAACTCTCTTTGATGGAGATGTAGAAGATTATATTGTTTGGTCCAAGGATAAGTATAGCGATTCCACTGTTACCTTAGTCTACAGAATGATAACCCTACCTGGTTTGGAGGACAAATTCTGCTGTCTCATCTGGAAGCTGAAATCCCAGAAAAAGTTAAAACCTTCTTCTGGTTTGCTGCTAAGGATGGTCTGAAAACTAAGTGGTTGTAATACTCTAGAGGGTTAATGAGGGATGGTACATGCGCAACATGTGGTCAAATTGAAGACACTGAGCATGTTCTCAAAAACTGTAAGATTAGTCGTAAGGTCTGGGATTATTTACATGAGTTATTTTAGCTTCATTTAGGCGCTGTCAACTACTCTCTTCGTGACTGGTTCACAGTTAATCTGAAGTGTAACTCCCAAAGCCCATATTACAAGGAGGCCACTTGGAAGCAAATATTTGCTATTACCTGTCATTCCATCTGGTTTTAGAGAAACAAGAAATTCCATGAGAATATTTCAGCCTCAGAGGAGATACCTTTTCCCATGCTGGAGGTGAAGTTTCGATCCTACATTCTGGCATCAAAGATGGCTACCCAACTAAGAGATCCTACTCCTAAAGCGATTGAACCCTGTTCTTGGGAACCTCCTCCTGAGAATAGTGTGAAAACAAACACTGATGCTTCTGTCTCTATGGATGGGTTAGCAGCAGCTGGAGAAGTTGGTCGGGATTCTAAGGGGAATTGGATCTTTGGATTTACTCATCTGATGGGTGAAGTTGTTGTTCTTGAAGCAGAACTTTGGAGAATTTATGATGGCCTGAGACTACTAGCCAAGGAAAGGAATTTGCAGCATCTCATCCTGGAAACTGATTCCAGCGAATCCATTTCTCTGATCAGTAATGATATATGTGCTAATCATCACGTTGAAAGTCTTGGGAATGCTTGTATAGAATTAACTTCTTGTTTTCAGTCTTGTAAAATTCAAAAAAATAGCAGAAAGGCTAATTTAGTTGCAGACTCCATAGCCAGAATGGCTTTATCTTGTAATAGGGGGTGTGTGGAGGTGACTAATCCCTAGATTGTGTACGACTTTATTGCAGCAGGATTGCAATGGCAATCTTAATGCTTAAATAATAGAAAATCCTTTTGATAAAAAATAATTTATAAAACAGAACTCCCTAGTTAAAGCTAGACTTTATTTCATCATACTGTAACTCTCCCAAACACAGGATAGATTACGAAAGAAATAAACATCAACGCTCTATTAGATTTGTTTAGTATAAAACCATTTACTACCATAATCTCTATACATAACTACCAATATGACATAAATAAATCTATCTATACAGGGGAAATCCATCTTACAAATAGTCATCCTGTCCAAATTCACCAATCTTTTAATCTCATCACCGTGTACTAGCTAACTGACGTAGAGCGTATCTAATCAACGAATTAGATTAACATTATTTGTTGTCCAAAACTGTTACTTGTCGAATCAATCAATTTGTTTAGCCATTTTCTTATACTGTCCCAAAATTTAAATTAGTTCACTATTTTGTAAAATTATTAAAAGTACATATGGAATGTCCTTAATATTATAATTATATAAAAGCATATGTGATAATAAAGGAAATTTCATGAAATGTCACATATTTTTGGTCAATTCATGAAATACCACTAAAAAAAAAAGAAAATCATAAAATGTGACTATATTTTCATAAAAGTCCATGACATGTCATTATAGTCATTAATCAGATAGAAAAAAGTCGAAAATACCTGTAACACCCCTACCATTAATACAGTGCTTACCGTCCAATCTCCTTACATATCAGATACACGCAGCGGATATATACTTACATACAATGCGTGATACAATGCCGTTAGTTACCCACGTGACTAACAAGGCTACTACTTCTACATACAGCATCGGTCTGATGGACCGGAATCCCGAGTACTACAAATCTACAATGCATTCTCCATTTACCAAATACTACTACAATCTTCCTTCAATACAATACTCCAAGTACAATACAATATAATCTACATACCGAGTTTACTAAGATCCTTATACAATATACTATCTCTTCAAAGTTCATACGTACTCACTACGAGACTACTTACTACCCGATCCTCACAACTACTTACTCCTAATTACAAGGGCGTGCCTCCGGTCTCTTCCTTGACCATATTCGCTTCGGGTACCTGCACACTAAAAAATGTCCCCCGAAGGGGTCAGCTTTCGCCGAGCATGATAACCGCATACCCCGCGTAGTAGTGAGGGTACGCCGACCACTTGGTCGAATACATGCGGTTGATTTCATTCAAACATACATGCATACATGCTCTTATACATAATATTACAATACATTACTCAAGGCATACACACATGCATACACTTCATTACATACAAGAAGTACAACATAAACCATTCAATACATACTTACCTTTTTCTGAATTACACATACACATTACATGCACAATATACAATATTTGTTAGCTTCATTGGTCCACCCGGGTTAATCGGGTGGAGATTACTCTTTACTCGTTACTTCACACATACGCATACATACTCATACATACTTACGGATCCATACTTACTTACTCTTACTCTTACTCAAGTTAAGTCGTCGGGACCTCCGGCCCTGGGGACTACACCGTCCCACCTCCGGGATTTACTTGACTCACTAATCCGGGATGCTACCCACTTAAGGGATTTGGGCCGCGGACCAGTTTAAGAGTCAGGAATTGCAGCCAACCTCTTGTGACTCCGCATCCTCACGCGTGGCCGAAGCTATATCGGACTTGTACTCATTCCAATTTACTCACTTAAGTTAGGAGTTAGATAGTTAGGAATTAGCACAAGTCAACGTCCAAGCCACAAAAATACAATACATATATATACACATTCATACGAGGTACAATACATTACACAAGTACAATACGAGGTTCGAATACCATTCATCATCATTCACATATTTCATGAATTATACAAACTAGTGCTCAAGACAATAATTATCAAGCACAACATAAGTCAAGCACAGGTAAGCGCAGTATAGTCCGATTCATGCATTTATCTTATTTAGGTGGTCAAATAAGCACACAAATCGGGGTAACCGGATTAGGATACAGGGCATGAAGAAATCATACCTTTCACCATTGTACTTGTATCCCAACGTTCCTTCGGTGTTCACAAATCAATTCCTATTATATACATGCAATCGAATGATTAAATCTAACTATCATTATCTTAACTCAATTGCTCTTACTATGTTTACTAATTCATACTTACTAAGTCCTTATGCTTCCTACACTTACACATTACTTACTTATTTTCATTACCTTAAGTTTTATTTTCTTACTTACTATTAGCATGCTTTCATACATGTACATTTATATATATATGTGGGTATATATATATATATATATATATAAAATTATTATTTAATTGAAATAATAATTTTTTTTTTGACTGGACCGGACTTGCGACCGACCTTGCAAGTCCAGTCCATTCCAGTAGCTACCAGTGCGGGAAATTTCCTGGCTCGACCGAACTTGCAAGTCCGGTCGCAAGTTCGGTCCATTCCAGTAGCTTGCATTACGGGAATTTTTCTGGCCGACCGAACTTGCATGTCCGGTCGCAAGTCCGGTCGATTCCAGTAGGTTACAGACGGGAGAATTTTTCTGGTCCGACCGAACTTGCAAGTCCGGTCGCAAGTCCGGTCGATTCCAGAAGCTTTCCCGTCTTTGTAAATCGGGCTCGACCGAACTTGCAAGTCCGGTCGCAAGTTCGGTCCGGCCCAGTATTTGCATTTTTATTTCTGTTTTCAGTCCCTCTTTTACCCATTACTTCCCCATTGTTCCTACACTTAATCCCACATGTTATGACACTAATTAAACCTCCTAATACACCTTAGTTCATCCACCAAACTCCTTACTAAATCCATCAATCAATCTTACACAAATTCCTCACTTCTTTTCCAACCAATGTAACAGTTTTTGTTTTACCTTTGCTACAGATTTTTGTTGCAACTTCTACCACTCAAAACTTCCTCTATCAATGTCACTCCTAGCATCCCAAATACATCCTCTTACCAAGCCAATTCATTTCCAAGCAATTGTACCATCTATACCCAAGTCCAACATTCATTTTACCAAATCTTGCACACTATTTCTTCTTAGCTCTACAATGCAATCTAATATCTCTTTGCTACAGATCTTGACACTTACTCTCCCCTTCTCTAACCACCTCTTCTAATGTCATTTCTAGAGTTCCAAGTACATCACTATACATTATCTATCTCTCCCAACCTACTCCTTTATCTTTCTCTATCAAAATCTGTTACAACATCTCTTAGCCACCTAGTTTCTAGTTCACTAAATGTTATAATCCTAGGCAAATTTCGCCATCGTCTCCCCTATACTTTATACCCTTTCACCACAATGTTTCCTCACACATTAATATCATCTCACCTGTTTATACACAACATCAATATACAAGCTCCCATACATAATTACCAATACTAAAACACTACTAAAAATTCCTGCACTCAACAACTCAATCCCAATCTGTTTTCAATAAGTTTCTCACATCTTTTAAAGCTTCCAAAATACTTATATTCTCCTACACATTACACTACTACTACATTACCATTCCATTACTCATTTCAACTTCCAAAAACTGTTACATACATATATACCAAGTTACACAAAAGAGCATTCTTACCTTGTTTTTCTTCTAGATTTTCTTTCTCCTTCTTTCTCCTTCCTTCTCTCTCTCTCTACCGGTTTGTAGTCTCAATTCGTCTAACACTACCAACATTTACATACATGCTTCAATACTAAAACCACACTAAATCTTATTTAAGCTTTTAATGTACATTCTAGGGTTTAGGAGTTTCATTACCTTGCAAGGGTTTATAAAACACTTGGAGTAGCTCAAGAATGATCTTTCCACCCTTTCAAAGATGCCTAAACCGGCTGGGCACAAGAGGAGCACACAAGAGTTTTAGCTCAAATTTCATTTTGCCTTTGAGGCTAGAAAGAGATGGAGTTTTTGAAGATATTTTTACCTTACAAGAACAAGGAGAAGGAGGGCCTTCTAATGGTGGTGTTGAAGCTCCAAATGGGGTATACCCATAAAAACGAAAATGGGTGTTTTCGAATTTTGGAAAGATAGAAACGTAGCTCTTGGTGAGAGGAACACAATGGTGTAGTTTTTACAATTTTTGGAGAAGGTTTGATGGAGTTACAAAGGAGAGAAGATAGAGTTTTGTGTTGTTTTTCTTGTTCACCATGGAAATCGGTTGGAGGTAGAAGAAGAAGAAAAGAGAGAGTGAGGGGTTGTGTTCACGTGAGAAGAGAATGAGGGATAGGAGAGAGAATTGCAAAAGTGAGTGTGAGAGTAATAAAGTAAGGGGGTGTTTTTACTTTATTGTTTTTGTTGTTTAGTAAATAAGGAGAGTGTGAGGGAGTGTGAGGGGGGGTCCAAATCGGACAGCACACAGACCCATATGGGTTTGAAAAATTCTTTTTACATTATAGGACACATAGGTTTGTGTTATTTATATTTCTACCCCACAACTTCCCGTTTTTGACAGTTTTTACTAATCACTCGTTTTATTGATTTTATTGGTTCTAAAGCCTCACCAATATTTCTTAATGATTATTTAGTTGACTAAAATTGTTACGAGTCTATTTGACCCGTTTAAAGACACGTTTTCCCGGTTACCTCGAAAAACGTGCTTTAAGGTTCGGTAATGCTTTTAATCCATTTTAAGGATCCGTTTTCTTCGGAATTTGTTCCCTCATATTTATTTAGACTTAATTAAGCCTTTAGAATCCTTATAATACGCTAACCGAGGTCTCATACCTCCTATGGTTATTTAACGCTTATTTAGCGTTTTTCGCTCTTAAAGTGTTTCTTTATTTCTTTTGGATTTATTTTCCCTTACAAATACTTCTTAACCATTATTAGGCTCTTAAATACCTATTAGGATAATTTAATCGCCATATTTAAGGTTGGAGTATTTCAATACCCCTACTAGTTTACAAAGTACTTCTAAAGTTCACAATGGTCCCTATATGTTAAAAATTTACAAAAATTCATAAAAAATTCAAAATAAATAAAAATATAATATAATATATAAAATTATAAATATTGAAAAATAATAAAATTATCATAAAATATTAAACCAAAGTAAATATTTTATTTTTTAAAAATTATTCAGTACCATCAAAAAATATTGTATTCTAAATTAATAATTTATACCAATTTTTCTACCAATTAAGTATCATAATTTTTACTATACATTTTTTAATTAGTATTTTCTATCAATTTAAATTATTTCATTAGTTTCTCGACTTCTCGGTCCCCACAACATTGACATAATTACATACTTATCGATTTAAATTTACATATATGCTCCTGTTTATGTATTTGGAAATTAGGTGAGTAGTACTAAAAAAGGTTGTAAGGAATTCTGAAGGACGGCAGAGAATAATTTAGGATATTAATACAAAATTGGGGCTTCGTCTGCTCGCCTGTAAGAGAATTTTCTAGGACGCATTTCAATTCAACTGGGGAAGGACGTCCTTTTCCCTGAATCATTCGAGGGCAAAATTTTGAAATGTAACTAATTTTAGAGTATAATTTAAATTGATAGAATATAATAATTAAAAATTTTATAGTAAATAAATTATAAGTTTAGAACACAACATTCTAATAAATTTTTAAAAAATAAAATATTTATTTATTTTAATATTTTATGATATTTTACATTTTTTTCAATACTTATAAATTTTTGTTAATTTTATATTTTATTGTATTTTATATTTTTTGTGAATTTTTTAACACTTAGAAGCATATTGTGAACTTTAAAAGTACTTTATTAACTAGTAAAGATATTTTTATCTTTTTTTCTATCTGATAAATAACTATAATGACATTTCATGAACTTTTATGAAAATATAGTGACATTTTAAACTTTCTTTTTTTTAGTGACATTTCATAAATTAACCAAAAATATGGTGACATTTCATCAAATTTCCCTAAATCAAGAGATCGCATACAAATTAGTGGCTTTCAGCTGGCTCAAGTTTAGTTCAACGGAGCTATTTCAGTTCAATCTTCAGCAAGATAGATAAACATTTGACACAGACGCGAATGGCAACATCCAAAGATAAAGTATGTCCAGACATGACATTAGAGAACAACAAATGGAAGCTCTTTCCACTAAGATTAGATTGAGACTTTACAAACAAGTTAACATCGAGATGTTCTACCCAAACAAAAAGTTAAACACGGTAATGTCTAGCAGAAACACTCGATGATTATATGCTCAAAGCCAGCTCCTATAAATCTAACCAATCGACTTGTCCGCCACCCAACTTGAATTTCTTCATGCCCATCAAGCACAAGGCCAATCAACTTTCACAAGGATCATTTCAACTGCTGCATATAACGCACCTTCCCCATGATGATCAGTACCTTGGAAATGCCAGAGATTCACTTTATACATAAGGAAGAAGGGACAGCAGCTGGGTCCAGCTCCCAGCAACCTCTTAGGCTACCCTCTTTCTCATCCGTTAATTGGTAAGAAGGAATCTGATGGGAGAACCTCAGAAGTTCACAGTGGGGAATAGCCAACGAGCTGTTTGTTTTACTTCTGAAAAGTGAAGTATAACCTCGGACTCGTTCTAAAACCAACACTCGGATCAAGGAATTCTCCATGCTTTTCTCCTGGACTTCCACAATGTCAAAATCACAACTTGATAGCTGGGAGGCACATATTTCCCCAGACCAGCTCTTGTAAAGAGCCCATATCTCACCTTTCCTTGGATAAATTTCAAAAACATTCGTCTCTGACGTAGCCTCTGCTGCAACAAGATGAGAGAAGGCACCAGCATCACTGTACGGGTGATTCTTGCGCTGTTTCTTAAATCTTCCGCATGATATTGGAATCTCTTGATCTTTCCATCTGATCAGATCAGATGGCAGCGAGCAAGCTTCAAACCATGATACCCATAGCTTCATATGAGAATGAATATCAACCTTCTTTATACAGGCATAGAACTTGGGGAAGCCATCTACATCATTGTACAAAGCCCAAACCTGACCGATCTGAAACTTATCCAGCGCTTTTGTAGCTTCAAAATTAAAGAACTCGGCATCAGGGATCTCATAAGAATCTTCTGGCTCTAGCTTGGGGGTTGTGGCATGCTCATCAACGTCAACATCAAAAGTACAGTTATGATGTCGAGCTGGTGATGCTTTCCGTTGTACCTTGCCATTAGAATCCACATGTATATATTCAGAAGAGGGGCCATTAGAAAGATGATCTTCTGCCCTCGTTTCCATTTCTGAGGGAATGGTAATTTCTTCAAGGTTGGGGGATATGCAAGAAGGGTCGAGCTCAAAAGATCCCCTTGGAACATCATCTCTCTCTGTGCCACTCATTGTGAAAGAAAGAACCCTGTGAGAAAATCGAAGGTGCTCACTAGGAGGTATCTGTATTTCATCGCCATCCAATCGACAAAAGAGACTGGCAAAGCCCTTCAACTTTCCTAGGCATGCAACACGTACACCAAGTGTGTCGTCATAGTCAGAGAGAACCTCAACAAACAGAAACTCGTACTTTCTAGAATTGTCAGCAACAGAGATCCATCCAATATGCCAGTCTTTGAAGAGAGCCCATATTTCGTCCTTCTTGGGGTAGATCATGAAAGCACCATTTTTTGATCCCTTTTCCCAAGTGATAGGATGAGAGAACATAAGACGATCTTCAGTGTTCTCAGTGAGACCATGTTTGTATCTACCACAGGAGACAGGCAGCTCCTTTTCAACCCACTGATTCTCATCCTCAGAAACAGGATCTGGCTCCAACCAAGTGATCTTCAACTTGAAACCAACAGAGAACACTTTCCTAATATGAGCATAGAATCTTGGCATTGCATCAACTGTATCATAGACTGCCCATATCTGACCAACCTGAAAGCGATCTATATTCCGGACTCCATCAAAATCACTGAAATCAGGATCAGGGAACTCCTGCAAGATTGTTTCCTTGTCAGAAGCATCAGAACTTGAATTTTCTGCAGAGACACTGTAAGTGGTTGCAGTTGTATTTGCTACACTGGCATCACCATTCATCTTGTCAGTTCTACTTTTATCCTTTTCATCCAGACTAGGTCTCCTGGTAGTTCTACCCAGTTCCTCTTTAGATGAAGCATCTACAGTTTCCTCTTCAGGGAAAGGGAACAATCGATCAACATTTTCCATGCTAGCACCATCATTCATCTTACCAGTACTTTTATCTAGTTTCTCATCTACTTCGGCAGAATTGGTCTTTTTACATAGCTCCTCCTTTGATAAAGCATGTACAGTTCCCTCTTCAGTTGAAGTGAACAATCCATCCATCTTTGGCCTCTTTGACGGGTTGCCCCTCTCCTCCTCATCACTCCCACTCTCATCATAGGATACATGTTTTTTGTTTCTAGAAGAGCGGCGACAATTGCTCTTCTGCTCAACTTTAATGCCAGCAGCCATACAAGCATCCTTTGCAGTCTCCTCCTCACTGTCTGTGGTGCTTTCTGATGCAGAACTTTCACTGGATTTCTGTTTCTTCCCTCTTTTTCTCTTGGTCTTTTTTGACGAATTAGACCGATCAGGCACCTTTCCTTTACTGTTTCTTTTAGTATTTGTGGGAGATACACTAGGTTTATGCATCCCTTTTACATCAGCCTCTCTGCCAGTATTTGGAAATGAGGTCGTCTTTGGCTTTTGCTGGTGGAAATTGCTGGAAAATCCATTGTGGTTCGAAGAATTAGGAGCTACGTTGTGGCTATGTACTCCAGCTTGAGGATATCTGGCATTTCGGTTTAAGCTGGGCCCAGGTGGCATTCCCTGCGTACTGAAGTCATAGGCTATGAAGGGCTTGTTGCAAGACTGACAGTGAACAGCTCTATTTACAACATCTTTGTAATATTGATATCGCACAGCACAAAACGGGCAGAGTGTCCAGAATGTTTCTGGCACCAAGGGAGGTCTCACAGCACTCAAGTTCACATTTCCTTGTGCAAAGGGGCGATTTGGAGGCATGGGTCGAGTAAAAGTTCTTCGTTTCAGATCATAAGATGATCTTCTGGCCTTATCAAGAAGCATTCTTTGAGCTTCACCAATCAACTTAAAGGCTGCTTCAGCACCAGCAAACTTATTCTTGTCAGGGTGCAGGAGAAGGGCAAGCTTGCGATACTGCTTCTTGATTAGCACATCATCTGCTGATTGACTTACTTGGAGAATACCATACCAGTCCCTCTCATCCCCCATACTCTTGTCCTCAGCAGAGCAGTGTACTTCACACACACACATCATTTGAGAAATGTTCTCAAGATGCGCATAAAGACGTTGAGCCTTATATGCAATCTTGCGAGCCCCAGCAAAATCATTACTCTCCATTTTCTTGATTGCGATTTCCTTGGCCCTAATAGCCTCTTCCTTGTTGCACTCCATTCCTAATAAACCATGATCAAGTTAACAGTATTTTTCTAAATTGCATTATGAAAGGTCAACACAATGTTCAGCAACCTTAAACGTTAGGTGAAGGAGCGAAGAATATCAATGTTTAGTCCACCATGCAGCTGCAATGCCTCTTCGAATTAGAACCACAACAACCTGCAAAAGATGGACACATAAAAATCATATCAAATTCAGATGAAATAAACTCACAATTGGCTCAAAAAATTTGAATCAAGAAAAGCAATCCTTCAAAAAGAATTAATGACAGAGACATTTTATTAAGTTCCATGTTTTCAGAACACATATCAACTAGGAAGATCTAATAATAAACCAATATCCATAATTATCTGTTGAAAAAGCCAACCCTTCTTTGAACTAAGCCTGACCAGGTGTGAAACAGAATAAAATAGTGAGCGTTCAGGCAAAAACCGGAGTACTATTTATTTGCAGCTAAAAAAGCCACTATTTGTTTCAGCATACAAAGTAGACCGCACAATAGTCTTGGTGCCAGTCCAAACCAATTGTGTAAGCAGTCAGTTCAATGGCTCCACATAGACATGTCATAATGAATTGAAGAACCATGTAGCACGTAACCCATAATTTACTCATGCCATAATTCTTCAAATGGAATACAACACAATTACACTCGACATGATCTCAAAACTGACATGAGTAACATGAAATGTATACAATACACATTCAACCCAACTACACAGCAGAAATTCTAACCTGACACATAAAGACACTAGACTAACTTTTGGGGGGAACTTTCACCAAATAACCCCTAGGTTCAGACAAATTCTACAAAATGACCCTACTTCTGCTTCTTAGTATGATATAACCTGAGGTTTATTTTCAGCATGAAATAACCCCCCATCCCCATCCAATTCTGACATATCAAACGTTAATAAATTTTCAGTATTCTAATTTTGTCCTTTTCACCATATAAACCTGTAGCAAAAAAAATAATACAGCACTAGATTCCCAAGGAATTCACACCAAAGAGCACAGCAGGCAACCTATTCATATGAAAATCACAGCAATGCCGTTCTGCATGGCTCTTAATTCACACCATGAAAAAAATAGCACAAGGCATTTGGATATATGGTGATTGCTATCATAGTTGCACACACAGAACTTGTAATCAAAATGACAAACCAAGACGGGTGAATTCTACTCTGTGCTGTTTCAAAACCGAGCCCGAACTATTCTACTTCTTTCCTACCCTAACTTGCATTCCTGGGTGCTAAAAAAGAGCTGGTGGAATTCCTGTGAATCTGCTGCCTTTAGCAAAGTTGAGAAAATTACATTTTGGGACGGAAGTAGCAATTTGGATACCATTCCAAGCATTTAATTTCCCCACCAATTGAAGGCACCAGCTACTACCAGTATCCACACAATTAACAATTACAGCCAAGCTGTCATCAGTACCAACCACTTGCTGTAGCATCGAGGAAATCAGAAGAGAATTATATGAATGCATGCTACTTCAGTAACAGATCTGAGGATTACAGCGTGGATTGGGAAATATGAAGAGGATGAATTTGAATTCCTAAAGTGCAAGGAGGATGCTAGGTCAGCACTCGTCAGCATATTTACTGCCCTACAACACAAATAAAGGCTGGGAAACAAACGGAGGAACAATAGGAGTCAGATGAGAAATCAGAAGAGTAGTGCACAGTCTGTTTGCAGTCAACACATTCATAATTCACAGTAACATTCACAACAGAGCGCAAATTATGAGGCAGTTCTTCCCCATCAGAAGTTGGGTTTTTGCCGCCTTTCCTCTTGCCATCCGGCTCTTTTGCTATGAAAAGAGAACTCAGGGCAGGAAAACTAAGAACCAATATGCTGGGCTTAAAATCACCACAAGGTAAGAATCCCAGATCAGATTAAGCTTCTGGGTTATTCCTTTTCTTCCAGCCCAAGTTTCAAAGCAGCCAGATAACTTCCACAGGTGGTCAAATTCCATCTAGGGATCAGGATTAGGGAATAGAGAATGGCCTGCAATGATGAAGTTGTGGTCAAATCCAACAGCTCCAATCAATTAGCAGACCACTACGAGCCCTTTAATCGGCTTAAATTTGTTCCCTTTAAATTACTCCTTTTACTCACAAATTGGTGAATGACGAATAAAAATGTCTTTCTTCCATTCTCTTTACATTTTACGTTTTTTAGGTATCGTGATTATTATAATTAGATAGGGGTAACAATTGAATCGTATAAAAAATTGGCGGTGCATGAACTGGAACACAGATGAAGGGTTATCTTATACCAAAAATAAACCTCACAGTCACATCATACTGTAAAGCAAGAGATAGAGTCGTTATAAGATTCACCCAAACCACAAGGATATGGATGAAAATTCCTTTTCTTAAAAAGGCTAACAAGAGGAATACAAGATACATAATTTTATAAACACCACATGAATTACTGCAGATATATATACTAGTTAAAACAGAAGCCTCATATGAAAAAAATGTAGTACATGTTGCATCTTGGTTTTCACATGGGGTCTTAAATCTTTACGAACATTTTTTTTTTCTTGAGGAAGATCATGCGTTCGAGTTACATGGGAAGAACCTAACAATATAATAAGTTACCCTGAACTCGGTTCATGTCACATTTAGGTCTAGATTGATATGTCTAGCTCCCTTGTCAAAAGTTACAAACCCGTATCATGCCCTATTTTCTTCACTTAACATGAGGTTTTTACTTTCAAGCAATTTAGGGCTTGTTTGGTTCAAAGGCCAAAAAATAGAAAACCAAAAACTGAAACCAGCAAAGAAAACTAAACATTGATTTTTGGACCAAAGACTGAAGATCATCAATCAAGGATCTGGCTTTCAACGCAGTAGAAAGTCAATGTTTTAACTTTCCAGGATTTCATGACACAATTACTTGTTCTAATTTTTGAAAATAAAACTGAAGCAAGCATCCGAAGCAAACAAGGAATTAACTTATCCTTTATTACTATATATTTAGTCGGCTGGGCAAAGAGATTAAAAAACAGGAGTTCTAAAAACATCCAGTAGATTGGAATATTAGGAATGTGAGGCGTTCTATTAAAGGTTCCAAATAATAATCAATTAGAATTTACTCACTAGTAATCACAATAAATTAACCATAACACCAACATACTAGTATAAAAATAAATCATTCCAGAATTATGTCCATACTTCATTCAAGCATCATAATATACGAGTGATTCCCAGACATAGAGATCACAGGTAACTGAGCATCTCAACGCTTAGCAAATTAATGCATGGCAGAACTTTGCAAATTCAGGATAACACGTAACACAGTAACAGTTAGAAGTAAGAATGAAAAAGCCAGAAGTATATGTGCCATTCATCACCACTGACATTATTTCTCCCACTGATATGATCCAAGTCAAGAAAGGAAAACATCATCCAATGAGGAGTGATACTACTTTTGAAAGAAAATTATGGTCACTCAAGGATATAGATGACAATACAAAATACTTCAAATTGACCACAAAACAGCAAATTCCCCACATGCTAATGAACAGTCTAGCGCGAAAACAGATATTCCGGCGAAAGGGCATCTGGCATATTCTGAAAACAACAACAGAAAGAAGGAAACATATTGCAATTAACGCAGAATAGCAGCAAAACATAACTTGAAAACACAATAAAGAATTTAAATTTCATGAAACTCTGCCACCTAGCACATGCACACACCATGAATTTCAGAAGCCACGTATGAATAGAGGAAGATTGTCCTCTAAGTAGTTCTAGTCAAATACTCATACTTCGAGATTGTGGAGAGAAACCACAATTTAGGCTGTTGACAGCTTTACCCCTAGTGGACAGGACGGTAACAATTAGAATAGACAGAAATGAATGAGCAGAGAGACCATCCGATACAGCTAAAGGCCTATTAAGTGTAAGGACACAAATAAGTAGCTGCTCGCAGTAGTAGGAGAAACTATTGTTCATTGTAGCCATGCAGAAGCTAAGAGGTAATTCATCCAAATTTGCTGGGCCTTAAGAAACCATGAAGGTCATAACAGATTTTTTTATGTTCACTGTTCTCAGCAGTGCTTGCAATCACGTAGCCCGCCTGCGCACCCCCCCCCCCCCCCCCCGCTGGAAAAAAATCGCACCCTGCCGAAATGCATCGTCTGTCCAACAATGTATGACATAATAATACAAATCTAACATCGACCACAACATTAAACGGTCGAAACTGTAAGATTGCGAGAAACTTACGAACACTGAACAGAACTGGTTAGAGATATTGAAAGTCAAGGAACAGTTGTTCTCACATGTAAGTAAGAGGAATGCCAGTGTGCTATGTGCTCGAATCAGCATCAGTTCTTCCACCTGACCAACAGGCCAACAAGCACCTCCAGAAAGGATACGAATATCGAGGTTCTAAGTTAAGAAAATACTTCCAGAGCACAGGGGAAACCCTAACGATTACAATATAGGGTACCTGCAGAAACTTACCAGGATAGTCGATGCAGTAACGAGCTGACCGGGTTGAATTGCAACAAGGAGGAGCGAGCAGAAAGGAAAGCTCGATCGCGAAAGAGAAGGAGAATGGATGAGGGACGAAGAGGCAAGCTCTGGGAGTGAGGAAGAAGGAATCAAAATCGTCCAGGAGCCCGGCAAAACTTCCAGACAGCGGCAAAAGGGGAAAAATTGAAAAGTACAGCCAGATTGTAGCCGGGAGGAGTGAGGCAAGGGAGAAATTATACGGAAAAAAAAAAAGAAAAAAAGAAGGCTGACGACATGCTCGCCCCAGTTCCTTAATTGCCCTCTTAAATGCTTCATACTTCTATAAAAATAAGCGATGTCGCTCGTAATTTTAGCGAAGGTTAGGGTCAATTGCGGAGGGGAAAATCCCATATTTACCCCTAAGAGTTAGGGTTTTCCAGGCTAGAAGCTGTAATTTTGCACTTCCTTGGAGTTCATCATTCAAAGTTATGGGCTTGGTGGGGAATATTTTTTAGGTCTAGTGGGCTTAGATATTGAGTTAAATACTACTCCCTCCTATACTTTATTAGTAATATAAAAAATAGAGTTCAATGACATTAATAATTAAAAAAGTGAAAAGGGCAAAAGTAGAAAGTAAGATACAAAAATTCTAAAATGATAAATAATTTGAACATAAATCTCAAGCCTAAAATGACATTTATTTTGAATAAGAAGGAGTAATTTTTTAATTTTGACGGGTTAGGTAATTTGGTATGGTTTTTCATATTTTAATATAATAATTAAATAAAAAATAGAGTAAATTACTAGAAAATTTCTTGAGGTTTTGAGATAATATCATTAACCACTTTGTGTTTATTATAATTTTTGAACTTTGTGTTTATCATAATTTTTTGTAACCACCTTGAGCTTGAGTAATCTCTGACTACGAGCCCCTGAACTATAACTTTGTTAATAAATCATAACCCCTTGCTAACCTGTCAACTTATTCACTAAATGATGTCAGGCTAGACAAAAACTCTACTTAATCAGCATCGTCAAAGTCTCTCTAATCCCACTGGTTTTTTTATAAAAACGTCAACATTACCCCATAAATGGTCTACAACCAAGAACAAATCTATACTTAAGTGATGTGTAGCAAATAAACAACCTCCTAAAAATGTGTGGATCATTCCTGGGTTGGGGTGACGTTTTTGGAAAATAGCAGTGGGATGGGAGAGCTTTAGACGATGCTATTTAGGTAGTGTTTTTAATCCAGTCTGTCATTATTTAGTGAATAAGCTAACAGGTTGTCAAGGGGTTAATGATTCATTAACGGGGCTATAGTTCGGGGGCTCGTAGTTAAAGATACCGTAAACTCAAGATGATTACCAATAATTATGATAAACACAAGATGGTTACCGGTATTATCTCAAAACCCGAGGGGTTCCCAAAAATTTACTCTTTAAAATACCATATGTAATAGATATTTTAAATAAAATATTATATAATTAATTATATTTAATTATCTATTACATACAAATTGAATCTAAATATAACTTAAATTATAATATATTAAACACATATTAATAAATTTGGGTTAGGCCAGGTCATGTTTATCCGTGACTCAAAATTTTGACTAGTCCAACCCAATTATTTATTTTTTGTCAGATTTTTTGTCTAGGTCCTCCCGAAATTCTCTTCGAACACCTAATCTTGTATTTTATTATTGAATTGTAGTCATTCCATTACAACATAAGACCGAACACTTACACATAAGGGAGAATTCATCCTACTCAACGACGCGGACTTAAATCACCCTAAGGGGGTAGTATTTTGTCCCACACCATTTGGTCTTCTGAACAACTAAAGAGTTTACTTGCTAAGATAATAGGAAAATTGTTATACAAGTATTTACAAGATGAAGTAGAAAACTAGTCCAATATCAAAAGGGCAAGGAAAATATCTAGGAAGTTCCCACTGTTGTGAGTCGTCATTTGATTAAGCTTAAAGCTTTGGTCCAAAATGTCTTCATTATTAATCCATAGGAGCATCTTCTTGGTACACTTATAAGTAGCCCAGCTTTAGCATCAACCTTCCCTCACATCTTTTTGTTGAAAGTATCCCAAAAAGACTTGTTATGCTCCTAAAGAACACCTCTAGCCATCAATGACTGGTTCATTTTCTCGTAATAGAAGAAATGAAGTGAGATAAAATCTTAAGGCATGGAAACACAGGGTTCCTTAGAGTGATAGTTGTCTACTTATTCATGGCCATGCGATAGGAATTGGTAAAGGTAATGTTGGAATCAATACAATCCAAAATAGGTAACTAAATTTTAGTTAGACACGGTTCTTGGCATCATACACTACCCAATACAAGATTAGCAAGGGTGGCAAGCTAGGTTTTTGACCATTTTGGATTGGCCTACAAACCAATATTATATAGCTCCTTTAAAATAGGTGAGAAGATTAACACTATTAATACCAAGATCCAATAATCTTTGACAGACAAACACTAGTAAATGGAAAAATGTCATTGTCAATGAGATTGTGGGAGGGACATAGGCTAGAACCTTCAATTCTTTGGGAGATACTGGCAAGGCAAGATACAATTTGGTTCAATAACCTCCAACATAAGAGGTTGACTCTAAAGAAGGAGCAGTTGTGGATAGTTGTTTGAGAGGACCCTAAATAGTGCTAGCTGAATTCAAAGCTGACTTGTTAATATTTTATTGAGGAAGAAGTTAACCCATTTAACCATGTATTTCCTTATTTTGGTGACGTTCCATGTCCAAGAATCAAGATTATCTCTTATAATATGGGATGGACACTATGACTTCCTGTAGACACCAAAAATTCTCACCCCATAAAGCAAAATCCAGAATAAGAAATATAATAAGAGGGGTTGTCGCCTTTCTTTGTCAAAACGTAATGACGTGGGTGCCAAAACGAAACCATCGTTTTATAGTCTTTTTCAAAGCATTTCATGAAAACACGATTTTTCGAAAATGAATTTCCAAACGACAATCCGATTTTAAACCCATCCCTTTTGTCTCGTTACTTATTTGCTTACCTATCAGATTCTTTTATTTTGTTACTTCTTTATCTTATTTATTGTTACTTTTAATTTTTCTTCTAGCATTTACTTTTTTATTTCATCATCATTTTTTCATTGTTACTCATATCATTTTATACACCTCTTCACTATTACTTTCCATATTAGTATACTTCGTTTTGTTGTTTATTTTATTAAACTTCATCTTATTTCATTTTATTTTTATTACTCGTTCATTCCATCATATTTACCATCACTTGTACATATCTAATTCAATTTCCTTTTCATGACGTTCACTTGTATATTATCATACTAGTACTATACTGTTTCATTATTCCACGTATTTGTTTTGATTATTTTATTATGTTTCGTATGTTATTATTCACGTTCCATAATTTCATGACTCATAGAAAGAAAAACAATTTATTTTGTTAGATCAAATTATTTTGTAACATTAGCATTTCTTTTTAGGATTACTCTGTTCAAATGAGGATATCTGTTTTATTTCTTACATTCATTTGTGGAGTTAACTTGGTGGCTTAGTTGGTTAGTGTATGTATGGGGATGAAAACAACCTTGGTTCGAATCTTGATATGAACTGGTTTTAAATTTTTCATTGCCTAACTCAAGTCTTGACCCGTAGACCCGTTTGACCCGACCCAGAAAACTAAACCCTAACTCATCACAAGCCCTATTCCTTTCTCTATATATGAACAATATTACCGGCGATACTGGAGACTGATCATCTTCAACCTGCCGACGAAATCTACCTCCAATGCTCCCGATTTTTTTTCTTCCTCCTTCTCACAAGAGGAAGCTAGCCGCCTCTACCCCTCTCCGATAGCAAGAAACCCAGAAACAAAACCCTAGATATTCTCTTCTCTTAATCGGTTGTAACCTCAGTTCATCCACATTCCTCTCCCCTTCAGACATCTCCATTCTTGTCGTGAACCACCCCAACTTCATTAACTTTCTTCATTTTCTCCAGAAAACACCACCACCAACACCAGAAACCTTCTTCCACTTGAGCCACCACGAAAACCCCCAAATCTGAACTCCTCTTTGTCTATTAATCCTTTCGATCACCATCAGTTTACAACCCTCTCTTAAAAAAAAAGCCAGTCGAGACCCTTCCCTTTCCCTCAGAAATCGTCGCCAACATCACTCACCCATCTTCATTCTTCACCAGAAGATCACTCTCATCTTCTACCCAGTTCGAATCGCCACCAGTAACCGATAATCATCACAATAACCACCCTCTCCCGGCGCTGCAACAGCGGACCACGTCGAAGATCATCAGTTCTCGCTCAAAGCTTGCGCATCGGCTTCCCGTTTGAAGCTCCCGCATCAGCTTCCTGCTCGAAGCCTTCGCATCAATTCCCCGCTTAAAGCTCCGCGTTCTGTTCTCTCAAAACCCTAACTGGGCACTCTCGACATCCATCAACAATTTTGTCGTTGAAATACGGTGGTGAAATCTTAAACCTCTGCTTTCTCTGGCTACATCTCTTTGGCAGTTTGATTTTATGTTTTATTTGAGTATTCTGACTTTACCTGGACAAGCTTGTTTGATTTGAGTAGAAACGACTACGAGCTATCCTCGTGTACTTTGAGTTTTGTTCTTCTTCGCTTAAAGCGATTACCGGAGTTCTACGCTTTGAGCGTTTACCAGAGTTCTACAATTTTGAGTTAAATTCGAGTCTAGTATCGAAAAATCCTTCCCGGCCTTTGGATTTCATTTCGATACCTGAACATTTTTTTTCGTATCTGATCTTCGATTCTTCACCAGAGTCAGACTCCTCTGCGTTGAGCTATTTCGGGTTACGATTTTATTGTCAACTTTAGTTGGTTTGGATTCCTGGCTTGTTGTCAATCTGCCCAGGGCATCGGTTGCTCTTCTTGTTTTGCCTTGCGTATTGTTCGCAACATGAGGAATCAGTTTGATTCATGCTAATAACTGGAAGGAGTTGCTAGATTAGTTAATGGGTTATTATGACTCATTAATCTGTGTTTATCTGGCGGTATTATCTCAGCGTGATGGAATCATTGCCTAATCGATCATAATCTCTAGTCTGTTTTCTCATAATCATTCGAGATGTATAGCTGTTGGTCGTATTTGAAATGTGTGGTGGCTCTCTCTTTTGTTTGCTCATCTCATGTATTTGTTGGGTTTGGATAGAACGCTTTAAAATTCTATGATCAATCAGTTTCATTTTATGCACTCAATGAGTTTGTGGGCCTGATCAGTACGTGGACCATCTTTGTTTTTTTCTTTCTTTCGTATATATATATTTGGTTTACTTTGATGGATCTGCTTTTACTGTTTCATAAAGCTTTTGGACTACGGTTTATTGGGCCTTTGTAATTTCTTAACATAGATTTTAACTCATATTAAGCCCTAGATAGCCCATAGGCCACCCCTTTGTAGAAAAGCTTTAGATTGGGGTATCCTCCATGAATACGGGCCCTAGACACGGCCCATGTGAGGAATACCTATTTTCCTTAAAATTTTCCAAATCATCCCCTAATTTCAGAATAAAATGTACAATCAACAAAAATCCAATCCACTTGTAAACCCAGTTAATATTTATTCAGACATGACCTAAGCCCACTAGCCCCTAGTAGTTTCAAGTTTTTTTATTAGGAATCCATTTTCAAAGCCCAACTCCTAAATCTGGGCCCAATTCCACCTAGCCTGGCCCATTTCAAACCCCGGCCCAATCTCAGCCCGCCCAAACTCGCCAGAACCGGCCCATACCCAATCAGGCCCAAGGCTTATAGAACCAGCCTATACCCAATCTAGTCCATACATAAGTTCGGCCCAAGCCCAAGTTCGACCCAAAACCCAAGTTTGGCCCAAGCCCATATCGGCCCAAACATGTCTCGGCCCAGCAAACCTGTCTCGGCCCACCCCGAAGTCAGCCCAAAAGCCCAAAATCGGCCCAAAGCCCAAAACCGGCCCAACAAGCCCAAAACCGGCCCAATAAGCCCAAAACCGGCCCAACAAGCCCAAAACCAGCCCAGGCCCATAAAAGTCAAACTGGTTTGACTTTGACCTGAACCTTTGACCAGCTCCCAACCCAAGTTTGACCTGACATTGACTCAACCAAGTCCACAAAATCAACCCGAGTCCATAGATCAAGCCAAAAATCAACCCAAGTCTACAAAAATCAAACCTTGACCCGAATGTTGACCTTTGACCCAAACTTTGACCGACCAAAACTTGACCAACTCTCAACATTGACCGAACCCAAGTCTGACCCAAAGCTCACTACCTAAACTTGACCTGGCCCAATTCGGCCCAGACTTGACTCAATGCAATTCAGCCCGCTAACCAAATCGGCCCAAATACGTGACCGACCCAAACCAATTTCAGCCCAATTTTAACAGTCCCATTCAGGCCCAAACACGAATAAGCCCAAAAGCCCATCTGGTCCAATTAGCAAATTCAGTCCTCAAGCCAAATCAGGCCTAAGCCCAATCCGGCCCAATCAAAGACTGGCCCATTACCCATGGCCCAAAACTCAAAGCCCATGGCCCAGAGTCCAAAATAGACCCAAGCCCACAAATCAAACCTTTAGCCCAACATTTCAAGTCCAACCCAAATCTCAAAAAGGAACTCACCCATGAAATGTTATCCAACTTTAATCCAATCCAAGTTCACAAAAACAACCTAAGTCCACAAAAAAAAAGAATAATAATCCAAGTCCCAAGCCTTGACCATCCGAACTTTGACTAGAACTTTGACCTGGACCTTGACCAGAAAACATTGACCTTGACCAGAAAACGTTGACCTTGACCAGAAAAATGTTGACCTTGACCAAAAAACGTGGACCTTGACCAAAAACATTGACCCATGCATTGACCAACCCCACTTCAACTCGAACTTTGACTCGGCTCATCTTCCAATACAAGTCAAAACCAAAATCAAATCAAACCCAAATTGTAGATTCCATCCAAACTCCAAAAATCCAAAAAACATTCCTCATTATTCAGCTTTAATTCAAAAATCTTGAAAATCTCTTTTCTCAAATTTTCAAGCAATCATTTTATTCAAACTTCATCAAGTCTTCAAAAGAAACCATTTTGTGGAATTTTATAGGAAAAACTCTTCTCACATCACAGAAAACTCTTCTTAAAACGCAGAAAGTTCTTCTCACATATATAGAAAGTTTTCTCCTAAAAATGTTTCTCAAAATCAGTGTTTCTTTACCGAGAGTTCCGAACAACTTCAAAAGTTTTCAAACTTAGTTTTCAACTTAAAAATAAACCCTTTCCGGGGAACATGGGATGTCTAACACCTTCAAAGAACGTTTTCTTCCTAGTTAGACATCGCTTGTCTCTCTTCCAAAATAAAAATCCGAGGCGGGGCACTGGGGTCGTAATCTCCCTTGTCGCAGTATGGATCTCTTTAGGCGGGGCATTAGAGTGACAAACCTCCCCTAATTGCAGCCTAGATTTTTACAATGCGGGGTGCTAGGGAAGTAACGACCTTCCTAGTTGCAGCCGGGATTTTAGAATCATCTAACTCCCTTCCACTCGATTTCAGTATTTTCGGCTTTTAATGTTTTAAACCCGAGAGTTAGAGACGTTATTAGGGTTCGACCGAGAACATCTCATTCATGGTGTTTCTCTCTGAACCCTATTTTTCGACATAAATTTATTGCCCCATCTTTCGAGCCTCGACACTTACCATTAATTAAGTGTCGTGTTCGAGGGGGTACATAGGGTAATCCCTCGGGATTATCCGCCCTTTTACAACAAAAAACGATTTTTTCGGTTTTAAAATTCTGAGTAAACCAATCCAACCCTTCCCATAGAACCTCAGATACCATAAACATTTCTCAATCCTCTTCTGAACCAACTCCAAGTCACATAGGACCTCCAATTCCTGAATACTCCCGAACAACCTTAGTGATCAGAAACCTGAAACATCTTCAAAACCCGAACACCTGTAAACTAAATATCCTCTTTCATGCTCCATCAACACTTTCGACTTCCTAAATCACCTCAAAAAATTTGATCATTCTAAAATCCAAACTTTATAAACACGAAAAACTCCTCAATTCCACCAAAGAATCCGAATACCTCTCAACTTCACAAAATGACCAAAATACCCCTCAGCTCTACAAAATGACCAAAATACCCCTCAGCTCTACAAAATGACCAAAATACCCCTAAGCTCTACAAAATGATCAAAAACTCCTTAACTCCAGCAAATGATCCAAACACCCCTTGACTCCAAAAACATAATAACCAAAATACCCTTTTGCTCCTCAAAACTCCCAGCATCCTTTTAATCTCGTGAAAGTCGAAACAACCTCAAACCTCTCAGAAACAATTAAAACCTCTCAATACTTCAACCAAACCAACTCCAAGACCAGCCTATTCTTCAACTCTTCCAAATCATCTAATCCTCAACCCACACTCAATCCTATCCTTTGGATTTTAAATGAATCTCTCTAAAAGGTTTTGAAAGAGGGCAATCCCGACAATTGGAGACCGAGGTTTCCTCGGGCACCAATCCGAAGTCGTGGTCGTTGCCACTTCTAAGGGGTGTAACCCAGTACGAACCCACAATAGAATCCCTGACACGACCAGATAAGTCCTATCCATAGGGAACAACCTCATAGTCAACTAACGGTTCTTAGAACCCCCTCTTCTCCCCCTTTCCTAGTTCTTTAGGTCAAACTAGGTGGCGACTCTAGTCAATTTCCGCCCTTAGGGCATAAGTCCGCGTGGGGCCCATTGAGAGCGGGTGTAGTGTTCACTTTCACTCCCATTTATTTTCTGGGAAAGACGGACGATTTAGTAGGTTTAAGGGCCGCCATGAATAACGGGTTTTCACCCTCCACAGAATGGCATTTTCTAGGGTCTTGGATTCTCAGTCAGACCATATTTAGATAAACCCCCCTCATACCGAAAAATCACCCTCCACACTTCCAAATTGATTAAGAGAAATAACCTAAAGATGGTAGAAATGTTCTAAGACCTATAATCAGGTTGAAAAAGTTGGTGAGTCGCGGTAATTGGAGGATTAATATGGGCAGGAGAGATCAACATGAAAGAGTTAGGTCTAGGGATCTAGAAAGAATTCCAAATATAGGTCTCTAAACCAATGTCAATATCAACGCGGGCTCCATTCTTGATGACTTCAATACTGGAGAGGAAAGATTTCCAAATAGGATTGTCATGCTTACCATAAAAGGCTTGTAGTGTAGTCAAAGTAGGAAAGTAGATAACCTTAGGACTTTTAGCCACCAAAAACTTTGGATTTTTGAGGATGAGACATATTTGCTTAGCCAACAGGGCTTTATTGAACTCCTTGATGGCTTTGAATCTCATCCCACCTTGGGAGGGGTGATGACACAAGGAGCTCCACTTAGACCAGTGCATGGATCTTTTATCAAGTCCTACACCTCCCCCCCCCCCCGCGCACCAAAAAAGGAAAATATAGAATTTATTTGTTGGTTAATATACACCGGAAGTTGACCATAGGGACATGCTGTAGTTGGGGCTGGACTAAAAAACACTGGTGATAAGGATGCAGTGAACCGCTGGGGACATTGGTTGACCCCCAACTATGAACTCTTTTCCTGAGATTTTCGAGAAGAAATCCAAAGGCTTCACTTTTATGTTTTACCAACCCTGATAGGTAGCCCAAATACTTTTTAAAACGGGAGACCATCTCAACATTGAGGGAATGAAAAATAGGATACAGTATTATAGGGAACTTTTTTACTGAACACAACAATAGATTTTTTGTGATTGATAAGGTGATCCGAAGCTGAGAAAAACTTGAAGATAATGTTGGACAAGACACTCACATTATTGGTATCAGTCCCACCATAAAATAATGTCATCATCAGAGGCTAGGTAAGAAATTGAGGCGGGCATGTTTAATAATGAAAATTTCTTGCAGGTTACTGAAACCCATTGTGGAGGGTGATTTTTCGGTATGAGGGGGGTCTATCTAAATATGGTCTGACTGAAAAGCCAAGATCCTAGAATCTGCCATTCTGTGGAGGGTGAAAACCCGTTATTCTGGCATCCCTCAAATACCTACTACATCGTCCGTCTTTCCCAGAAAGCTTATGGGGAATGCTAGTGAGCACTACACCCGCTCTCGATGGGCTCCACGCGGACTTATGCCTCTATAAGGCGGAATTGACTAGAGTCGCCACCTAGTTTGACCTATGATAACTAGGAAGGAAGATCGGGTTCTAAGAACCGTTAATTGACTCTGAGATTGTTGCCTATGGATAGGACTTATCTGGTCATTTCAGAGATTCTACGTGGGTTCGCACTGGGTTACACCCCTTAGAAGTGGCAACGACCACGACTTCGGATTGGTGCCCGAGGAAACCTCGGTCTCCAATTGTCGGGATTGCCTTCTTTCAAAACCTTTTTAGAGAGATTCATTTAAAAGCCAAGGATAAGATTAGGACAGGAGGAGAGAAAACGAGTGGATGAGGCGAGCTTTTTTGCCAAGCTAGCGTCAAATGAAAGGATTGATGAATTCAGATGAGTATAGAATGAAGGTTTGAGAAAAGTCTGAGGTTGAGTGAGTAGACGAGACTTGAAGTTTGATGGCTAGAGGTTTGTGGGGGCCGAAGAAGGTTTGAGTGAGAGCCACCTTAGAAGGGGAAGGGGTTTTTTGTTTGGAATGGGGTCGCACCCTAGATGGGCTGCCTACGTACTCAACTCCCTGTTGAGATCAGACCTTACGTAGTTCAGGATTATTAGGAGATGCTTGAATCCTCCTGGGATGTTTGAAGTACGGGATGTTTTAGTCTGTGAGACGCTCGGGCCTATGAGACATTTGAAACCTTGAGATGTCGAAGTCTGTGAGACATTCGGATCTGTGAGACGCTAGGGTCTGTGAGATGCTCTGGTCTATGAGATATTCGAATCATTAGGATAACAAAGTCTGTGAGACACTCGGGTCTGTGAGACAATACGGGGTTGTTTGGATGGTGAGATGCTGAAAAATGGCATTTTGATTGATGTGGGGTCGCACCCTGTGTGGGTTGCCTACATACTCAACTCCCTGTTGAGATCAGACCTTACGTAGTTCAGATTTTTGGGTCTTGGAAGTTTTGAAGGGTTTGAAGTTTTGGGTGTGAGAGATTAGTCTGTGAGACGCTCGGGTCTGTGAGACATTTGGGGTGTTCATGTAGTGGGGGGTATGGGATACCAAGGTCTGTGAGACGCTCGGGTCTGTGAGATGTTTGAATCTTAAAATAGTGGAGAGATCGAGATATCCAAGTCTGTGAGGCACTCGGGCCTATGAGACTATAGAAGTTTGGAAGAAGTCAGGATTCGGGAGATGTTTCGAGTTTGGAATGATTCGAGTTTGGATAATGATTTGAGTGTGTGAGACAATTGAATTTTAAGTAGAGATCCCGGGTTTTTCGGGTTTGAGATTAAAAAGGGGTTGAGGTTTTGGGATATTTCGAGTTTAGAGTGAGATGATGGTAGACAGAATTATTTGGAGGAATGATTGTCAAGATCGTCTCTCTTAAAGTTTTTGAAACCGAAAAATCATTTTTTGTTGTAAAAGGGCGGATAATCCCAAGGGATTACCCTATGTACCCCCTCGAACACGACACTTAATTAATGGTAAGTGCCGAGGCTCGAAAGATTGGGCAATGAATTTATGTCGAAAATAGGATTTAGAGAGAAACACCATGAATGAGATGTTCTCGGTCAAACCCTAATAACGTCTCTAACTCCCGGGTTTTAAAACGTTAAAAACCGAAAACATTGAAATCGAGCGGAAGGGAGTTAGACGATTCTAAAATCCCGGCTGCAACTAGGAAGGTCGTTACTTCCCTAGCACCCCGCCTTGTAAAAATCTAGGCTGCACTTAGGGGAGGTTTGTCACCCTAATGCCCCGCCTAAAGAGATCTAGACTGCGACAAGGGAGGATATGACCCCAGTGCCCCGCCTCGGATTTTTATTTTGGAAGGGAGACAAGTGATGCCTAACTAGGAAGAAAATGCTTTTTGAAGGTGTTAGACATCCCATGTTCCCCGAAAACGGTTAGTTTTGAGTTTGAAAACTGAGTTGGAAAACTTTTGAAGTTGTTCGGAATTCTCGAGAAAGAAACACTGATTTTGAGAAATGTTTTAGGAGAAAACTTTCTGTATATGTGAGAAGAACTTTCTACATTTTGAGAAGAGTTTTTCTGTGATGTGAGAAGAGTTTTACCTTTAAAAATTCCACAAAATGGTTTCTTTGAAAATTTGAAGAAATTTGAATGAAAAGATTGTCTGAAACTTGAGAAAAGAGATTTTTTTGGATTTTTGGAGTTTGAACGGGATTTACAATGAGTTTGAATCGAATGCATTAAGTTTGAATTGGATTGGGCCGAAGGAATTGGGTTTGGATTGAATTTTGGCTGAGGTTGGAAAACGAGGCGGGTCAAAGTTAGTCCGAGTCAAAGTGGGATCGAGTCAAAGTTGGGTCGAGGCCAAACTTGGGCTGGTCAAAGCTCGGATTGGGTCAAAGTCAAAGGTCAAAGGTCAAAATTGGACCAGGTCAAAGTTGGGTCGAGGTCAAAGTTGGATCGAGTGGGCTGAAATGGGCTTTTTGGGCTTGATGAGCCGAAATGGGCTTTTGGGCTTAATGAGCCGAAATGGGCTTTTCAATTTGCGCTGGAATGGGCCTTTCAATTTGGGCCAGATTGGGCCTTGTTGGGATTTCAGGTCGAATTAGGCCTTGTTGGGATTTCAAGCTGAAATGGGCCTTGTTTGGATTTCGAGCCGAATTGGGCCTTGTTTGGGTTTCGGGCTGAATTGGGCCTTGGGCCTTTTTATTTGGGGTGACGATTGTTTTTGGGCTGAAATGGGCCTTGGGCCTTTTTATTTGAGCTGAAGATTATTTTTGGGCTGAATTGGCCTTTTGGGATAGACTTGGGTTGGACTTTTGGGCCCGATGGGTCAAATTGGGCTTTTGGGCTTGATGGGCCAAAATGGGCTTTTCAATTTGGGCTGGTATGGGCCTTTCAATTTGGGTCAGAATGGGCCTTGGGCCTTGATGAGCCGAAATGGGCTTTTGGGCTTAATGAGCCGAAATGGGTTTTTAAAATAAAGCCTTTGAAAAGGATCTTGGAAATGGGCCAAGTTAGGCTTAAGATAATGGATCTGATTATGTTAGTCTTGGGCTTTTGAAAAATTGGGCCAAGCTGAAGGCTTGGGCTGAATTGAGATTTGGAATTGGACTGATTTTTATTGGGCTTTTGCTTTGAGATTTTGAAGTTGATTTTGATTTTGATTTTTGTATTATATTACAATAATAAGGTGTGGTTTGGGTTCAGGGATCACCCAATTTGTTAGGTGGGACCATGGCTCACCTAAATCTCTGGGTTCACCCACTATCCTAAGGCTTGGACCTAAGGTCTAATAACTAGGGCTTAAAGTGAGTCCAAATATGGGTTAAGAATTACAAAGGCCCAACTAACCGTAGTCCAAAAGATTTACGAAACAGTAAAAGCAGATCGTAAACCAACAAATATATATATACAAAAGAAAGAAAAAACAAAGAAGGTCCATGTACTGATCGGGCCCACAAACTCATCGAGTGCATAAAATGAAACAGATTACAGAATTTTAAGGCGTTCGAGCCAAACCCAACGAATACATGAGATGAGCGAACAAAAGAGAAAGCCACCACATATTTCAGATACGAGCAACGACAATACATCTCGAAAGACTGAGAAAACAGACTAGAGATTAGTATCGATTAGGGCAACGATTCCATCGCGCGAAGATAATACCGCCAGATAAACACAGATTAATGAGTCATAATAACCCATTAACTAAACCAGCAACTCATTCACAGTTATTAGCATGAATCAAACTGATTCCTCATGTTGCGAACAAAACGCAAGGCAAAACAGGAAGAGCAACCGATGCCCTGAGCAGATTGACAACGAGCCAGGAAACCAAACCAAACATAGTTGACAACAAAATTGTAATCCAAAATAGTTCAACGCAGAGGAGTCCGACTCTAGTGAAGGATCGAAGATCAGATACGAAAAATGTTCAGGTATCGAAATGAAATTCAAAGGCTGGGAAGGATTTTTCGATACTAGACCCGAATTTAAATCGAAATCGTAGAAGTCCGGTAATCGCTTAAAGCGAAGAAGAACGAAACTCAAAAGCACATAAGGATAACTCGTTTCTACTCAAATCCAGCAACCTCGTCCAGTAAAGTCAGAATAGTCAATGAAAACATAAAATCGAACTGCCAAAGAGATATAGCCAGAGAAAGTAGAGGTTCAAGATTTCACCACCGTATTTCAACGATGAACTTGTTGATGGATGTCGAGAGTGCCCAGTTAGGGCTTTTGAGAGAACAGAACGCAGAGCTTGGAGCGGGGAACAGATGCGAAGGTTTCGAGCAGGAAGCTGATGCGAAAGCTTCAAACGGGAAGCCGATGCGCAAGCTTTGAGCGAGAATTGGTGACCTTCGACGCGGTCTGCTGTTGTGGCGCCAGAAGAGGGTGGTGGAGTCGGTAGAATGAACGGAAGGAGGTGTGGTGGTGGTGGAATCCTGATTCCGTCGAAGGGCGACGAAGATTGTGTGACCGTAATGAGCTTTTAGAGGGAGTTCGAAAGGATTTGGGGAGGGAGAAGGTGAGGCCTGAGCTCAATCGGAAACCTAGTTAAAGAAGAAGGTGGCGTCGAATTGGGAGAGGAGTTTTCTGGTTTCGATCATTTTTTTTGGAATATGAGCGATTGTTAGTGTTGAGGGAATGGAAAATTGTGAAAGAGATTGAGGCAGTGGAGGAGACTCAACGGTGAATAGAAAAGGGAAGGTCGGCTGATAGGATTTCTATGGTTCTTTCTTGTTTTGAAGATCGACAGGAAAAAAAATCGAAGATGAAGGTGTCGGCTACTCTTCTTGTTTCGAAAATGGAAGAACGACCAAATAAAACCGGTGGATGAAGATGGAAGTCCGGCTGCCCCTGCTGTCTACTGTACAAGCTGTTTTTTATAATGAGAGGGTGGGGTTTAGGGTTTTTGAGTGGGTTTGGGCTTTTGTTTGGGCCTCTAGGTCCAATGTTTGGAGCTGGAATGGGTTTAAGGGACTGGGCTGGACCAGACTTCAATCAAGTGTGGATTGTGTTTGGAGCTGAAAATAAAAGTGTATAAATTGAAATGATGACAATAAAACCACTAATGTTAATGGCAGAATAAAATAAAATATAAGAAAAGTGGATAGACGAATAAATAAATGAATGGAATATAAATAAGAATAAGATTGTAAAATAAGTGAATAAACAAAAGGGATGGCTTTGAAACAGAAATGTCGTTGGAAACTTTTTGTAGAAGATTGGCCTGTTTTTTTAAAATGCTTGAAAAATCAGTTCGAAAGCTTATTAAAAGGTGGCTTCATTTTGGCACGCACGCTAAAAAAAAGAAAAGGAAAGGCGACGACCCCTTTTATTCTATTCATTATTTCGCAATTTGCTTTATGGGGTGAGAATTTTTGGTGTCTACACCCATGGCATGATTAAGGGCTCTTGAAAGGGATTCGTGGGCAAGGATAAAGAGGAAATTGTAAAGGGGATCACCTTCTCGAAGTCCTCCTTATTGAATAAAGGGTTTATTAGGGAAACCATTAATAAGGCTAGAACCTTTAACAGAAGAGATACACTTGTTTACAAGGATGTGCCACTAATCTGGGAACCCCATAGTTGATAGAACTTTATCAATAAAGGACCATTTTGTTGGATCTAGATATGGGATAGTGAAGTTGCTAGCAAGAATAAGATTATCAGTGATAAGCCTCCTTGACAAAGCTAGATTGATTATAGGAGATTTAGCTATAGATGATAGGCTGGATTTTGTTTGCAAGGATGTTGGTAACAATTTTGTACACTAACTTACACAATGCAATGGGTCTAAACTGGCTAACATTGATCACACCAGGTTTATTAGGGATTAGAGTGATAAAGTAGTCATTGAGAGAAGTGGGAGAGGGTTACTCGCAGGATGTATAGAACTGAATTAGTGATTTGGTCACCCCAAGGTACTCCAAATAATTTTATAAAACCTGTCATTAAAGCCATCAGACGTAGATGCCTTATTAGTACCTAATTGTCTAGCAGCATAAACATTTTCATCCACTGAGTATGACAAAGAAAAAGGTTAGAAGAATTCAGGTTGAAATCTACATGTTATAGCATTGACAAAAATAAAGCAATTCACAGTTTGAGTCATTGCAAATAACTTTTTCAAAATGGGAGCGAGCTTTAAGTTCAAGCTCCTCTGAACAAAAGCCAAATTAATGTCCTCCTTAATCAACCAAGAAGAATTTCATCTCTCTTGTTGAAAGAAGCGCGTGCATAAAAGTAAGAGGAGTTTTTTCCCCTCTTTAATCCATTTATCCCATGATCTTTGTTCCCACCACATCTCTTCTTTAAAACTACGGAGCTCAATCTCAACCAAAATTCTCTTCCTATTGGAAATGGCCCAAGCGGATTGGGGGCTTATAGAGATTTTCTCCAGTTCACTTGTATTATTCTTGATTTTCCACTTAATCTTGCGAATGAACCAACATTTCCATTACGTCAGTTTAATACCCCATCTCTTAGTCTTCTTGATTAGATTGTCATTCTATTGATCCCACATTAAAAGGGAAAAAAGATTTTAAAACACGACCTTTAAAGCACGGTTCGGAAGAAACCGTGTTTTATAAAACAATAAAGCATGATTTAAACGTAACAGTCATTTTAATTATAGTATTGGAAACTTAAAAGCATGGTTTGCATAGAACCGAGCTTTATGTTGTGGCGCCAAAAACTTAATAGCATGTTGTCAACAAAACCAAGCTTTATGTTCACCGTCCTCCAAGTATAAAAGCACAGTTTACAAGAAACCGTGCTTTATGTGATGACACCAAATTTTTTTATAGCATGTTTTTTCTACAACTATGCTTTATGTTCCAAGTATAAAGTTTGGTTCCTACACTTAACCATGTTATGATCCTTTGTATATAAGCCCCCGTTAATTTCTTCCTCCTTTTTCATTGTGTTCGTGCTTCTCTCTCTCGCCTGTGATTTTCTACATTCTCCATCTTTGAACTTTGGCCAACCTCGACGATTACCACCATTCCACTTTTAATCCCCGCCTTATCAACCTCGCACTATCGTGCGGTCAACCCCGTAGATCCCCGTTCTCTACCTCTATCGAACCCGATTGAGGCCAGAGGGCAACCTTGCTCTGTGCCTCTCTCCATTCTCTTATTGTGTATGCGCCTCTACAGAGATTGGAATTGCTGCATCACTCGCACACCAAATTGAATACGGGGATGGAATTTGTAGAGTCGCGGTAATATACTTAAATCTATTCACTCACGATAATTTTTCAACCCTGACAGGTGAACATGGAACATACATGCTATGCCCCTTTCTTCATTCTCTTCTTGTGTCTACGCTTTTGTAGAAAGAAATCACTAGTGGAACTGCTGCATCACTCACACACCAGACTAAAGATGGGGCTGGAAACAGAATCAGAAATGGTAATAGACTCATGCACCGATAATTGATATACTTTTAATGCTTTAACACCTTGTCTTTCTTGACTTTGTCCTAGTTTTATGATTTAATGATGTTCATATCCTTATTGAAGCGAAAATGCCTTACACTAGCTTGTTTTGGTGTTTTATGACTTAGGACGCCATCTAGGAGAAATTCAGCACCCAAGCACAAATCTTAGTCACATCGGACCTACGTCCGACTCTTTGATTCGTCCCTTTGACCCGAACGGAAGTCCAGACGGACCTAGAGCGCTACCTTTCAAATCTCTCACATGTCCAGACATCATGGTCGACCCTGTTACCCGGACGCGCTCAGAAGGACAATAATATTTATGACCACGGTGCAGCGCCGAGGATTCTTAACATATATTTCGTCCAGCCAGGGCGTTCGGCTAGTTAACTCAAACGGGTGGTCTGGTCGTCTCAAAAGAAATAAGACTAACGCCTGATGCTCTGTGTCTTGTTGGCTCTCCTACCCGGACAGGTCAGCCGAACACGTGTATTTAATGTCCAGATTTTCTATTTAAACGAAGCGATACGGGTAAATGCATATGAACTCAGACTCGAAAATAGAAGCAATGTCGCATATATTTCTTCTTCCCTCATGTGGTCGTCCAACCCTATACCGTGCCAGTAAGGGGATCTCCTTCACCAACACCATCTATGTTCAACCTTCACCCTGCAGATTTTAGTCTTGGATAGACAAGCAATTTGGGAGTTCTTCATTCTCTTTAGAATAAATTCTAGATTTGATTTCTCTATCAATTTATTGAGTCTGTCTGGCTAAGAGGAAAACGCTGGGTAATGGTTGTTGTAATCTGGATATGCTTTAGTTTTATATTTCACAGTTTAAATTCGAGAAATATATGGATTGTGTTGGATTTTGTGCTGTTTGATTAATCACATGAATTAATTGAGTTGCTTTGTGAATCCTTCTACAACTAATCGGTGAGTATTAGAAAGATCTTTTTAATCTAAAAATATGTGAAGAATTAAATTGGATAGACTAGGTTTTCCTTCAGATGCTTAGAATTCTTAGCGCGTAATCCACCTATTCGTGTTTTACTTGAGTCTAGATTAGAACCCACAAGTTCTATAAGGTGAGCTTTTCAGTGGCTGGGATTTAGTCTTGAAAATAAAAATTAAAGAATTCACCAATCTACATCTCGAATTGAACTGTAGAATTTACTAAATCTATCTAGGGAGAAACAACTTGACCCACGGTTCCGCCTTAATTGTTTAATTTAATCACTTTTATTTGCTTGTCATTTACTTGTTTTTCATTAGTTTAATAGATTTAGGGTTGTAAATTGAATTGAGATTGTGGTGTTTGCAAGCGTGAATGGTATTTGAATGCTTGTATATTCGATATCAATGTACAGCGGAACCACTTTGTAAAGCAATACATATATACTGTTAAATAATAACAGATTTATCTATCTAGAGCTATATCTTCTACCTACAATATCTCAGGAAATCTAGAATTAGTAAAACAGAATATTAACAAACTTACAAGGATAACCTATATACAAACTAAGCAATTTATTAATAATGAGACTAAATAAACAAATGGGTTGGGCCTTATAACCTAGCCCCAACACCCCCCTCAAGCCGTAGGTAAAGCGTCATTACCTAGGCTTGAAGAGTCACAACGATGCATACCCATACGAACTAACTGTTCTTGATAACGCGTGCCTGGAAGCACCTTGGTCATCATGTATGCGAGTTGGTGAGAAGTGTGGGTATAAACAACATCAACAAGACCCTGCTGTATTTTGTCACACACGAAATGACAGTCGATCTCGATATGTTTCGTGCGTTCATGGAAAACAGGATTACGTGCAATATATATGACAGACTGATTGTCACACCTAACCGGAATATGGGTGACATCCGCCACGTCGAGCTCATGCAACAAATGTGTGAGCTAAGTCAATTCTGCAGTAACCCGACGTAGGGACCGATACTCTGCCTCCACGCTGGATAATGAAACAGATCCCTGCTTTTTCGTCTTCCAAGAGATGGGGCTATCTCCTAGGAAAATATAATAGCCAGAAACTGATTTTTTGGTGTTAGGACAGGCAGCCCAGTCAGAATCACAATATGCAGTAAGGCCCAGTTTGGTAGCTCTGGCAAGAACAAGGCCATAGTTAATGGTGCCTTTGATATAGCGCAACGTATGTATAGCCGCCACTAAATGGACATCACTAGGACATTGCATAAACTGACTGAGTACCTGTACAGAGAAACTAATGTCAGGTCTGGTGTTAGACAAATAGTTCAATTTTCCAATGATTCTTCTATAGACTGTGGGATCTTGAAGTGGGGTGCCATCCATAGCAAGTAAGTGCTGACCGACCACCATTGGTCCCTGAGCCACTCTCCTGTCTTCACAGTCAAACTCCTTCAATAGCTTCGTGCAAAATTTTCTTTGGGAAAGAATATACCCTTGCTGGGTGCGTATAAACTCAATGCCCAAAAAATAGCTCAAGCTGCCAAGATCTTTAATCTTGAAAGTATCATCCAGATATCGTTTAATACTGTCAATCTCCCTCTGGTCTGCCCCAACGATAAGCATATCATCAACATAAATGGCAATAAAGATCTTCCCATTAATGTCATCTTTGTAGAAAAGAGAATAGTCATTTTTAGACTGAACAAAACTGAGAGTTCGTAGGAAACTGGCCAACTTAGAAAACCACTGTCTAGAAGCCTATTTCAACCCATACAAGGACTTCTTCAAGCGGCATGCCTTGTTCACACCGGTGACTTCCAGACCTTGAGGCAACCGCATATAAACTTCTTCATCAAGATCACCGTGTAAAAAGGCATTGTTAACATCCAGCTGATTTATATGCCACCCCTTTGAGAGCGCTACCACAACAAGAGAACGAATGGTGGTTAATTTCACTACAGGAGAAAATGTCTCATGATAATCCATACCATGATGCTGTGTAAACCCTTTTGCCACTAACCGTGCTTTATACCGTTCCAACGTTCCATCAGACTTGAGTTTGACTTTGTAAACCCACTTACAACCAACAACTTTCTTTCCGCGTGGTAAAGAGACCACATCCCAAGTGTCATTTGCTTCTAGAGCGCGTAACTCGTTCTGCATTGCTATGCGCCAATGCTCGTGCTGGACTGCTGAACGATAATCATAAGGCTCATGCAACGCAGGATCATCTCCGGAATGAGTCTATCAAGTCAATAATGCTATAGAGCGAACTGGCATAGTCTCAGTCAAACTAATACAGTCGGCAAAGGCATCCTTATGTTGTTCATAACCGTAGACCCTTTCATTCAGAATGTCCTGGAAAACTATAGTACAAACATAATCTGCCAAATACCCAGGTTTATGACTTGCCCTACTGGAACGCCGCAAGTCAGTCATGATAACTTCTGTGGCAGGAGTATGATCTGCAGGCGTATTATCTGCAGGTATGACATTTTCTTCGGGAGAAGGATGCGGATCACCAGCCCTAACTCTCTGAGTACATGGCACCATGGGAACGGGTGTATCGTCATCAAAAAAAGGCATGTGACAAAGGTGTAACACCCATATCCTCCGTAGAGAAGACACGATTAGCCTGCTCGTCTGCAAAAGAAAAATTCTCCATGTGAAATTTAAAATCTCGGCAAACCTCAACAACCCGTGTACGCAAGCATAAGATTTTGTGCCCCTTCTTCCTAGGATCTTCACCCAGATATACACAAGCCTCGCCTATTGGCTCAAATTTACCACCTTTTGGACCGACCACAGTCTTGTAACATAAGCAGCCAAAAGGTTTAAGGTCATCATATCTAGGCTTTTCATGAAACAAACTCTCAAAAGGTGTTTTCCCCAATAAGGCCTTCGTAGGAAGCTTGTTGATGAGGAAAGTCGCATGTAGTATAGCACATTCACCCCAATAAGCTAAAGGAACCTGAGAATGAAAATAAATAGCATGAGCCGTCTCCAATAAATATTTATGCTTTCTTTCCACAACTGCATTTTGTTGCGGTGTGTAGGAACAGGAGGTCTGATGTATAATTCCCTCTTGCGCATAGAACCTTTTACCATCATTTGAACTGCCGAGTTCTTTTGCATTATCAGTACGTACTATTTTAATCTTTGTCTCAAACTGCCGCTCAACCATTTTGATAAAATTCACAATAGCTTCCCAAGCATCTCCCTTTTGTTTAATAAGAATAACCCAAGTTGTGCGAGTGAAGTCGTCTACAAAGCAAACGAAATACTTATGACCATTATAAGTTTCCGTGTTAAACGGGCCCCAAACATCTATGTGTACCAATTCAAAAGCTTTCTTTGACTTGCTGACAGAATTGGGAAAGGGTAAACGCTGAGCTCTTGATTTGTAACAAACATCACAGGCATAACGAGAAGAAAAATCTGCTTAAACCAAGTGTAACAAGTTTCCGAAAAGGAACATGACCAAGCCTAATATGAACGTCTTTAGCCCGTGGACTAACACCATCCTTATTTAAAACATCAGAAAAACAACCCAAACGATCAGTAAGGCCCATCCGCTCTCCCGCGGCCCATCTATTTTCTCCACCCGCCTTCAGTATGCCAGAGCGGCCCACTACTCCATCCGACTTGGGACTACTCAGGTCCATTCTCCCCGCGGCCCACCTGCAAGCTGCCTCCACGTCCAGGGTGTATAGTCCGTCGCGCCCAAGCCCAAAAGGCAGTCTACCCCAGTCTGGAATATGGTCCTGGACAAAACATCGAGACTCATCAAAAATCAAAGCACATTTCGACTGGCGAACAAACTTGCTCACTGAGATGAGACTAAAGAGAAAATTCGGCACGAAGAGGACTTTCTTCAACCAGAATCCTGGTCCGATTCGCACGTCGCCAACAAATTTGACGCGTTGTGGGCTACCGCCAGGTAAAACTACCATTTTTCCTTGCCCGAGCTTACGCCAGTTCTCAATTAGGGTTTCGATTCCAGTCATGTGATTTGTAGCGCCAGAATCGAGTACCCATTTCCCTTTGAACGGATTATCTGTATAATGACTCATTAGGCAAGCTTTGTTACTGATACATGTAGACACCAAAAATTCTTACCCCATAAAGCAAATTGCGAAATAATGAGAGGGGTCGTCGCCTTTCTTTTTCAAAACGTATTAGCGTGCATGCCGAAACGAAACCATGATTTCTTGACAAAATTCTTAAATCATTTTTCAAAGTATTTCAGAAAAACACAATTCCTTGAAAATGAATTTCCAACAAAAATATGGTTTTAAACCCGTCCCTTTTGTTTTATTCACTCATCTTATTATTGCTTATTTGTTTATTTATTCAGTTATCTTTTATTTTCATTTTGTTACCTATTTTTATTTTATCATATTTATTGCTACTTTTAATTGTCTTCTAGCATTTACTTTTTTTTTATCATCAACATTCCCATTATTATTTCTATCATTTTATGTACCTTTAATTATTATCTTTCATTCATGTTAGTATATTTCGCCGCTTGTGTGTAATTGATTCATTATCCATTTTATCCCATTCACCGTGTATTTTGTCTCCATTACGCTAGTACTATTTTTTATTATTTCATGTACATATCATTATGCTACTCCACGTTTATACCTCATTATGATTCGTACTACATTTTCAGTTATGTTCCATAATTTGATGCCCTTAGATTAACTCTCTCATTTTAGTGTATACTTTCTTCAAAAATTATAGCATTTTAAGAAAGTTATCTAGCTCGGAGTAGGGCTCTTGTATTATTTCTCTCATGTACATATTGAAATTTGACATAGCTTAGTTGGTTAAAGTCCTAACTCATAAACCTATAGATCTCGAGTTCAAATCTGGTGGAAGATGAAGGCATTTTTATTTTTCTCCATTTAGCTTGAATAAGAGTTTTAGTTCGATTCATCGCAGTCATATACTGAAATGTTGTCTTAGCTCAACTGGTCACTTGACTCTTCAAGGATGCAAATGCCCAGTGTTTAAATTTAGGGAAGTGTAGAGTTTTTATTCTTTTTTTCCAGACATATTGCCAACCAGACAAGACCTTGTTTCGGTCCAGATTAACCGTGGCCCAACCCTCCAATTGGGTCCGATTTTTGCCAATATCCCAAATAAAGCCCATAGTTAGTCAAAACCCTAATCTTATTTTTCTATAAAACAACAACAAAAAGAACGGCCGACAGAACATTCTGTCCTGGTCTTCCTCCTCTTCGTTTTGAAGTCTCGAGAAGAACAAAAAAAAAACAGAGAAGACAACACGCTTGGTCTCTTCTTGTTTCGAAAACCACCATGAAAACCCATCATCCACCTGGCTTCCTCGATTCGTAAAACCCAACAGACCTTCATACTCCTCTGTCGGTCTTCTTCTCGATTCACCATCCAACCACCTCAAAAACCCTAAGCCATCCCCGACATCAGCGGTCTTGATGCTCACGCTCTTTAATCCTCTTCTTCCCCTTGAGCTCGAACCCGAAAACAAGAGATACCACCGGTGAACATCTAATTTCCCATTCAAAAACGAGAAACAATGTTCTTCTCTCAATCGACTATAACCTCTTTCATCTCTTCCACTCCGTTTTTGAACATCTATTGCCCCTCAACTCCAAGAGAAACCAGCCGAGAGCAAAAAGAAAATCCCAATCTCATTTTCTTTGGATTCTCAATCTATCTATTCATTTTCTTCGATCATTCCCTTCGCTTCGACAGTTTTGTAACCCGGCGAGCAAGCTGACGGACGAGAATATGCTGTTCTGCACCTCTTCGTCCTCTCCACCGACGGTAATTTTGCTTCCCCAACTGGCAAACATGCTATCTTGCCCCTCCTCGATTTCTCTTCACCATCGGAAACATTGCAACCCTACTTGCGAACTTGCTCAGCGCTTCATCTTGTTCACTCCTCGGGGATATTTTGCAAAACGAACTGGAGAACAAGGAACAATATGCTCAGACCTCTCTTCACCCTTCTTGACCCGTTAATTTTGCTCACCCAACTAACGATAAGGAACAACCAGTCGAATTGTGTTTTTCATTGTTCCGCGGTGGTGAATCCTTGCCGGCCTTGGGAAATCGCCATCGCCTCCATATCGGAGTACCGGCCTTCTCCGATTCTTGGATTTCTTCTTCTTGTCGGTTTAATTCAATGCAGAAGCTAAGTTTGCTTTCTGTCCATTTCAATTCTTACTAACTGTTTTTTTTTACTGATTATTGCCTATTTGGTTTCGAAGTAAAAAAGGATTTTCAGTTTATAATCTTAACGCCTCTTTCAATTGCATGTTGATTATGAGGAAATGCGGGCGACTCTCTCCTTTGTTACCCTCTTTTCGCGATGAATTTGGTCCCACGTCGGCGATGTCCCTTTCCGGCCTTTGGGTATCATTGTCGCAGCCAGATCATGGTGGGATTTGTATATTTCCTTATCGGTAATCTCAAATTTGAGGTGTCCAGGTTGTCTTCCTTCTCCCTTTTTCCGTGCTTTGATTTTCATTTATGGACAGCGGTCACCATATTGAGCATCCGGTTATGATTTCGAATTGGCTGGCAGTGGCACCTCGAAACATGTCTGGTTTCGCGCCTGTTCGATTTGGTCTCTTTTATTTTTGCCTCATATTTCTTCTGCCGAATTGAATTCGTTAATTCACAAGTGAATCTATCTGTTTACAAATTTGTACTGATTCCACATGCACCGACCTTCAGGAAAAGGACAAATGCACTTAAGCTTTAATTATTCGATGATGTTTATGTTTGAACGTGGATCCAGTTGCTTTAAGCTTGACCAATTTTCTCCTGTGTAATTTAAAGACTAGCTTGATTGGGTCTATCTTCTGGTCAAATATTGCTTACCGGGGTTCATCTGGTTTGCTGGCCGTGATGTTGTTGATCTTGCCTGAGAGATTTCTTTCAATCTCAATATGAGGATACTGCCGGACTGTATCGTCTTCTAAGTATAATTTCTTTGCTCATTATACAAGGTTCTTGGACCTAACCTGTTTTGTCAGCGCTGTTTACCAATAAGAGCCAAGTCCTGTTTAGGCGGCGGGCTGATAATTTCGATTTGGTGGTCAGCTGATACCCGAAACTGAGAATATTTGACTTACCTTACTTATTGATTCTAGATGAATACAATGGCTCAAGGGAGGCTTGGCTGTTTTTGATTTTTAATGTGGAAATTGGACCAAGATGATTTGTTGGCATTTTGGGGCCAGGTACATACAACATCGATGAGCTCTTGGCGATGCCTACTTGGTTTGGACTTGACATAGGACGCTTGAAGTTAATTGTGTTTATCAGCTTTGAACTCCACGGCAGTCTCATATGGGTTTGGAAATCATTTCATTTCAGTATTAACTGTTTCTTGCGCTTTGATGCGGGTTTGGAAATTAATTTGATAACTGGCATAATCTGTCCCTTTGCGCTTAAGATAAGAACATGAATAAGAGTTATAGTTGCCCTATGCTATAATTGTTAAGATAAATCACTTGTTGGCTGGTTGGTCCTTATTAATTTTTACATCTTACAGGGAAGTGATTTGAAACCCTTATAGGTATGATCCCACATGACTCACAACCCATCTTCTAGATACTACACTTTGGTTTGAGTCATAATCTAAGATGTTGAATTAATTTGAGTAGCAATCCCAATGCTTGATTTATCTTACAATCCTTAGCATTTGTTGGCAGCTTGAAACTCTTTTCTATGTTCTCGGTTGGGGTGTGGGAGATGATTAGATTGCCCCCTTTCCTCCCATTGAGAGGGGCCGTATGATCCCATTGCACACACCCCAACCCTCTTACATTTCATTACTAACTACTCTCGCATATCTTTGTCTTTGTTATTGACATGTACATAATGCTCGTGGAATGGGAAATTGCTATAAGACTAAAAAATGGGACTTTGGGCTTGGACTACCGGGGTCTCCACTTCAAACACGAGTAACGGTTTGACTTCGACAATTTATGGGCGTTTCTGGTGCGAACCCAAGGATGAGTATCGGTAACCAGCATGGGTGGTTGGATTTTTTTATTTATTTGTTTCTTCATTTTCCTTTCCAATCGGTGAACTTTGCACATATCCTTAAGTTACTTGCAGACTAATTGTTGTTTGTAGTCTTTGGTCGTATCCTGGAGTATGTTTGCAGGAAAATTGTATTCCGTCTATCCCCCGGTACTCAACCCTAAACTTTAGTCCCTCTCTGTTTACTGACTTATGTGCGGACGTGGTATCTTGTTTTCGTTTGATGTCAATTCTCCACTGCTCTATCAGCATTATGTTGCTTTTATTCATGGTAAAATAGAGGATAATACAATCTGTCTAGTGTTTGGTTTACTGGCTTACGCTTTACATCAAGATTAATCAAAGGTTGCTGAAAAGAGGAACTTGGCTTAGTAGACTTTTCTTAGCATTCGAAGCTTCTGGCTGAAAAGAATTAGGGAGTAGAATCTGAACATGAAAACCTTGAAATATATCTCGCTATAATGTACAGATCTTTTAATTTGATGCTAGATTTGGGGCTCTAAAAAAAGAAGGGAGATTTTAACTTGTCTATTTTTCTTAAACTTGTATGCAATGTGCAATTAACGTTAAAAATAAACAAACAAAGGAGAAAAGAAGCAAGTGTATATACTCGAAACTTTGTGATTTTAGTTCATGTCATGTTTACTTTGCTTACTTATTTTTATTACCATATATTACACATAGTATAGATTAGCTTGGCAATTGTTGGGCCTAGCCTAATATAGAGGCCCAAGAAATAGGAAGCCTTAGTTAGCTCATAGGACACCCCTTTGTAGAAAAGCCTTAGGTTTGGGTATCCTTAATGCATACGGGTCCTAGACACGGTCCATGTGAGGAATACCCGTTTTCCTCAAAACCTTTCAAATCATCCCTTAATGTCAGAATAAAATGCACAATCAACATTCTATTTCTAATAAAAAAAATCATCAAATTTCATTCCAAAAATCATTCAATTTCTAGAATCCAAACATCAATTCAATTCAAATGCCAAATAAAGCTCAACATCCAAAATAAAAAGGCCCAAATCAGTTCAAAAGGCCAATTCAGCCCCAAAACAATTGTTAGCCCACATTTCAAAGCCCAATTTGAGGCCCATTCCAAAGCCCAATTCGAGGCCTATTCCAAAGCCCAATTCGAGGCCCATTAGCTCAATCATGGCCCACATTTCAAGGCCCAAATCAGCGCAAAAACAATTTTCAGCCCAATCACAAACAAAAACAGTTTTCAGCCCATATTCTAAGGTCTAACCCGGTCCATTTGCAAGGCCCAAGCTGGCCCACTTTTTCAAGGCCCAAACCTGGTCCATCTCTAAGGCCCAAATTCGGCCATTACCTCAATTCGATCCTGATTTAGTTTCAAATCCAATTCAACTTCAATTTCAATTCCGAATCAAATTCAAATTCAATTTCAATTTTAATCCAATTCAATCAAATTCAATCCAATTCCAATTTAGATTCAATCTCAATTTCAATACAATTCAATTCAAAATTCTTTTCATTTTCAATTCAATTCAACCTCATTTTAATCCCAAATAATTCCAAACATCATAAATCTCAAACTCCTTGAAACTCCAAACTCCTTGAAGTCAAACATCTCGAATAACTAAGTGTCTCAGCAGCTCAACAGACTCAAACGTCTCAGCAGCTCAACAGACTCAAAGGTCTCAGCAGCTCAACAGACTCGACCGTCTCAGCAGCTCAACAGACTCGACCGTCTCCGCAGCTCAACAGACTCAAAGGTCTCAGCAGCTCAACAGACTCGAACGTCTCAGCAGCTCAACAGACTAGAATGTCTTAACTGCTCAACAGACTCGACCCAGCTCAACAAACTCGATCGTCTCAACAGCTCAACAAACTCGATCGTCTCAACAGCTCAACAGACTCAAAAAGCCGAACCCTTTGAAATTTGATAATCCTTTCCAACCTCAAACGTCTCACAGACCCGAGCGTCTCACAGACATCACCATTTTAAGACTTCAAATATCTCACAGAGTCGAGCACCTTAAACTCCAAAACAAACTCGACAATCCATCAAGCCCCACGAAATGACCACAAAACCCCTTTGATCCTTCAAAGACCCAAAAGGTCTAAATCCCAATTCCTTCAAAAACCCCCAAAACTCCCAAATCCTCAAAGGTCTCTGAACTACGTAAGGTCTGATCTCAACATGGAGTTGAGTACGTAGGCAGCCCACACAGGGTGCGACCCCATTCCAAACAAAAAACCCTTTTCCCCCTTAAGGTGGCTCTCATATCTCTCAGAACACTCGGACCTTCTTTGGCTCCCACAAACTTCCAACCATCAGACTCCAAGTCTTGTCTATTCACTCAACCTCAAACGTTTTCCAAATCTTCATTCTTACTCATCTGAATTCACCAACTTGGCGCTAGCTTGGCAGAAAAGCTCGCCTCATCCACTCTCTTTCTCTCCTCCTATCCTAATCCTATCCTTGGCTCTTAAATGAATCTCTTTAATAAGGTTTTGAAAGAAGCCAATCCCGACAATTGGAGACCGAGGTTTCCTCGGGCACCAATCCGAAGTCGTGGTCGTTGCCACTTCTAAGGGGTGTAAACCAGTGCGAACCCACAATAGAATCTCTGACATGACCAGATAAGTCCTATCCATAGGCAACAATTTCAGAGTCAACCAACGGTTCTTAGAACCCTTCTCCTCCCTTCCTAGTTCCTTAGGTCAAACTAGGTGGCGACTCTAGTCAACTCCGCCTTATAGAGGCATAAGTCCGCGTGGAGCCCATTAAGAGCAGGTGTAGTGCTCACTAGCATTCTCCATAGGCTTTCTGGGAAAGACGGATGATGTAGTAGGTATTTGAGGGATGCCAAAATAATGGGTTCTCACCCTCCACAGAATGATAATTTTTAGGATCTAGGCTTATCAGCTAGATCATATTTAGATAGACCCCCCTCATACCGAAAAATCACCCTCCACAGAATGGCGACTCCGTTGGGGACAACTTGAGTAAGTTTTTCTCATAAACTTGGTCAAGGAAAACTGAACTCCATCCAAAATTGTCAGGATTCCCTAACTTCTTTCGAAACCTTCAAGAGATTCATTCTAAAGCCACTAGGACTACTCTACTCCACACTTAGAGTGTGTTTAAGAGGATAGTTAAGATGAGAGTTCAGAGTTCGAGGTTGGCTTTGAGTGCCACATGTGTGCTTTACCATTTACATGCTTCACTTTGTGTGTTTATTGTTGTGTGTTTACTGTCTTATGTTTACTGCTCTTCATGCATGGAACTAAATATCTTGATGTTATGCTTATTTATGCTTGTAAATGGGGCCTTCCTAGAAGGAGTCAACCCATTGTTGCATCGGGTAGTGTAAGACATGCATTCCTTTGTGTCACCCGCTTCATCCACATGTCACGGGATTCCCAACTGGTCCACGGTTGATTCCCCCATGAGTTGGGTCCTTCCTAGAAGGAGTTAACCCACGAGGTAATACGGTCCAAGACCAACGCCTTGAAGCTCATGATCCAAAATATCCTCCATTACCCGAGTCTAAGCCAGCATATAGTGAGCTATGAGCCTTCAGTGTCCAGCTACCTTATCTGGTGTCTAAGATGGGCTTATGGGTAGTCACCCCCTTGTATGCCGTCTGTCTGACCATCCTTTGCCTTACCCTGAAGATTGCATGAGCTCAATTCTCCATGATTCCTCTGCACCACGGGTGTCTTTAAAGGCCAATGTCGCGCTACAAATTCATAGCAGATCCCGTATTTACGGATACCCATACATGACATAGCGTAGTCAGCGAATAATTTGGACTTTAGACACACCTTATCTTGTAGACGAGGGGAGACTCGGCCCCATGCAGTACTTCCCCAAGTTTCCCGAAAAGTGAGCGTGTTGTCGGATCATCACTCGCCGTGGCGTATGTTTCCTTATCATCTCGGGTGTCCTGACCTTTCGAAATTAAGCACTCCGGACTTTCTTTATAACGTGCCTCGCAAGAGGCATAGCAGAGAAAAACCCCGAGAGATGATAGTGAAGGGACGATGGTTCCCCCGGTGTGACAAAGTCATAATTGACCTGGAAAGTGATTTTCCCAACATTAACACTTACAACTCCACATCAAATATAGCCACGATTTACTTTATGCTATACATGTGTGCAAGTCACTTCTTCAAACCAATTTGTTTCAAAACGTTCGAAATTCTCTTTTGCATATCTCCTAAAGATGTTTTACGAGCTCGTTCAATTTAGAATCCCATCTAAATTCTACTCATAAACACTTAGGGTTTTAGGACCCGTCACTTCATCATTGAAAACCTTTGTTTCATTAAAATGTTATTTCCAAAACAATTTTTAAAAATAGATTTCGAAAACCTACTTTCTACAAACGAATTTCAAACAACATTCTTCACCAACATGATTTTTAAAATAGTTTTCGAAAACAGTTTTCAAAATTGAATTTCACAAACGTATTTCAAAATAAATGATTTAGTCCCCATGTTGTGACCTGCTATTTTTGAAGTTCAACCCACCTTCAAGAGTAGCGGTCATTACTGTGGAGTGTACTAGTCATTTCGTGTTTTCACAAAAGTGGTGGATTTTCCAGATTTTCTCAACGATTTTGTGCTCGATCATTCACCTTTCCTTTCTCAAAAAACGCCCCTCATTTTTCCTTCATCGGAGCAAGTGGAGTGCATGAAAACCAACAACGATTCGAGCCAAAAACCAGAGGTGTACCAACCCGAGTCAAGCGACACCAAGATCAGCAACACCGGTTCAAGTTCAAACAGTTGAAAATCAGAAGAACACCAACCTGTTTTGTTTGATCACAGTTTTGCTTCACTGCAAAAGCCTGAAAACGAGCAAGCAGTCGGTCAAGAGCCCAAAGATGAGCGAGCAACCAACCAGGAGTCCGAGCGCGAGCAGTCAGTCAGAAGCCCGAAGACGGACCAAAGGAGTTCAGAAGAAATTTCCCCGATGTTTCTTTTCACTCTTGTCCATTTCTGAATAGATTAAGTGTATAGGTTTATACATCCCCTTTGAATTTATTTAGATCAATGTGTATAGGGTTCCCCACTCCCTATTTTATTTGCGAATGACCGAGCGTCAAAGTTTATACTGAGAAAACCCCCCACTTTGAAAACACGCGTTTTTAAAATTGTTTTTCTAAAACTTGGTTTCTTTTGGCATGCACGAATAAAGAGAAGAATGAATAAGGAACGACTCCTCACAGTTATATATCATTCATCAACTTTGCTTTATGGGGCGAGAATTCACGGTATCTACAGGAGGTATCCCCTAGATAAACAACACCAACAAATGCAACCGAGCACAAAGCAAAACACATGCATCGCATTCATGACAAAAAAGAGTCACTTGCACTTCCAGTCATTTCAATTCCATCAATCATTCACGAGTCGTGTCCACCTCAAAAATTGCATAACCATGTGTTTCATTGTCACCACACCAAACACACTTTCATCCCAATATCTCGATCGCCAGAGCCCGATCTTAGAGGGATTGAAAAGAAAACTGAGTTCAAACCTCTCCCACTCAGAATCACCATGCGCGCCAGTGACTAAGAGGGAAAGAACGTGTCACATCGTGGGACCACCATGCGGGAGTTGTCACTCCCTAAAAATCCAAAATCCAAAAACCAATCACCAACCCGGCATCACTTGAGAGTCACTACCCTGACAGCGACCCCAACAGCTAGACCCTCTTCAAGGCCAATAGTAATCACATGAGCTTCATGAGCCATGAGCTGAATTCGATTCAAGCGAGACTAGTCATAACCTTACCACTCATGCATTGCATCCAAAAAGGAAAACACACCAAAAAAAAACACACACACACACACATTCAGTCAAAATCCAAAGTCAACCATCTTCATTCACCACTTTCAGCATTTCACGCATCTTATACGTAGTAATTCCATATTACCACAGCAGATTGCATTGTAGATAGCCGTGTTTGCACACTCTCGTATCGAAATGACATCTTTGGGAAAAATCTTGAGAGAATGATTGAACGAAGTGCGTGAACCACTAAACTCTCGACCCATCAATGAACACAAGGGTCCAATCAAAATCAGCACCACAAACCAAGTGAGTAGTGTGCAAAGAGCGGTATTTTATCTTGAATTTCGATTGAGTGTTTTGGACAATCCACTGAGCAACGAGGGAAGGTAGAGAGATCCAACAGAGGTAAAACCACGAGTGTCTTGTGCTTTCCTTTAGCACATGGAGAGGCATGATTCAAAGTGAGATCAATGTCGATAGCAAGATATGAACTGTGATTCATGCAAAGATCCGAGAAGTAGTAAGAAAAACAATCATTGACTAATGAAAATGACGAGGCACTTAGGAACAAAAATCTCCACAAAACCAAAAAGCTTTGATTGCCCTGCACATAGCCCCTTAGTAAACCTTGCCGAGCCTTTCATGAAAAAAAAACCTTCTTAAAGAAAAAAAAACTCCACAACATGCCAACTCACATACACAAACTTACTCACCCTTGCAATAGAGGATCTCGAAGGAGCCAGAGCCACGGTCTCTCCCCCACCATCTTTCACAAAAACAACAAATGAAATGTTCGGAGAAATTAGTGAGTCAATGCAACTCCAAAGCCAAACACCAAAAAAAAGAACACCGAAAATGTTCAAAAAGATCGATGAGTCAATGCAACTCTAAAGCTGAAAGCCAAAATATGAGGTAAAGAAAGCTTGAGAAAGTCGATGAGTCAAATGCAATTTTCAAAACATCCAAATGAGGAGAAAGTTCAAACCATACGTCAGAAGAGGCAAGAAGGAGAAAACCGAATTCGAAAGACCAATGATGCCTCGTAGAAACCAATAAAAGGTTATCAAAACCCGTCTAATCATTCCACCTATGGCAAAGGTGAAACATATCCTCCGTTGCACAAAAGTTCCACAATTTTCCAAACAAACCCTCCAGTCCCATGTGACATACATCATACCCCTCAACCCCGTTATAACCCAATAAAAGACCTCTGACTCATAAGTTAATGAGCGTTAACTGAAAGTACCGGATTTGAAACATGAATCATAAGCTTTGTACTTGTTATCAACATGTCCCATCATACCAAAGGGACCATGAGCGAATGAGTATGACCTCGCCCCGCGAGGTTTCTGAGTGCGAGTGAATCTCCAGTCTGAGCACCAAATCATAAACAGCCTACCCCACTGCAGGTGAGGAATGTGTGAGGATCGGAAAGTCCAGAACCTTGAAAGAAATCCTAAGGAAAATACCGCCCTGAGCATCAAGACTATAATCACGAGAGATTGACCCACATTCCTCCACGAGATGAAAGTGATTCACACATTCCAGTTCAACAATCACTCAAGATCGAACCGAAGACGTCTTATATTCGTAAACCTCATATTAATAGAGATAGGGCCATACCTTCTCTCCAAAAACTGCATATGCATTTTGCATCGTATCTAGCATTTAATATTTGCATGCATCATAACCATTTCATCTTCAAACATCCGACTAGTAAGAACTCTACCTAGTCTCGCTGAAAGTCGACGTCAGTTACAGTTGTTGAAGCATAACTTTTGATCAAAAGATGTCAACTAGAGCCATCCCAGACCATCATCAAGCTACATCGAACCATCTCGAAGCCATCCTGGGCTATCCTCGAGCTACATCGAACCAAACTAAAGCCATCCGAGGCCGTACGAAGACAATTCTGGAGCCATCCACTGTCATACTCAATCCTCATCGACACTGCTTCTAAAGCCAATCTGGAGCCATGCGGGAGTCATCCTCAAAACATTGAGACCATCCCTAGAGCTACACAGGGGCCATCCTAACGGTCCGAGAACAATACGGATGCCACCTCAAATCCATATCGGAACCATTTCGTCACTAGGGCCTTGCCTACAGAGTTTCGAACTACGTATGGTCTGATCTCAATACAAAATTGAGTACATAGGCAGCCCGCCCAGGGTGCGACCACCTCAAAGGAAAAATCCCCCTTTGTTCCTCACCATCACCAAACAGAGTCATCTTGTAGCCCTTCCTGGAGCCATCCCGAGCTATCTTGGAGCCATTATGAGAGAACCCTAAAGTCATAACCGGACTGAAACCATTCATCCATGACTAAGAAGTTATCTACCACATCAAAATACGTCAAACACAACAACGGTCCACCAATCACATCAACCCACCATTCGACTCAAAATCTGAACCAGATCGAAACCCACCAACGATCCCGAAAATCCCCATTCGAATCAAACCCACTGACCATCCCAGAGTCGTTGCTCACAAGGGAGCCACATATCAAACCGGAGCCATATGATCGCACCGGAGCCATCTCGGGGCTACACCGGAGCCATCTCAGGGCCATACCGGAGCCACATCGGAGCCATCTCGTAGCCTCCCCAGAGCCATCTTGAGCTATCCCGGAGCCACGTATAGGAATCTGAAGCCGTAACTGACCATACAAAAGCCATTCGCCCGCAATCAAAAAATCGTTAACCACATCAATCTACCAATCACATCAACCCACCATTCGACTCAAAATCCAAAACAAATCGAAACCCACCAACCATCCCGAAACATTGCAAACATGCTGTTTTGCCCCTCCTAGATTTCTCTTCACCATCGGAAACATTGCAACCCTACTTGCGAACTTGCTCAGCGCTTCATCTTGTTCACTCCTCAGGGATATTTTGCAATCCGAACTGGAGAACAAGGAACAATATGCTCAGACCTCTCTTCACCCTTCTCGACCCGTTAATTTTGCTCACCCAACTAACGATAAGGAACAACCAGTCGAATCGTGTTTTTCATTGTTCCGCGGTGGTGAATCCTTGCCGGCCTTGGGAAATCGCCATCACCTCCTTATCGGAGTACCGGCCTTCTCCGATTCTTGGATTTCTTCTTCTTGTCGGTTTAATTCGAATGCAGAAGCTAAGTTCGCTTTCGGTCCATTTCAATTCTTACTGACTGTTTTTTTACTGATTATTGCCTATTTGGTTTCGAAGTAAAAAGGGCTTTTCAGTTTATAATCTTAACGCCTCTTTCAATTGCATGTTGATTATGAGGAAATGCGAGCGACTCTCTCCTTTGTTACCCTCTTTTCGCGATGAATTTGGTCCCACGTCGGCGATGTCCCTTTCCGGCCTTTGGGTATCATTGTCGCAGCCAGATCATGGTGGGATTTGTATATTTCCTTATCGGTAATCTCATATTTGAGGTGTCCAGGTTGTCTTCCTTCTCCCTTTTTCCGTGCTTTGATTTTCATTTATGGACAGCGGTCACCATATTGAGCATCCGGTTATGATTTCGAATTGGCTGGCAGTGGCACCTTGAAACATGTCTGATTTCGCGCCTGTTCGATTTGGTCTCTTTTATTTTTGCCTCATATTTCTTCTGCCGAATTGAATTCGTTAATTCACAAGTGAATCTATCTGTTTACAAATTTGTAATGATTTCACATGCACCGACCTTCAGGAAATGGACAAATGCACTTAAGCTTTAATTATTCGATGATGTTTATGTTTGAACGTGGATCCAACTGCATTAAGCTCGACCAATTTTCTCCTGTGTAATTTAAAGACTAGCTTGATTGGGTCTATCTTCTGGTCAAATATTGCTTACCGGGGTTCATCTGGTTTGCTGGCCGTAATGTTGTTGATCTTGCCTGAGAGATTTCTTTCAATCTCAATATGAGGATACTGCCGGACTGTATCGTCTTCTAAGTATAATTTCTTTGATCATTATACAAGGTTCTTGGACCTAACCTGTTTTGTCTACGCTATTTACCAATAAGAGCCAAGTCCTGTTTAGGCGGCGGGCTGATAATTTCGATTTGGTGGTCAGCTGATACCCGAAACTGAGAATATTTGACTTACCTTACTTATTGATTCTAGATGAATACGATGGCTCAAGGGAGGCTTGGCTGTTTTTGATTTTTAATGTGGAAATTGGACCAAGATGATTTGTTGGCATTTTGGGGCCAGGTACATACAACATCGATGAGCTCTTGGCGATGCCTACTTGGTTTGGACTTGACATAGGACGCTTGAAGTTAATTGTGTTTATCAGCTTTGAACTCCACGGCAGTCTCATATGGGTTTGGAAATCATTTCATTTCAGTATTAACTGTTTCTTGCGCTTTGATGCGGGTTTGGAAATTAATTTGATAACTGGCATAATCTGTCCCTTTGCGCTTAAGATAAGAACATGAATAAGAGTTATAGTTGCCCTATGCTATAATTGTTAAGATAAATCACTTGTTGGCTGGTTGGTCCTTATTAATTTTTACATCTTACAGGGAAGTGATTTGAAACCCTTCTAGGTATGATCCCACATGACTCACAACCCATCTTCTAGATACTACACTTTGGTTTGAGTCATAATCTAAGATGTTGAATTAATTTGAGTAGCAATCCCAATGCTTGATTTATCTTACAATCCTTAGCATTTGTTGGCAGCTTGAAACTCTTTTCTATGTTCTCGGTTGGGGTGTGGGAGATGATTAGATTGCCCCCTTTACTCCCATTGAGAGGGGCCGTATGATCCCATTGCACACACCCCAACCCTCTTACATTTCATTACTAACTACTCTCGCATATCTTTGTCTTTGTTATTGACATGTACATAATGCTCGTGGAATGGGAAATTACTATAAGACTAAAAAATGGGACTTTGGGCTTGGACTACCGGGGTCTCCACTTCAAACATGTGTAACGGTTTGACTTCGACAATTTATGGGCGTTTCTGGTGCGAACCCAAGGATGAGTATCGGTAATCAGCATGGGTGGTTCGATTTTTTTTTAATTTTTTTCTTCCTTTTCCTTTCCAATCGGTGAACTTTGCACATATCCTTAAGTTACTTGCAGACTAATTATTGTTTGTAGTCTTTGGTCGTATCCTGGAGTATGTTTGCAGGAAAATTGTATTCCGTCTATCCCCCGGTACTCAACCCTAAACTTAGTCCCTCTCTGTTTACTGACTTATGTGCGGACGTGGTATCTTGTTTTCGTTTGATGTCAATTCTCCACTGCTCTATCAGCATTATGTTGCTTTTATTCATGGTAAAATAGAGGATGATACAATCTGTCTAGTGTTTGGTTTACTGGCTTACGCTTTACATCAAGATTAATCAAAGGTTGCTGAAAAGGGGAACTTGGCTTAGTAGACTTTTCTTAGCATTCGAAGCTTCTGGCTGAAAAGAATTAGGGAGTAGAATATGAACATGAAAACCTTGAAATATATCTCGCTATAATGTACAGATCTTTTAATTTGATGCTAGATTTGGGGCTCTAAAAAAAGAAGAGAGATTTTAACTTGTCTATTTTTCTTAAACTTGTATGCAATGTGCAATTAACGTTAAAAAATAAACAAACAAAGGAGAAAAGAAGCAAGTGTATATACTCGAAACTTTGTGATTTTAGTTCATGTCATGTTTACTTTGCTTACTTATTTTTATTACCATATATTACACATTGTATAGATTAGCTTGGCAATTGTTGGGCCTAGCCTAATATAGAGGCCCAAGACATAGGAAGCCTTAGCTCATAGGACACCCCTTTGTAGAAAAGCCTTAGGTTTGGGTATCCTTAATGCATACGGGTCCTAGACACGGTCCATGTGAGGAATACCCGTTTTCCTCAAAACCTTTCAAATCAACCCTTAATGTCAAAATAAAATGCACAATCAACATTCCATTTCTAATAAAAAAATCATCAAATTTCATTCCAAAAATCATTCAATTTCAAGAATCCAAACATCAATTCAATTCAAATGCCAAATAAAGCTCAACATCCAAAATAAAAAGGCCCAAATCAGTTCAAAAGGCCAATTCAGCCCCAAAACAATTTTTAGCCCACATTTCAAAGCCCAATTTGAGTCCCATTCCAAAGCCCAATTCGAGGCCTATTCCAAAGCCCAATTCGAGGCCCATTAGCTCAATCATGGCCCACATTTCAAGGCCCAAATCAGCGCAAAAACAATTTTCAGCCCAATCACAAACAAAAACAGTTTTTAGCCCACATTCCAAGGTCTAACCCGGTCCATTTCCAAGGCCCAAGCTGGCCCACTTTTTCAAGGCCCAAACCCGGTCCATCTCTAAGGCCCAAATTCGGCCATTACCTCAATTCGATCCTGATTTAGTTTCAAATCCAATTCAACTTCAATTTCAATTCCGAATCAAATTCAAATTCAATTTCAATTTTAATCCAATTCAATCCAATTCCAATTTAGATTCAATCTCAATTTCAATCCAATTCAATTCAAAATTCTTTTCATTTTCAATTCAATTCAACCTCATTTCAATCCCAAATAATTCCAAACATCATAAATCTCAAACTCCTTGAAACTCCAAACTCCTTGAAGTCAAACATCTCGAATAACTAAGTGTCTCAGCAGCTCAACAGACTCGACCGTCTCAGTAGCTCAACAGACTCGACCGTCTCTGCAGCTCAACAGACTCGAAGGTCTCAGTAGCTCAACAGACTCGAACGTCTCAGCAGCTCAACAGACTCGAATGTCTCAACAGACTCGACCGTCTCAGCAGCTCAACAAACTCGACCGTCTCAACAGCTCAACAGACTCGAATGTCTTCGCAGTTCAACAGATTTGAACATCTCAATAGACTCATCAAATTCAAACACTTCAAAAACCCTCAGCTCAAAAAGCCGAACCCTTTGAAATTTGATAATCCTTTCTAACCTCAAATGTCTCACAGACCCGAGCGTCTCACAGACATCGCCATTTTAAGACTTCAAATATCTCACAGAGTCGAGCACCTCAAACTCTAAAACAAACTCGACAATCCATCAAGCCCCACGAAATGACCACAAAACCCCTTTGATCCTTCAAAGACCCAAAAGGTCTAAATCCCAATTCCTTCAAAAACCCCCAAAACTCCCAAATCCCCAAAGGTCTCTGAACTATGTAAGGTCTGATCTCGACATGGAGTTGAGTACGTAGGCAGCCCACACAGGGTGCGACCCCATTCCAAACAAAAAACCCTTTTCCCCCTCTAAGGTGGCTCTCGTATCTCTCAGAACACTCGGACCTTCTTTGGCTCCCACAAACTTCCAACCATCAGACTCCAAGTCTTGTCTATTCACTCAACCTCAAACTTTTTCCAAATCTTCATTCTATACTCATCTGAATTCACCAACTTGGCGCTAGCTTGGCAGAAAAGCTCGCCTCATCCACTATCTTTCTCTCTTCCTGTCCTAATCCTATCCTTGGCTCTTAAATGAATCTCTTTAATAAGGTTTTGAAAGAAGGCAATCCCGACAATTGGAGACCGAGGTTTCCTCGGGCACCAATCTGAAGTCGTGGTCGTTGCCACTTCTAAGGGGTGTAACCCAGTGCGAACCCACAATAGAATCTCTGACATGACCAGATAAGTCCTATCCATAGGCAACAATTTCAGAGTCAACCAACGGTTCTTAGAACCCTTCTCCTCCCTTCCTAGTTCCTTAGGTCAAACTAGGTGGCGACTCTAGTCAACTCCGCCTTATAGAGGCATAAGTCCGCGTGGAGCCCATTGAGAGCAGGTGTAGTGCTCACTAGCATTCTCCATAGGCTTTCTGGGAAAGACGGACGATGTAGTAGGTATTTGAGGGATGCCAAAATAACGGGTTCTCACCCTCCACAGAATGACAATTTCTAGGATCTAGGCTTCTCAGCTATATCATATTTAGATAGACCCCCCTCATACCGAAAAATCACCCTCCACAATATAAAGTGTTTTACCTGTGAAATTACAAAAATCAATCTCTTCTGATTTCAGTTCTGTGCTGGTACTTGCATTCCGAATCAGCTGTGTTATCTGTTGCAACTTTCGTGGTGTTAATCCCTCACCTTGCTCAACTTCTACATTTTCTGTTTGCTTTGTGACTTTTACTGCATTTGCAAAACCCCTTTTCTTGCGGGCAAGCACTTTATCCCTTCCATGTAACTGGTAGCACTCATCTGCTACATGCCCTGTTCGCTTGCAATGTGTGCACGTCTGTCGCTGGTAACACTCTTCATACCCGTGACCTGATTTTTTACAGTAAGTGCAAGTAATCCGTTATCCGTCAAACTTCTGACTAGGGTTTCTGGAACCCTCAAAACCTTTCGCTGCTGTAGCTTGACTGTTAAAGGACATTGTACTGTCTTTGTTCTGTTTACTCCCTCGTTGTTCCTCCTCCTGAACAATTAGGGAGTAAGCCTTTTCTAAGCTTGGTGTACTGTCCATTGCCAAAATTTGGCCTCTGATGGACAAGTACCTCCGATTGAGACCCATTAAAAAAAGAATGAGTTTGTTTTGATCCTCCTGTTTCCTTATCTGATCCTTGACATCACAAGTGCACCCTGCACAGCTACAACTTGGAGCAGAACAAGCTAAGTCTAACTCTCCCCATAACTTTTTCAGTTTGGTATAATACTCACTGACTGTTTCTTCTCCGTGCCTAACCTCTGCAAGTTCTCTTTTCAGATTATGAATAATAGCCAAGTTACTCCGTTCAAATCTTTTGCAAAGATGATCCCACAATTCTTTTGGATCATCACAAAACCTTACACTTTGAGCAATATAAGGATCTAATGCAGTTTTCAGCCATGAAAGCACAAGTGAGTTAGACCTTACCCATGCTCTGTATCTTATTGCATCTATTTCCTTTGGTTTTTCTACTTTTCCCAGTACAGAACCATACTTATTCTTGACCTTTAATGCAGTAATCATATCATACTTCCATTTTAAGAAGCTGGTACCATTAAACTTGGAAACAAGGTTCAAACCTGGATTCTCTGCTGAGTGAACATAAAGCGGATCATTGATGTCGATCACGCTGCTGCTTGAAAAGGAATCTGCTACGACTTCCTTCCCTTTGTTAGAACCGTCAACCGATGTCATGATATTGAAGGTTGTGTAGACTGAGTTTAATTGTATAAACTGTGTTTAGATTATGTAATTTAGTTTGGAATTATAGCTGGTGCTCTGATACCATAATAGATTTAGGGTTGTAAACTGAATTGAGATTGTGGTGTTTGCAAGCGAGAATGGTATTTGAATGTGAAATACCCCGAACTTAAATATAAGGATTAAAATTTATCTCATATGTATTTAAGGGCATAATGGTACCCAATTAATACTAGTAAGGAAAAATAAATCCAAAAGAAATAAAGAAACGCTTAAAAAGCGAAAAACGCTAAATAAGCGTTAAATAACCATAGGAGGTATGAGACCTCGGTTAGCGTATTATAAGGATTCTAAAGGCTTAATTAAGTCTAAATAAATATTAGGGAACAAATCCCGAAGAAAACGGATCCTTAAAATGGATTAAAAACACTAATGAACGTTAAAGCGCGTTTTTCGAGGTAACCGGGAAAACGTGACTTTAAGCGGGTCAAATAGACTCGTAACAATTTTGGTCAACTAAATAATCATTAATAAATATTAGTGAAGCTTTAGAACCAATAAAATCAATAAAACGAGAGATTAGTAAAAACTGTCAAAAACGGGAAGTTGTGGGGTAGAAACATAAATAACCAAAACTTATGTGTCCAATAATGTAAAAAGAAATTCAAAAACCCACATGGGGCTGGGGTCTGTCCGATTTGGTACCCTCTCTCACACTATTAATTCTCTTTTTCATTTGCAAAAAAGACAAAAGCAATAAAAGAAAACATAAAGCAACATTACCCCACTCACCACTCTCTCTCCTATCTTATTCTTCTTCACTCACGTGTAGCAGCCTCACTCCCCCACTCTCTGAATTTTTTCCCCTTCTTCTTCCCCAAGCATGCGACATTAATGGAGAAAGGAGCAAACACATAAAAACCTCACCTTCTCTCCTCTTGTAACCCACTCAAATCTCTTCCAAAAATTACAAAAATTACACCATTGTAATCCTCTCACCAAGAGCTACGTTTCTATCTTTCCAAAATTCGAAAACACACATTTTCGTTTTTATGGGTATACCCCATTTGGAGCTTCAAGACCACCATTAGAACCACCTCATTCTCCTTGTTCTTGTGAGGTAAAAATCTTCTCGAAAACTCCATCTTTTTCTTGTCTTATGGGCAAAACGAATTTGGGCTAAAACCTTTTTGGTTCCTCTTGTACCCAGCCGATTTTGGCACTCTTGGAAGGTGGGAAACATTATTCTTGAGCTATCTCAAACAGCACTTATACTCTTGTAAGGTAAAGAAACTTCTAAACCCTAAAACTTACATTAAGAGCTTAAATAATGGTTAGGGTTAGTTTAGTATTGAATGGTGTATTTATGAATGGGGTATAATGTTAGATTGGTTGAGATACCAAAACCGGTGAGAAGAGGAAAGAGAAAGAAGGAAGGAACAAGAGGAAGAAAGAAACTAGAAGGAGAAACAAGGTAAGAATGCTCTTTTGTGTAGCTTGGTATATATATGTATGTAACAGATTTTAGAAGGTTTGAATTTAGTAATGAAAATGGTATTGAGTAGTAGAGTAATGTATAAGAGAATGTAAGTGTTTTAAACCCTTAAAGGACATTTAAAAACTGTTACAAACAGATTGGGAATGAGATGTTGAGTGCAGGAATTTTTAAGGTTGTTTAGTGTGGTATTTTGTGTATGAGAATGGGTATATTGTGGATTATGAACAGGTGGTATGGATCAATTATGTGAGTGAAACCATGTGGAGAATGTTAAAAATATAGGGGAGACTATGTCAAATTTTATCTAGGAATTTGAGGACTTAAGTGTTCAAGATGAGAGAACAACCTAGGTGGTGACTAGGTGTATGTGGAGAGTATAATGGGAGTGGTTTAGTAGCTTGTAACAGATTTGGATATGGTTGTTAATGGGATGTAACTAGGAAGTGAATTGATGTATTTTGGATACTAGGAGTAGCATTAGTTGAGGAAGTAATGGAGGTTAGAAGTTGAGCGAAAAATCTGTAGCATAGAAGAGGAAACAAAATCTGTAGCAAAGGGAGAATGAAAACTGATGCAAGTGTTGGGAAGAAGTGATGAAAATTTGTGTAAGTAAATGTAGAAATGAGTAAGGAGTTTAGAGCATGATTAAGGAGTGTTTTAAGGTGTTTAAACATGTAGGAAACATGTGAAAAGATTGTGGAATGAGTGGAAAAAAATTGGGGTGAATTTGGAGTCCAAAATGAGTAGAAAAACGCTTTTAAAAACAGGTTCTGTTGTGGACCGCCCCTATGGACCGCCCCTGTGGGGAGGTCCAGTCGAATTCTGCTGGACGGATTCGTTTCTGTCTCGGACCGCCCCTAGGGACCGCCCCACAGGGGAGGTCCGGTGCAGAGAAGATAAAAAAAAAATTGGTTTCTGTCTCGGACCGCCACGGACCCCCCACAGGGGAGGTCCAGTCGAAATCCCAGGCCGGATGGCTTCTGTCTCGGACCGCCCCTAGGGACCGCCCCACAGGGGAGGTCCGGTCAAAAAAAAAAAATTTAAGGGCTTAAGCAGTAAACCATAGGGAGAATAATGGTGGTAAAGAGAAAATAATATACCCATAAGAACCTAAGAAAATGAGCTTAGGAAATGATGTGGTAATGATTTTAGAATAAGTAAGAAATCTAAGAACTCTAGTAATGGTACATTGGGAAAACATAAAGGATGAACGTGTTGGGTTACCCATAGAGAATTAACCACTCGATCACATGTATGTTATAGGACTTGGATTGTGAACACCGGAGGAAAGTTGGATACAAGTACAACGGTGAACGGTATGATTTCTTCATGCCCCTGTATCCTAATCTGGTTACCCCGATTTGTGCTTATTTGACCACCTAAATAAGATAAATGCATGAATCGGACTATACTGCACTTACCTGTGCTTGACTTATGTTGTGCTTGATATTATTGTCTTGAGCACTAGTTTGTATAATTCATGAAATATATGAATGATGATGAATGGTATTCGAACCTAGTATTGCACTTGTGTAATGTATTGTACCTCGTATGTATGTGTATATGTGCATTGTATTATTGTGGCTTGGATGTTGACTTGTGCTAATTCCTAACTATCTAACTCCTAACTTAAGTGAGTAAATTAGAATGAGTACAAGTCCGATATAGCTTCGGCCACGCGTGAGGATGCAGAGTCACGAGAGGTTGACTGCAATTCCTGACTCTTAAACTGGTCCGCGGCCCAAATCCCTTAAATGGGTAGCATCCCGGATTAGTGAGTCAAGTAAATCCCGGAGGTGGGACGGTGTAGTCCCCAGGGCCGGAGGTCCCGACGACTTAACTTGAGTAAGAGTAAGAGTAAGAGTAAGTAAGTATGGATCCGTAAGTATGTATGAGTATGTATGCGTATGTATGAAGTAACGAGTAAAAGAGTAATCTCCACCCGATTAACCCGGGTGGACCAATGAAGCTAACAAGAATTGTATATTGTGTATGTAATGTGTATGTGTAATTCGGAAGAAGGTAAGTATGTATGGAATGGTTTATGTTGTACTTCTTGCATGTAATGAAGTGTATGTATGTGTGTATGTCTTGCGTAATGGATTGTAATATTATGTATAAGAGCATGTATGCATGTATGCTTGTATGAAAATGAACCGCATGTATTCGACCAAGTGGTCGGCGTACCCTCACTAGTACGCGGGGTATGCGGTTATCATGCTCGGCGAAAGCTGACCCCTTCGGGGGACATTTTTTAGTGTGCAGGTACCCGAAGCGAATATGGTCAAGGAAGAGACCGGAGGCACACCCTTGTACTTAGAAAGTAAGTAGTGTGAGAAAACGGGTAGATGTAGACTCTTAGAGAGTATGTATGAACTTGGAAGAGATATTACACTTGTATAAGGATCTTAGTAAACTCGGTATGTAGATTATATTGTATTGTACTCGGAGTATTGTATTGAAGGAAGATTGCAGTAGCATTTGGTAAATGGAGAATGTATTGTAGATTTGTAGTACTCGGGATTCCGGTCCATCAGACCGATGCTGTATGTTGAAGTAGTAGCCTTGTTAGTCACGTGGGTGACTAATGGCATTGTATCACCCACTGTATTAAGTATGTATCCGCTGCGTGTATCTGATATGTAAGGAGATTGGACGGTAAGCATCGTATTAATGGTAGGGGTGTTACAAAAAGTGGTATCAGAGCGAAGTATCGCTCTGGTGACTGGAAATACCGAGTTTAGGAATACCGAGTTAGGAATTAGAAGCTTAGGGCTATGGGCTGAGTGATAGCATTAGAGAGATGCTAGTTAGGAACTCCCGGTGAGTACCGGATACCTACAATACCAGTCCCGCCCGCCGCAAACCCCACTGTATAACTTGGGAAAGGACGCCAGAGAAGAAAAGTCTTCTCATACTCGGGGAAACCCGATCTGGCAATTGTGAAGCAATCACACGGTAAACAAGAACTGACACATGGTAGATTCCAAGAACTGGAAGTCCCGGAGATGGATCCCGGTAGAACCACAGCACCGCACGTAATAGCGGTAGGATGAACACTCCAACCACGAGGAGGCTACAACTTACAACAGCATGGGGCGACGTGCTTAGAAGTCGCGACACCTAGCTAGTCAACCAACAGCAGGAAAGAAGCACTCACCGTGCAACAGAATGGAAAAGGGAGCAGTAACGGAACCCGAGACACGAGTCTACGGGATAGTGACACTTGAATAATACCAGCAACGGTATGCTAGCTGACTAAGGACATAGTCGGAAGCGGTTAACTCCAAAACTACGATGCCATCAAGGTTGCAACACCTGGCCAATATAGCTCAGACAACTACAAGAACAACCATGAGATATAAACCAATAGGACTACAAGCGTAGTGCCCAAACAAGGAAGGCTCAGTAACCACCACAAATGTGTGGGAACGAGCCACAAGGAGCGACACTAAACCAAATAGAACGGGAACCTCCAAGGAGTGGAGGAGTACCCAGATCTACGACAGCCATGTCTAGACCACCAAGAAGCTACCTAAAGGAGCGAGTATATCAATTATAGATCAATAAGATCGAGGGACGCGCCAACAAGACTAACAAACACAAATGGAAACCCTACCAAGATTGGTATAAGATTACCCAAAAACCACCAGTACCACGCACTTGCCACGCAAGTGCAGTAAAGACAGAGATATGTAAAGGGACACTAACACGTCACAAGTACATAGTAATGTACGGTGACTGTAACGAAACAATCACAGGATCACACATCCTAACAACCAGACGTATGGAACCTTGGAAAGGCCTAACGGCCCGACCATTGTATTTAGAACATACCAGTCAGCGAGAGGCTAGACTTGGTCAAGACCTCAAATGTGGCTATGCCATGGGAGATTTCTTTTAACACCGAACCATTGTTTTAAAACCCAAAATTTTCTTTCCAAAACCACAACCCTCTTTTAAAAACCTCGGATTTTAAAACCAGACCAACAGCATTACGGTGAGTATCATGGGATGATACAAGAGGAGTTGACAACAGAATACTTCACCTAGGCGTGTGACGAACACTACGAGTATACCCGCTACGGGATGTGGGACAACCGCACTCCGAAGGAGCTTGCGGGCCCAACATATAGTTGGGTAAGTGGTAACGTATCAATATGGTACCCCACGTATGTATACATGTAGTGTGCGACTCACGGGAAGTAGTCAACTCCGTTCTACGGACCGTGAGTGAGTTCAAACCAGAACAGCTGGACACCTCAGACGATCAAGTATCAAGGGACTCAGAGAATCCATCTGAAGATGAGGAATAAGAACTAGGAAGTGCAAAAAGCACAGACTAATAAGTATAGACATTGGATATGTCTCAAATAATCCAAGCAATTACCTGACAGCTGGATGGAATGCCCAGCCTAAACACATGAAGGCGAATGCCTAACGTGAACCTAACAATGCTCAACAAACGGGGCGGAATTCCCAAGAGCAATCACAAGACTACTACGGAGCACAACCCATCATTGGAGAGGAATATAAACCTAGTCAAGAATACTAGGAGCAAGCGTAAACAGTCTACCCAAGAACGAGAGACGTCATAACCCAAAAAGGGACGACTCAAGTACAATACCATAAGACGGTATAGAGGACGACACACGTTATAAACATTAGCCGGATGTAACGGCACAGCTACCAACACCCAGGAGCGATCCTTGAAGGGTGTCTGCGTTAGCAACAGTTGAACAAGCGTAATGATATGGGCACGGGAGCTAAAATGAACACTCGGTCAGGACACCGAAGGGATTTCACTTAACAGGAAATGCCCTAAAATACTGAGAGGCACCTATTAACACCGGATTACCTAAAGGCCTCCTATGAACAGAAGCGTGATGCCACGACTTACCATGGAGCCCAATAATATCTCCAACCTGTGACAGTATACATGGAGTGGAAACATGTATAAGCAGCTTGCAAAGAGCATAGCTTGCAGCAATATGGCTCTAAAGCCATAAACCTGATGCGTTGTGTAACCTTAAAACGGTTGTAAAACCCATACCATTACTAACAAGACTTGCAAGAAATATTGCCTCACACGACAAGAAATCAACAACTGGACCATCAATTCCAAACCCAACATCCTGAGTGGCTTGGAGTAATGGCCAACTCAATGTCACTGTCACTAGGGCACCAGCCTAGCATACAGTTGACAAGCTTTTAATTACCCTTCATGCCTACTGTAGCAACAATAACACGGAGGCATAAGAATCAGGATAACGCCAAATTGGCCTAGTCCACATTTGGACACTACAAGAAACCCAAGGGAAGGTACCCCTCGTTAGCCAAAGACCACCAATGTGGTGAAGATGTGAACCCTTGGAAAGGCTTCCATCTATTATAACAATAAGCCTACGCTTATAAATATTGTCAAGGGGTGATGGAGTAAGGAAATGAGATTTCCAAACCATTACGACTTAAAAGAGTAAGCATACTCCATATGCACCCAAACATATAGTGGACCATGGTGTAAACACCAACATAGCGAACCTTGTCATTAGACCTATGAGTGGAGACAAACCCCTCAACAAGAACTTTCATTTATCAGTGATAGAATACTCTCAATTGGAGAACGGGACCAGAAAACCCTTGAAGTTTCTTGGGATGTCCCGGTGATGTACATACAAAAGTAAAACTACACAGCTAGAGCTCAAACCAATGCTCAGCACCGAAAGACAATAATTATCAAAACAATTAATGGGAACACACATTGAACACCATGAATGATTAACGCTCAAGGGAGTTTATGACCCGATGAGTTATCTCATCCTAGGTCAACCAAGATACTTGGTATATTGTATCACAAATGATGAAGATAATGTGAGGTAAGCCAACCTACACATGAAACCTAAACTGAAATAAAACATTCCCACAATGGGAAGATAATAGTAGTGCGGTATGCTACAACAACCGTCATACACACAAACATTGGAAACCCCAGGGTATTCATACCATAAGGGAATGGTGCCAATGACAATGGCAATGAGTGAAGAGAAACTATCACAGTAACAGAAACAGTAAAAACGATGTTGTATAATGAGTAAGAATACGGTGCGCGACAAACGACCAATATGAAGAAGTAACAGATAATGACACAGAGTATAAGTACGCGATGACAGGCATAAATATTCTTTCCTATCACATAAGTGACTTACTGCCAAGCGTTTACGCCTCTGCACTCTGTATGACTGAGTGTTTTGGTATTGCACTTGTGCAGCTAATGATCTAATGGGATGGCTAGGGATATGGAGAATGTAAACTGTAGTAAACCCTTCTTTTCACCAACAAACATGGCACTAGCCAGTTAAGCAAGCTTAGCAACAAACCGTGCGGCCTAAGGCCAAAGAAGCACGAAGAGTGTAACACACACTAACAGTCACAGATGTGAATTCCAACGGAATAAAAGGCGAAAGGAGACTTAAGAAAGTCACTAGGACCGACGCATATCAATGCAAGGTCATACAAGTAAAGAACACTTGTACTGAACCAGGAGAACTGATATAATTCAGAAGCTATTGACAACAGAGGAAGTACTACAACTAAGTAGTGACTTAACCTCGCCCGACAATAAGTCGGAGGAACTTAACGAATAATCGTGGAAGCACGAATAGCATGTGCAGTAGATTACCAGAGAGCTGGTTATAAACCTACAAACTTGAGTTCAAACACGGTAAAAGAATGCCGCATTTGTTTAATAAACCTTATGCCTATAATAGACGAATGGGAAGGTAATGTATAACACATTAAGGATAACAAGAAGGGTGAATAACCCAAGTTATCAGGGTCGCGCAGCAGAAGCTAGTGGGCCCTAGCTAGGAGATTAATGTACCTAGTGAGCATAATACAATGGCTATTAATGTCTTGAAGCCGATTAGGCTAGAATCGAATTAAATATGAGTTAAATAAACTCATATAGGAACTCTTGGTGCAAAGACTAAACCATTGGTATGGTTAAGACCCTTTGACCAGAGCACATTATATAGTATACGTAGTGAAGCTAAACGCTTCAGTTTGCCCAAACTGATTAAACCAATGTTTAATAATAATATATGGTAGATTACGTGGGCGTAATCCCTTTTAAGGGGGGTAGAGCGAAAACCGCTTAATGCAAGTTTTATGAATAAAACACTTAAACCGTTATGTGCATAGCACAAATGAGAATCAAATTGATGATTGGTACTATGTTAAACAAACATAAGTACTCATTCATATTGTAATTATGGTAACTAGGCATTAAACATGCAAATACCATAGGTGGAATGTACCTATCTTGTAACACCAGTGTAAGAGTATTAGTAAAAGAAAAGTAATGAGTAGTGGACGGAGCTCCACAAGTATTGTAACCTTTGAAGAAGTAGTACGAAATGAATGAGGATAGTAGAGATGAATGAAGCTTATGAGTAGTGGAATCGTAAGTAAAATAGTTGAAACAATTGAAGTCAACTAAATCTTATAAGTGTAGTATTCCTTAGTTAGAATATAGGAGATGATGGTGAGTAATGGATGGAAGTAGTGAAGGTTGATGAAATGAGCATTAGGATTGAACCATGGAGTAAACCATTTGGGAAGTAGAGTGAGGACGATCGATGGACTGATTCCATCCTTTGGAGATGTATGGATTTGTAATCACGACTAGAAAGAATAAAAAGATAGAAAATGAAAACAATTAAATTATCTGTTTGGTTGAACCTGATGTGGGAAGTCGAACTTGATCCTGATCAGATCAAGGGAAACCGAACACAAATTGGAGTGGAAAGATAGTTCAACACTGATGCTGATCACATCAGGGTCGAATGATTCTCGAAGCTCCCCTCAAGTGGTCACAAGAATCACACATAGGATAGAAGTAATGAATATAAATTGGAACATGGAGTCGTATGTTTTAGAAATTTTAATTGGTAGTGGTGGAAGAATTTCTTTTAGTAGGGAGAACGAGGATGTGTTAGAAGTGAATACCGAAGAAGATAGTAAGGTAGTATGTGGTATAATTCCAAGGGCAGCGGGACATAGAGGAGTCCCGTGTCTAGAGGACCTGAGCGCCTGCGGGATTGGAATGTGTATTGCATCGCTTTGGAGATAGCCTTGCATTGTATGTATGTATAAATTGGTAATGAGGAACCGGATGGTCGGTAGTAATGTGGATTGGAGTGATTATTATGCATTAGTATGGTATGGTATGGTATAGTATGTAGGAACCGTGGGTAACGGATTTGGGATGGTAAGAGGAAGAAGGTATGGCCTTGGTATTAGACACGTAAGAATGAGTAAACATTATAAACCCATAACCTCGAACAACTTTGAGGACAAAGTTCCTAAGGGGGGTAGATTGAAATACCCCGAACTTAAATATAAGGATTAAAATTTATCTCATATGTATTTAAGGGCCTAATGGTACCCAATTAATACTAGTAAGGAAAAATAAATCCAAAAGAAATAAAGAAACGCTTAAAAAGCGAAAAACGCTAAATAAGCGTTAAATAACCATAGGAGGTATGAGACCTCGGTTAGCGTATTATAAGGATTCTAAAGGCTTAATTAAGTCTAAATAAATATTAGGGAACAAATCCCGAAGAAAACGGATCCTTAAAATGGATTAAAAACACTAATGAACGTTAAAGCGCGTTTTTCGAGGTAACCGGGAAAACGTGACTTTAAGCGGGTCAAATAGACTCGTAACAATTTTGGTCAACTAAATAATCATTAATAAATATTAGTGAAGCTTTAGAACCAATAAAATCAATAAAACGAGAGATTAGTAAAAACTGTCAAAAACGGGAAGTTGTGGGGTAAAAACATAAATAACCAAAACTTATGTGTCCAATAATGTAAAAAGAAATTCAAAACCCACATGGGGCTGGGGTCTGTCCCGATTTGGTACCCCTCTCTCACACTATTAATTCTCTTTTTCATTTGCAAAAAAGACAAAAGCAATAAAAGAAAACATAAAGCAACATTACCCCACTCACCACTCTCTCTCCTATCTTATTCTTCTTCACTCACGTGTAGCAGCCTCACTCCCCCACTCTCTGATTTTTTCCCCTTCTTCTTCCCCAAGCATGCGACATTAATGGAGAAAGGAGCAAACACATAAAAACCTCACCTTCTCTCCTCTTGTAACCCACTCAAATCTCTTCCAAAAATTACAAAAATTACACCATTGTAATCCTCTCACCAAGAGCTACGTTTCTATCTTTCCAAAATTCGAAAACACACATTTTCGTTTTTATGGGTATACCCCATTTGGAGCTTCAAGACCACCATTAGAACCACCTCATTCTCCTTGTTCTTGTGAGGTAAAAATCTTCTCGAAAACTCCATCTTTTTCTTGTCTTATGGGCAAAACGAATTTGGGCTAAAACCTTGTTTGGTTCCTCTTGTACCCAGCCGATTTTGGCACTCTTGGAAGGTGAGAAACATTATTCTTGAGCTATCTCAAACAGCACTTATACTCTTGTAAGGTAAAGAAACTTCTAAACCCTAAAACTTACATTAAGAGCTTAAATAATGGTTAGGGTTAGTTTAGTATTGAATGGTGTATTTATGAATGGGGTATAATGTTAGATTGGTTGAGATACCAAAACCGGTGAGAAGAGGAAAGAGAGAAAGAAGGAAGGAACAAGAGGAAGAAAGAAAACTAGAAGGAGAAACAAGGTAAGAATGCTCTTTTGTGTAGCTTGGTATATATATGTATGTAACAGATTTTAGAAGGTTTGAATTTAGTAATGAAAATGGTATTGAGTAGTAGAGTAATGTATAAGAGAATGTAAGTGTTTTAAACCCTTAAAGGACATTTAAAAACTGTTACAACCAGATTGGGAATGAGATGTTGAGTGCAGGAATTTTTAAGGTTGTTTAGTGTGGTATTTTGTGTATGAGAATGGGTATATTGTGGATTATGAACAGGTGGTATGGATCAATTATGTGAGTGAAACCATGTGGAGAATGTTAAAAATATAGGGGAGACTATGTCAAATTTTATCTAGGAATTTGAGGACTTAAGTGTTCAAGATGAGAGAACAACCTAGGTGGTGACTAGGTGTATGTGGAGAGTATAATGGGAGTGGTTTAGTAGCTTGTAACAGATTTGGATATGGGTTGTTAATGGGATGTAACTAGGAAGTGAATTGATGTATTTTGGATACTAGGAGTAGCATTAGTTGAGGAAGTAATGGAGGTTAGAAGTTGAGCGAAAAATCTGTAGCATAGAAGAGGAAACAAAATCTGTAGCAAAGGGAGAATGAAAACTGATGCAAGTGTTGGGAAGAAGTGATGAAAATTTGTGTAAGTAAATGTAGAAATGAGTAAGGAGTTTAGAGCATGATTAAGGAGTGTTTTAAGGTGTTTAAACATGTAGGAAACATGTGAAAAGATTATGGAATGAGTGGAAAAAAATTGGGGTGAATTTGGAGTCCAAAATGAGTAGAAAAACGCTTTTAAAAACAGGTTCTGTTGTGGACCGCCCCTATGGACCGCCCCTGTGGGGAGGTCCAGTCGAATTCTGCTGGACGGATTCGTTTCTGTCTCGGACCGCCCCTAGGGACCGTGCAGATGTTATATTGTGAGTGGTTAGAACAGGTGTAATTAACATAAAAGAAAGAAATTAAAACCCAAAAATAACGTCGGGCTGCAAATAAATCCCGGTCGCAGTAGTATAGTGAAAATGTAAGCAACCGGATGTCGAACCGTGGGACTAATGTACATATAATAGTACCTAAGCGTGTCACAAAAAGGGGGGTGGATTAATTGACTTGTAAAATAAAAAGAAAAGATAAAATAAACTTAGTTGACAGATAAATAAAATGGAACTCTGGGTCAGGTTAATATAATCTGCATGATTAAGCTATCTCTACTGGTTTAATAATTTGGCAAGGTTCCTGTAATTATCTTAAGGACTAAGTCATAGCCTCATAAGAACTCGTTCACCTGTAATGCAAGGTTCTAATCAAGGTTCAAGCAAAAGCCTGCGAACGGCAGAGGAGTATTGAGGAATTACATTTGCAACTGAATACTAACTTATTAAATCATAATAAGTTTTCTCCAGATTTACGGCTTAAATAACCTGTCTATTTATCACCTGGTCTGATCAAAATAGACTTAGGAAAGCATTTTAATAAATTCATGTAATTTATTAAAGTGGTGAGAGAAATCCTTTAAGCGTAACAAACTGTATTTATTAAAACCGGTAGAAATATTGATTACATAATTAAACAAACCATAATTAAAAACCTTGCCCGGAGCAAATCCTCCTTAGCCAGACATATTAACTGGTAATAAATCTGACAGAGGTTGGACGTAATAACAGCACGGGGACGTGATTAGTGAATGGAGAAATGGAGAGGTCGAAGAGTGAAACATGTACGTAGGTTATTAAAAGTGAAGTGGGTGAATTAGAGAATTAAAGAACTGTGAACTGAATGGTGTGAAATGAAGTACGGGAGTGATTTACTGGAGCAGAATGAGATGAGGTGAGTATGTGAGTGATTTTCTGGTTTTCTCCGTGCACTGGTATAAGGTTGCAGTGGATGGTTATTTATAGAAGAAAGGAAGAGTACGTAGAAGACTTGCAGTTTGATTGCCTCTGTTGATTTCTTCACTGATTGAAGCATTGATTGCTTCATTTATTGCAGGGGACAGGAGCTGGAGATGCGTGAGCGAAATAAGGTAGGCGACGGCGGGGTAGATAGATAAGGCGAGTTGCAGAGTCGCGCGAAGAAGAAAACTATTTTTGGGCGCGATTTAACTCTTGTCCGCCTGTGGAACCGCCTCAAAACAAGGCGGTTTGTGTGTTGTCCGCCTCTACAACCGCCTCTTGTCTGCCTCTGGTCCGCCTGTGGTGTCCGCCTCTGTATGGCGCGGTTGTGCAGGCGGTTGTTATGCTGTTGTGCTGACCGTGACTTATTTCCTTCTACGAACTTCGACCGGCTCTAGATTCTTCGTTTGGACTCCGTTTTCTGAGCCGTTTGTGTCTACGCGTACGTCTCTTTGTCTACTTCACTCCCGGCTTGGTTTTCCTCATGTTAAACCAATAATTTTGTGAGATAAACAATAAAACATAAACTAGAGGAAAACTAACCGAAGTGGAGAAATGAGCAAGAAAAGTGCTAATATTATACATGAAATACACCTAAATAACATGCTCATTTAGACACTTATCAGACCGCCCCACAGGGGAGGTCCGGTGCAGAGAAGATAAAAAAAAAAAATTGGTTTCTGTCTCGGACCGCCCCTACGGACCGCCCCACAGGGGAGGTCCAGTCGAAATCCCAGGCCGGATGGCTTCTGTCTCGGACCGCCCCTAGGGACCGCCCCACAGGGGAGGTCCGGTCAAAAAAAATAATAATAATAAAAAATTTAAGGGCTTAAGCAGTAAACCATAGGGAGAATAATGGTGGTAAAGAGAAAATAATATACCCATAAGAACCTAAGAAAATGAGCTTAGAAATGATGTGAAGTAAATGATTTTAGAATTAAGTAAGAAATCTAAAGAACTAGTAATGGTACATTGGGAAAACATAAAGGATGAAACGTGTTGGGTTACCCATAGAGAATTAACCACTCGATCACATGTATGTTATAGGACTTGGATTGTGAACACCGGAGGAAAGTTGGATACAAGTACAACGGTGAACGGTATAATTTCTTCATGCCCTGTATCCTAATCTGGTTACCCCGATTTGTGTGCTTATTTGACCACCTAAATAAGATAAATGCATGAATCGGACTATACTGCACTTACCTGTGCTTGACTTATGTTGTGCTTGATATTTATTGTCTTGAGCACTAGTTTGTATAATTCATGAAATATATGAATGATGATGAATGGTATTCGAACCTAGTATTGCACTTGTGTAATGTATTGTACCTCGTATGTATGTGTATATGTGCATTGTATTATTGTGGCTTGGATGTTGACTTGTGCTAATTCCTAACTATCTAACTCCTAACTTAAGTGAGTAAATTGGAATGAGTACAAGTCCGATATAGCTTCGGCCACGCGTGAGGATGCGGAGTCACGAGAGGTTGACTGCAATTCCTGACTCTTAAACTGGTCCACGGCCCAAATCCCTTAAATGGGTAGCATCCCGGATTAGTGAGTCAAGTAAATCCCGGAGGTGGGACGGTGTAGTCCCCAGGGCCGGAGGTCCCGACGACTTAACTTGAGTAAGAGTAAGAGTAAGTAAGTATGGATCCGTAAGTATGTATGAGTTTGTATGCGTATGTATGAAGTAACGAGTAAAAGAGTAATCTCCACCCGATCAACCCGGGTGGACCAATGAAGCTAACAAGAATTGTATATTGTGTATGTAATGTGTATGTGTAATTCGGAAGAAGGTAAGTATGTATGGAATGGTTTATGTTGTACTTCTTGCATGTAATGAAGTGTATGTATGTGTGTATGTCTTGCGTAATGGATTGTAATATTATGTATAAGAGCATGTATGCATGTATGCTTGTATGAAAATGAACCGCATGTATTCGACCAAGTGGTCGGCGTACCCTCACTAGTACGCGGGGTATGCGGTTATCATGCTCGGCGAAAGCTGACCCCTTCGGGGGACATTTTTTTAGTGTGCAGGTACCCGAAGCGAATATGGTCAAGGAAGAGACCGAGGACACACCCTTGTACTTAGAAAGTAAGTAGTGTGAGAAAACGGGTAGATGTAGACTCTTAGAGAGTATGTATGATGGGAAGAGATATTACACTTGTATAAGGATCTTAGTAAACTCGGTATGTAGATTATATTGTATTGTACTCGGAGTATTGTATTGAAGGAAGATTGCAGTAGCATTTGGTAAATGGAGAATGTATTGTAGATTTGTAGTACTCGGGATTCCGGTCCATCAGACCGATGCTGTATGTTGAAGTAGTAGCCTTGTTAGTCACGTGGGTGACTAATGGCATTGTATCACCCACTGTATTTAAGTATGTATCCGCTGCGTGTATCTGATATGTAAGGAGATTGGACGGTAAGCATCGTATTAATGGTAGGGGTGTTACAGGTAGCTTGGAGTCTCCTCTCTCCATTGAGGTAAAAATCTACATGAAAAACTCATGTTTTCTTCACCTTCCTTCATAACCGATTTTTGCCCCATTTGTAATGCTCTATTTTCTCTCTCTTTGGAGCATAATATCAACCTTGCAATGGTGGTGGATTCACCTTCTTGAACCAAGGGCTAAAACCCCTTCTAAAACACTCCAAAGGTAAACCCTAGAAATCTTGCTTTAAACGTTTCATTGTACTAGCATTAATTTAAGGGTTAGTATATTAATTGTAATTGTTTTGTGTTCATTTGGTGATGGGAATGGAGTTTGGCAACTCCATTCCCCACATAACCGATTTTGAGGCAAGAAAGGAAGAAGGAGGAAAAATGAGAAAGAAAGAAGGAAGTATAAGCTCAAGGTAAGAGCTCCTTCCTAATGTTAAATTCTATTGCATTAGAGTAATGGGAATGGGTAAAATATTTAAAGAACCCAAAACCTTGTACTAGTATGGGGGATTGTGAAATTTGAGTATTTAAGAGCAAGTATTTGAATGTAGGTTTGGAGCCAAATAGGATGTGTATGTGTATTGGAATTGTGGATTGAGAAAGTTGAGGATTTTATATTGTATGTGTGCTGGTAAACCCTGTGGGTTGGCTAGTGTAGGGATGAATTTGATGAGGAAGTATGTGTGTGGATAAGTAAGAAAAGTCGGTGAACTATGGCGAAATTTTAGTAGGAATATGTACATGTATGGATGACTTGGTGAATGGGAAAACCAAGGGTGTATTGGAGTAAGTAGAGATGTCTAATAACTATGAGTAGTAGTTGTGGTAAGAAAATGAAAGAATGAAAAATCTGTAGCAAGAGTTGAATGATGTTGGAGAAACTAGGAGAACTTATGTACATGACCTAGGGAGTGAGTGTTGGACTTGAAGGGGAGAGGCAATGCATTGTAGGCCTTGAAAATGGCATTAGGATAGTAAATTATGTATGGAGGAGGTAGGAACTAAAATCTGTAGCAAAGTGTATAAAGATGCATTGAAGAAGTTAGGAAAAATTAGTGTGTAAGAATCGGTAAAGAGAGAGTTGGACTTGGGTATAGGTAATGTAATGGCTTGGAAATGCATTTGGGATGCTAGTAATGGTATTGGTAGTAGAAGTATTGGATGTGAGGATTGAGTTTTAAAATCCATAGCATAAGTATAACAAAAACTGCTACAAGTGTTAAAAGGAAGGGAGGAAATTGTATAAATTGGTTGATGGATTTAGTAATGGGGTTGGTGAATGAATTGAGGTATTTTAGGAAGCCTAAATGGCACTAAAGCATGTGGGATTGCATATAGGAAGATTGGGGAAGCAATGGGTGAAATTGGGAAGGAAAAACAAAACCTGTAGCAATGTTCTGACTTCGTCTGACCCAGAGCCTGGATCGGACAGTGGGTCTGACGGGGCTTAGGCAACGGCAATAAATATTTCTGGAACGGTCCGACCCAGGGCCGTGAGTCGGACGTGGGTCGGACAGGCAAAAAAATAATAATGGTCAAAGTTTCTGACTTCGTCCGACCCAGAGTCTGGGTCGGACAGTGGGTCGGACGGAGCTTGGACACGGGACCGAAACCTTCTGGAACGGTCCGACCCAGAGGGTATGGGTCGGACGGAATAGTGCTGGGTCAGACGGGGAGAATTTCAGAGAACGGTAATCTACTGGAATGGTCCGACCCAGGGCTTGGGTCGGACGCTGGGTCGGACGACCCACAACTTACAAAAAAAAAAACTGTAAGCTATAGCTAGTATATATATATGTATATATGTATACCCACCTATACATATGTACATATATATGTAAGCGAACCATTGTTAAGTAATTAAAAGTAAGTAAGTAAAATGTAAGTAAAGGAATGTAAAGACTTAGTAAGTATGGGTTAGGAAACGTAAGAGTAATCGAATTGAGTTAATGATAGTTAGATTAATCATTCGATTGTATGTATATCATAGGATTTGATTTGTGACACCGGAGGACGTTCGGAAACACGTACAACGGTGAACGGTATGATTTCTTCATGCCCTGTATCCTAATCTGGTTACCCCGATTTGTGTGCTTATTTGATCACCAAAATAAGATAAATGCATGAATCGGACTATACTGCACTTACTTGTGTTTGTTTATATTGTTCTTGATGTTTGTCTTGAACAATAGTTTGTATAATTCATGAAACATATGAATGATGATGAATTGTATTCGAATCTTGTATTGTACTTAAGCATTGTATTGTATTTCGTATAAATGTGTATTAAGCATTGTAATTGTGTATGTGGCCTGTATGAATGACTTCTGCTAATTCCTAACTACCTAACTCCTAACTTAAGTGAGTAAACTGGAATGAGTAGAAGTCCGATATAGCTTCGGCCACGCGTGAGGATGAGGAGACACAAGAGGTTGGATCCGATTCCTGACTCTTAAACTGGTCCGCGGCCCAAATCCCTTAAATGGGTAGCATCCCGGATTGGTGAGTCAAGTAAATCCCGGTGGTGGGACGGAGTAGTCCCCGGGCCGGAGGTCCCGACGACTTAACATGAGTAAGAGTAAGAGTAAGTAAGTATGCATGAGTATGAGTATGAGTATGTATGCGTATGTATGGAGTAAAGAGTAAAAGAGTAATCTCCACCCGATTAACCCGGGTGGACCAATGAAGCTAACAAGAATTGTATATTGTGTATGTAATGAGTATGTGTATTTCGGAAGAAGGTAAGTATGTATTGGATGGTATATGGTATTCCTTGTATGTAATGAAGTGTATGTATGTATGCCTTGCGTAAGTATTATTGTATTGTGTATGAAAGCCTGTATGCATGTTGTGTGAATAAATGAACTGCATGTATACGACCAAGTGGTCGGCGTACCCTCACTAGTACACGGGGTATGCGGTTACCATGCGCAGCGAAAGCTGACCCCCTAGGGGGAACGTTTTTAATGTGCAGGTACCCGAAGCGGATACGGTCAAGGTAAGAGACCGGTGGCAAGCCTTCGTATTTAGAAGTAGGTAGTTTGTGAGGAAGGGGTAATAGATAGACTCTTAGTGAGTATGTATAAATTTGGGGGAAGTATTGTATTTGATTTGGAACCTAGTAAACTCGGTATGTGGATTATTTTGTATTGAACTTGGAGTATTGTATTGAATGAGGATTGTAGTAATTACTTGGTAAATGGAGTATGTGTTACAGATATGTAGTACTCGGGATTCCGGTCCATCAGACCGATGTTGTATATAGAAGTAGTAGCCTTGTTAGTCACGTGGGTGACTAATGACACTGTATCACCCATTGTATGTAAGTATGCATCCGCTGCATGACTCTGAAAGCACGAGGAGATTGGACGGTAATGTTCGTATTAATAGTAGGGGTGTTACAAAAAGTGGTATCTGACCGAAGTATCACTCTGATGACTGGAAATACCGAGTTTAGGAAATACCGAGTTAGGAATTAGAAGCTTAGGGCTAAGGGCTGAGTGTTAGCATTAGAGATATGCTAGTTAGGAACTACCGGTGAGTACCGGAAACCTACAATACCAGACCCGCCCTCCACATGCCCCACTGTATAACTTGGGAAAGGACGCCAGAGAGAGGAAAAGCCTCTCATACTCGGGAAAAACCCGATCTGGCAGTTGTGAAGCAATCACACGGTGGACAAGAACTGACAAATAGTAGATACCAAGAAATGGAAGACCCGGAGATGGATCCCGGTTGAACCACAATACCCGCACTTAATAGCGGTGGAATAAGCACTCCAACCACCAGGAGGCTACAACTTACAACAGCATGGGGCGACATGCTTAGCAGTCGCAGGACCTAGCTAAACAACTAGCAGCAGGAAAAGAAGCACTAATCGTGCAACGAAATGGAAAAGGAGCAGTAACGGAACCCGAGACACAAGTCCACGGGATAGTAATACTTGAATAATACCACCAACGGTATACTAGCTGGCTAAGGACATAGTCGGGGACGATTAACTCCAAATTACAACGCCAAAAGGTTGCAATACCCGGCCAATATAGCTCAGACAGCTACAAGAACAACCATGAGATGTAACCCAATAGGACTACAAGAGTAGTACCTAAACAAGGAAGGCTCAGTGACCACCACAAATGTGTGGGAACGAGCCACAAGGAACGACACTAAACCAAATAGAGTGGGAATCTCCCAGGATTGGAGAAGTACCCAGATCTACGACAGCCATGTCTAGACCACCAAGAAGCTACCTAAAGGATCGAGTATACCAATTGTAGATCAATAAGATCAAAGGAAGAGTCGACAAGACTACCAAATGCAAGCGGAAACCCTACCAAGATTGGTATAGGATTACCCAAAAACCACCAGTACCACGCACTTGCCACGGCAAGTGCAGTAAGGACAGAGATACGTAAAGAAGCTCTAGCACACCACAGGTACATAGTAATGTACCGTGACAACGATGAAGCAATTACTGGATCACAAATCCTGACACTGAAAGAATGGAACCTTGGAAAGGCCTAACGGCCCGACCACTGTACTTAGTACATACCAGTCAGCGAGGAACTAGACTTAGTCAAGACCTCAAACATGGCTATGCCATGAGAGACTGCCTTTAACACCGGACCATAATTTTAAAACCCAAAATTTTTCTTTCAAAACCACAACCTTTCTTTGAAACCTTGAATTTTAAACCAAACCAACCGAATTACGGTGAGTATCACAGAATGATACAAGAGGAGTTGACAATAGAATACTTCACCTAGGCGTGTGACGAACACTACGAGTGTACCCAATTACGGGATGTGGGACAACCGCACTCCGAAGGAGCTTGCGGGCCTGACATATAGTTGGGTAAGTGGTAACGTATCAATATGGTACCCCACGTATGTATACATGTAGTGTGCAACACACGGGAAGTAGTCAACTCCGTTCTACGGACCATGAGTGAGTTCAAATCGAAACAACTGGACACCTCAGACGACCAAGAATAAAGGAACTCGGGGAGTCCATCTGAAGATGAGGAATAAGAACTAGGAAGTGCAAAGAGCACATACTAGTAAGTACAGACATTGGATATGTCTCAAATAATCCAAGCAACTACCTGACAGCTGGATGGAATACCCAGCCTAAACACATTAAGGCGAATGCCTAACGTGAACCTAACAATGCTTAACAAACGGGGTGGAATTCCCAAGAGCAACCCCAAGATTACCACAAGTATACTCCATCATTGAAGGGGATATCAAACCTAGTCTTAAGCACTAGGAGCAAGTGTAAACAGTCTACCCCAGAACGGGGGACGTTATAACCCAAAAAGGGACAACTCAAGTACGATACCACAAGACGGTACAGTGGACAACATATCATAAACGTTAGCCGGATGTAACGGCATAATTCAACAGCACTCAGGAGCAATCCTTGAAGGGTGTCTGAGATAACAACAATTGAACAAGCGTCATGATAAAAGCACATGAGCTAGAATGAACATTCGGTTAGGATACCGAAGGGATTTCACTTAACAGGAAATACCCTAAATTACCGGAAGGCACTGATCAGCACCAGATTGCCTAAGAGTCTCCTATGAACGGAAGCGTGATGTCACGACTTACCATGGAGCCCAATAATATCTCCAACCTATGACAGTATACATGGAGTGGAAACATGTATAATCAGCTTGCAAGAGCATAGCTTGCAGCAATACGGCTCAGAAGCCGTAAACCAAATACGTTAGATAAACTTAAACGGTTGCAAAACCTATACCATTTGTTAACAAGACTTGCAAGAGGTATTGCCTCATACGACAAGAAATCAACAACTGGACCATCAATCCAAACCCAACCTTATGAGTGGCTTGGAGTGATGACCAACTCAGTGTCACTGTCACTAGAGCATCAGTTTAGTATACAGTTGACAAGCCGTTAATTACCTTCATGCCTTCTGTAGCAATGGTACACAGAGGCATAAGAATTGCGATAATGCCAACATGGGCCTAGTCCCCACTTGAACACTACGAGAAACCCGAGGGAAGGTATCCCTCGTTAGCCAAAGACCACCAATGTGGTGAAGATGTGAACCCTTGGAAAGGCTTCCATCCATCATAACAGTAAAGCATACGCTTGTAGATGTTGCCAAGAGACGATGGAATAAGGAAACGAGATTTCCAAACCATCACGATTTAAGGAGCAAGCATACTCCGTATGCACCCAAGCATGTGGTGAACCGTTGTATAAACACCAACATGATAAACCTCGTCATGAGACCTATGAGTGGAGACAACCCCTCAACAAGAACTTTCACCTATCAGTGATGAAATACTCTTCAATTAGAGAACGGGACCAGAAAACCCCTAGAGTTCTTGGGATGTCCCGGTGATATGCATACAAGTGGAACTACACAGCTAGAGCCTGTAACTAATGCTCAGCTTTGAGAGGACAGTAATTGTCAAAACAATCAATGTGAATACACGTTGAATACCACATATGACTAACGCTCGAGAGAGCTTATAACCCGATGAATTACCTCATCCTCGGTCAACCGAGTTATCTGGCAAACTATATCATGAATGAGGAAGTAATGTGAGGTAAGCTAACCTACACATGAAACCTAAATTGAAATAAAACATCCCCACAATGGGAAGATAATATTATTGCGGTATACTACGACAACCGTCATATATACGAACTAGGAACCCCCTAGTGTATGTACACCAGAAGGAAATGGTGCCAATGATAATGGCAATAAGTAAAGAGGAACTACCACAGTAACAGAAACAGTAAAAACAATGTTGTACGATGAGTAAGAATACGGTGCGCAACAAGCGACCGCCATGAGGAAGTGGCAGATAATAACACGGAGTATAAGTATGAGATGACACACAGAAATATTCTTTCCTATCACATAAGTGACTTACTGTCAAGCGTTTACGCCTCTGCAATCTGTATGACTGAGTGTTTTGGCATTGCACTTGTTCAGCTAATGATCTAATGAGATGGCTAGGGATATGGAGAATGTAAACCGTAGTAAATCTTTCCTTTCACCACAAACATGGCATAAGCCAGTCAAGCAAGCTTAGCAACATACAGTGCGGCCTAAGGCCAAAGAAGCACGAAGAGTGTACAACACACTAGTAATCACAAGATGTGAATTCCATTGGAATATAAGATGAAAGGAGATACAAGAAAGTCACTAGGACCGACGCATAGAAAATGCAAGGTCATACGAGTAAAGAACACTTGTACTGAACCAGGAGAACTGGTATGATTCAGAAGCTATTGGCAACAGAGGAAGTAATACAACTAAGTAGTGACTTAACCTCGCCCGACAATAAGTTAGAGGAGCTTAACGAATAATCGTAGAAACACGAATAGCATGTGTAGTGGATTATCAGAGAGCTGGTTATAAATCTTAAACTCATTGAGTTCAAACACGGTAAAAGAATACCGCATTTGTCTAGTAAACCTTATTCCATGATAGACGGATAAAAAGGTGATGTATAGCACATTAAGGATAACAAGAAGGGTGAACAACCCGAGTTATCAGGGTCGCGCAGCAGAAGCTAGTGGGCCCTAGCTAGGAGATAATATACCTAGTAAGTATAGCAGAATGGCTATTAATGCCTTGAAGCCGATTAGGCTAGAACCGAACTAAATATGAGTTAAATAAACTCATATAGGAACTCTTGGTGCAAAGACTAAACCATTGGTATGGTTAAGACCCTGTTGACCAGAGCATATTATATAATATACCGTAGTGAAGCTAAACGCTTCAGTTTGCCCAAACTGATTAAACCAAAGTTTAATAATAATAACATATGGTAGATTACGTGGGCGTAATCCCTTTAAGGGGGTAGAGCGAAAACCGCCTAACGTAAGTTTTGTGAATAAAACACATAAACCATAATGTGCATAGCACAAATGAGAACCAAATTGATGATTGATACTATGTTAAATAAACATAAGTATTCATTCATATTGTAATTATGGTAATTAGGCACGAGAGATGCAAATACCATGGATGGATATACCTACCCTGTAATACCAGGTAAGAGTATTAATAAAAGAAAAGTAATGAGTATTGGACGGAGCTCCACGAGTATTGTAGCCTTGAAGAAGTAGTACAAAATGAATGAGGATAGTAGATGAATGAAGTTTATGAGTAGTGGAATCGTAAGTAAATTATTTGAAGCAATTGAAGTCAACTAAATCTTATAAGTATAGTATTCCTTAGTTAGAATATTGGAGATGATGGTGAGTAATGGATGGAAGTAGTGAAGGTTGATGAAATGAGCATTAGGTATTGAACCATGGAGTAAAGCATCCGGGAAGTAGAGTGAGGATGATCGATGGAGTGATTCCATCCTTTGGAGATGAAAGAATTCGTATCATGACTAGAAAGAGTAAAAAGATAGAAAATGAAAACAACTAATTAATTGCTTGTTTGAAACTGATGTGGGAAGTCGAACTTGATCCTGATCAGATCAAGGGAAACCAAACACAAATTGGGGTGGAAAGATAGTTCAACACTGGTGCTGATCACATCAGGGTCGAACGATTCTTGAAGCTCCCTCAAGTGGTCACAAGAATCACGCATAGGATAGAAGTAATGAATGTAACTTGGAACTTGGAGTTGGATGCTTTAGAAAGATTTCTAATTAGCTGTTGGGAAGGATTTTCCTTAGACTGAGAGTAAGGATTTGGCTAGAAGCTTATACCGGAGAAGATAGTAGTGTAGCAGGTTGTATTATTCCAAGGGCAGCGGGACATAGAGGAGTCCTGTGTCTAGATGACCTGAGTGCCTGCGGGATTGTAATGTGTATTGCATTGCTTTGGGGATAGCTTTGCACTGTATGTATGTATAAATTTTGTAATAAGGAACCGGATGGTTGGTAGTAATGCGGATTGGAGTAATTATAGTACATTGGTATGGTATGGTATGTAGAGACCCTGAGTAATGGATTTGGGAATTGTAAGGAGGAAGAAGGTATGGCTTTGGTATTAGACACGTAAGAATGAGTAAGCATTGTAAACCTATAACCTCGAACAACTTGAGGACAAAGTTCTTAAGGGGGGTAGATTGAAATACCCCGAACTTAAATATAGGGATTAAAATTAATCTAATACGTATCTAAGGGCCTAATGGTACCTAATTAATACTAGTAAGGAAAAATAAATCCAAAAGAATAAGTAAACTCTTAAAAAGCGGAAAACGCTAAATAAGCGTTAAATAACCATAGGAGGTATGAGACCTCGGTTAGAGTATTATATGGATTCTAAAGGTTTAATAAGACCTAAATAATATATGGGAACAACTCCCGAAGAAAACGGATCCAAATAATGAATTAAAACGCTAATAGAGCTTTAGAGCACGTTTTTCGAGAAAACCCGAAAACGTGACTTTGAGTGGTCAAACGGACCCGTAAAAATTATAAATCATTAAATAAATATTATTAAGAATTTATGGAAGCTTAATAACCAATAAAAATAAAGAAATGAGAAAATTCCGGAAAACGGGCCCGGTTAGTGAATAGTTCCCAAACCGGGTAAAATAACGAGCGTTTTCTGTAAAAGACGAAAAACGCTCCAACTAGTGCAACTGTAGGGGGCCGGTTTTTAATGATTTAAATAATCCCTCACACACACATGTAACTAGTTAACAAATAAGTAAATCATAAAGCAAAAAGTAAAAGTACAAAAAGGTAAATAACACTCTCTCACCTCTCATTCTCTCATTTCCCTCATCTCTCTCCTACCCTCTTCTCCCCCCATCGATTTCTCTCTCCCTCTTCCTTCTGGCTGCTGCGATTTTGGAGCTCCACAAGAAGCTCTAATGGCTTCCCTCCTTCAACCTCATGCTCCACCCTCATGTAAGCTCCAAACTCAAAAATAATCACATATTGTAATCCCCTCATCCTCCTCTATCATTCCCTCTTTTCAAAATTCGAAAAGGATGAGTTTCATCTCCATGGGTTTTCCCCATTCAAAGAGAAAATAGCACCAATGGGTAGCTTGGAGTCTCCTCTCTCCATTGAGGTAAAAATCTACATGAAAAACTCATGTTTTCTTCACCTTCCTTCATAACCGATTTTTGCCCCATTTGTAATGCTCTATTTTTCTCTCTCTTTGGAGCATAATATCAACCTTGCAATGGTGGTGGATTCACCTTCTTGAACCAAGGGCTAAAACCCCTTCTAAAACACTCCAAAGGTAAACCCTAGAAATCTTGCTTTAAACGTTTCATTGAACTAGCATTAATTTAAGGGTTAGTATATTAATTGTAATTGTTTTGTGTTCATTTGGTGATGGGAATGGAGTTTGGCAACTCCATTCCTCACATAACCGATTTTGAGGCAAGAAAGGAAGAAGGAGGAAAATGAGAAAGAAAGAAGGAAGTATAAGCTCAAGGTAAGAGCTCCTTCCTAATGTTAAATTCTATTGCATTAGAGTAATGGGAATGGGTAAAATATTTAAAGAACCCAAAATCTTGTACTAGTATGGGGGATTGTGAAATTTGAGTATTTAAGAGCAAGTATTTGAATTGTAGGCTTTGGAGCCAAATAGGATGTGTATGTGTATTGGAATTGTGGATTGAGAAAGTATTGAGGATTTTATATTTGTATGTGTTCTGGTAGAACCCTTGTGGGTTGGCTAGTGTAGGGATGAATTTGATGAGGAAGTATGTGTGTGGATAAGTAAGAAAAGTAGGTGAACTATGGCGAAATTTTAGTAGGAATATGTACATGTATGGATGACTTGGTGAATGGGAAAACCAAGGGTGTATTGGAGTAAGTAGAGATGTCTAATAACTATGAGTAGTAGTTGTGGTAAGAGAATGAAAGAATGAAAAATCTGTAGCAAGAGTTGTTGAATGATGTTGGAGAAACTAGGAGAACTTATGTACATGACCTAGGGAGTGAGTGTTGGACTTGAAAGGGAGAAGCAATGCATTGTAGGCCTTGAAAATGGCATTAGGAGAGCAAATTATGTATGAAGGAGGTAGGAACTAAAATCTGTAGCAAAGTATATAAAGATGCATTGAAGAAGTTAGGAAAAATTAGTGTGTAAGAATCGGTAAAGAGAGAGTTGGACTTGGGTATAGGTAATGTAATGGCTTGGAAATGCATTTGGGATGCTAGCAATGGTATTGGTAGTAGAAGTATTGGATGTGAGGATTGAGTTTTAAAATCCGTAGCACAAGTATAACAAAAACTGCTACAAGTGTTAAAAGGAAGGGAGGAAATTGTATAAATTGGTTGATGGATTTAGTAATGGGGTTGGTGAATGAATTGAGGTATTTTAGGAAGCCTAAATGGCACTAAAGCATGTGGGATTGCATATAGAAAGATTGGGGAAGCAATGGGTGAAATTGGGAAGGAAAAACAAAACCTGTAGCAATGTTCTGACTTCGTCCGACCCAGAGCCTGGATCGGACAGTGGGTCGGACGGGGCTTAGGCAACGGCAATAAATCTTTCTGGAACGGTCCGACCCAGGGCCGTGAGTCGGACGTGGGTCGGACAGGCAAAAAAATAATAATGGTCGAAGTTTCTGACTTTGTCCGACCCAGAGTCTGGGTTGGACAGTGGGTCGGACGGAGCTTGGACACGGGACCAAAACCTTCTGGAACGGTCCGACCCAGAGGGTATGGGTCGGACAAAATAGTGCTGGGTCGGATGGGGAGAATTTCAGAGAACGGTAATCTACTGGAATGGTCCGACCCAGGGCTTGGGTCGGACGCTGGGTCGGACAACCCACAACTTACAAAAAAAAAACTGTAAGCTATAGCTAGTATATATATGTATATATGTATACCCACCTATACATATGTACATATATGTAAGCGAACCATTGTTAAGTAATTAAAAGTAAGTAAGTAAAATGTAAGTAAAGGAATGTAAAGACTTAGTAAGTATGGGTTAGGAAACATAAGAGTAATCGAATTGAGTTAATGATAGTTAGATTAATCATTCGATTGTATGTATATCATAGGATTTGATTTGTGACACCGGAGGACGTTCGGAAACACGTACAACGGTGAACGGTATGATTTCTTCATGCCCTGTATCCTAATCTGGTTACCCCGATTTGTGTGCTTCTTTGATCACCTAAATAAGATAAATGCATGAATCGGACTATACTGCACTTACTTGTGTTTGTTTATATTGTTCTTGATGTTTGTCTTGAACAATAGTTTGTATAATTCATGAAACATATGAATGATGATGAATTATATTCGAATCTTGTATTGTACTTAAGCATTGTATTGTATTTCGTATAAATGTGTATTAAGCATTGTAATTGTGTATGTGGCCTGTATGAATGACTTCTGCTAATTCCTAACTACCTAACTCCTAACTTAAGTGAGTAAACTGGAATGAGTAGAAGTCCGATATAGCTTCGGCCACGCGTGAGGATGAGGAGACACAAGAGGTTGGATCCGATTCCTGACTCTTAAACTGGTCCACGGCCCAAATCCCTTAAATGTGTAGCATCCCGGATTGGCGAGTCAAGTAAATCCCGGTGGTGGGACAGAGTAGTCCCCGGGCCGGAGGTCCCGACGACTTAACATGAGTAAGAGTAAGAGTAAGTAAGTATGCATGAGTATGAGTATGAGTATGTATGCGTATGTATGGAGTAAAGAGTAAAAGAGTAATCTCCACCCGATTAACCCGGGTGGACCAATGAAGCTAACAAGAATTGTATATTGTGTATGTAATGAGTATGTGTATTTCGGAAGAAGGTAAGTTTGTATTGGATGGTATATGGTATTCCTTGTATGTAATGAAGTGTATGTATGTATGCCTTGCGTAAGTATTATTGTATTGTGTATGAAAGCCTGTATGCATGTTGTGTGAATAAATGAACTGCATGTATACGACCAAGTGGTCGGCGTACCCTCACTAGTACGCGGGGTGCGGTTACCATGCGCAGCGAAAGCTGACCCCCTAGGGGGAACGTTTTTAGTGTGCAGGTACCCGAAGCGGATACGGTCAAGGTAAGAGACCGGTGGCAAGCCTTCGTATTTAGAAGTAGGTAGTTTGTGAGGAAGGGGTAATAGATAGACTCTTAGTGAGTATGTATAAATTTGGGGGAAGTATTGTATTTGATTTGGAACCTAGTAAACTCGGTATGTGGATTATTTTGTATTGAACTTGGAGTATTGTATTGAATGAGGATTGTAGTAATTACTTGGTAAATGGAGTATGTGTTACAGATATGTAGTACTCAGGATTCCGGTCCATCAGACCGATGCTGTATATAGAAGTAGTAGCCTTGTTAGTCACGTGGGTGACTAACGGCACTGTATCACCCATTGTATGTAAGTATGTATCCGCTGCATGACTCTGAAAGCATGAGGAGAATGGACGGTAATGTTCGTATTAATAGTAGGGGTGTTACAATAATTGATAATACTAAATCTAGCACATAAAATATGATAAGTCTGCGTCTTATCAAGGCCCTACACTTACCTTTTGCTAGTCCTCGAGCAAAACAAGATTAGAAGGGAGTAATTACTTATGCACAAAATAGATAAACTTTAGAATGACAATAAGATAATTATTCTCAACTCTCTGACTTTATTTCACAAGTATCACTTAAACCTCCTTATTCCATCAGAAACATACGAATGGATATAAAAGCAAAGAATTTTCAAAACCGATCAAAACTTTTGGGCTATTCTGCATGAGGGATTTTTTTGTAATCTTTCCTTTTTCTGGTTTCCATCATCCAGCTCTATTTTTCAAGAGTTTCTGAATGTGGCCAAGACACTCATCACTGGTTTTTATGCTCAGCCCTATTTTGCAAGGGTTTCTGAATCAACCATGATTTTTTCGCATTGAAGAACGGAGAATTTAGGAGAAAAATAAAAGGAAAAACTCTCGTATCTTGCTTTTATTCTGAGGCATTTTTGCAACCTCAAGGAATATAATGCTTTTCCTTTGGAAGAAGATTTTTTTCTTTTTTTTTCTTTTTCTTCTTCTTCTTTCTTTTTTCACAAAAAACCATATTTAAGATTTTCACCCAAAAGATTTTTCACAATTTGAAAAAGAAAAGAAACAAATACCCAAAGTACATAAAGGAAAGAATTAGGAGAAAGATCATATACTCATGTTAAAAAAGAATCAAAAAGTTAAAAACATGGATCTACAAGTCATTAGAAAGCTTAGCTCTTGAGAGAACAAGCTTTTAATCATTCCTAATCTCATCTCAATAAAAAACATGCAAAAAGTTTAGTAAAACATTGATAAAACTCACAACTTATGCATATTATAAATAAAAAACTTATTATTTTAAGGGGGGTCCCTGCCCTACACTTGGTAGGAACACTGTCCCCAGTGTTCAAAAGGAAAAGAACATTTATGTTTTTTTTAAGAAACTTGAAGAATAACTACAATGAATTTACTTACCATAAATCAAATAACAAATAGAACAACATAAAAATAAAAGAGAAAGATTAAAGGGAAAGAAAGGCTCCCCTGTTTGATAGTGAAGGCGTGAGGAGGAACCGCCCTACACTTAGCCTTTTAGGCTATTTGGCATTATCTGAGATCCTAGGTAGAATGGTGACCGAATTCGCATGCTCCCGTGGATTTGTTTGCGTTTGGGAGGGGAGTTGACCTTGCTGTCGTGGTTGCATCAGAAGTTGCTGTAATTGCAACTGCAACGATTTGTGCTCCTTGCGAATGGTTGAGATCTCATTGTGGGTGTCCTGAGTCTTGTTCATCAGGGCTGACATCATGTCACGAAGCTCAGTCATTTCAGCCTCTGATGATGATGCAGGATGGGATGGTCTGTATTGCCTTGGACCTCCCTGGTAGCCGGCTTGACTCTGAAAGTTGTGAGGGGGTTGGTTCCCCTGTTGCCATGGCTGCCGATACCCTTGGTTACTCACATAGTTGACTTCCTCAACATTTTGAAAGTCGGGCATGTCAGGGCTTGGAGCGTGTGGTCGTGCACTAACCACGTTCGCTTGTTGAGGAAGTTTGTTCATTGCTATTTGCTCCACCACCTTCTGTAGAGCGCTAACCTTCGTGGATGTTTGAGCATTACTCTCTAATAACTGCCCATGACTTTGCATCAGTTTGTCAAATTTGGAGTTGCCCTCATCCACCTGATATAAACCAGCGGTACCGCCCCTGGTTCCACCCGTGGCCCAATCTCTTATCTCTTCACAGAGAGATTCAATTCCACTAAGGAATTGATCTCCAGGCTTCTTCAATATGTCGGCACCAAGGGAGGATAGGATCATCGTCTTGCATTGATTGATCAATCCTTTGTAAAACAACTGAGATAGTTGTTCCTTGGTGAGGCCGTGGTGTGGACATGTGCGTAGAAACCCTTTGAATCTGTCCCAAGTCTCACAGATGTTCTCCGAGCTAGGCTGTCTGAAATTGTATATCTCGGCGATCATCTCCAGGGTGCGACTTGGAGGCATGAATTTGTCATAAAACTTGGTTTCCATGTCCTCCCATGTGGTGATGGTACTGGGGGTCAGACTGTGGTACCATTTGCTGGCATTCCCCGTAAGACTGTGGGGAAAGAGGAAAAGTCTGGCGTATTGGAGGACATTATTAGTGGAGGTTAGGCTGTTTGTATGCTGCAAGAATTTGGTGACGTGGAGTAAAGCATCGTCCGGATTCGTACCGTCGAACATACCCAATTCCTTGATGCATCGGATTTGATGATATGGCTTAAGTTTTTGCCATTCATCGTATTCGTTTTGTGCAAGGTGGCGGAGGTCGATTGCTGGTTTTTGGCCTTGGTTGGAAGGCCTATTGATGTTACGGACGGTTGGTGCTGCCATTGGTGTAGGAGGTAGGTATTGTTGGTTTCTTCGTTGACGAATGGAGCGAAGAAGAGTCCTCTCGATTTCTGGGTCAAAATTTGGTAAATCTTCAGGAGAATTCGTGGACCGTAGAAGCATTCACTTTGATAACTTCAGGAGGAGCAAGAGAAAACGTTATAATACTTCGTAATAATAAAAGAAATAATACTATGACATATTAAAATTATGAAAATACAAGAAGAAATAAATTTTTGGCTATGCCGGACAGAGGGCCGGGCGACTTGTACCCGGTAGTGGACTTCCTCCACTAAGGCCGGGTTACTGCTACCCGGCATATTGCCCGGCGTGTTCAAAACATCGAAAAATAACTTAAATAAAAGACATGGAATCTAAGAGATAATCAAAGCGGAAGACATGAAATGTAAGAGATCATTCCTAACTGTCCCTACTATTTACGACAAAAAATATTGAGTAAAATTGAACATGCCGGGTGATATGCCGGCTAAATCCTGTTCGGAACGGCGCCAATTTGCTAACTTAGATTTTAGTAGGAAAACAATATACATAAAAAGAATAAAATACTAAACTAAACCTACAACTCCACTACGGGTAGCAAATAAAACCCGGTCGGAGTATAGTGTAAATATATTACGACCGAGAGTATCGAACCCAAGGGACTTATAGAAAACTAGTCCTAATCCGGGCAAAAGCCTATTCTATAATAAAAGGGGGGAAAAGTAAATGTGATTCTAAACTAAATGACTAATTAAATAAACTAACTTTGATTCGGGAAGATATCAATGCAAAAGGATCGTATGACCAATAATCAAGGGTGGCAAGTCTCAAAGAGGATTTGTTTATCGCAAAATGAATATGCCGGGTGACATGCCGGACCTCGAATACCCGGCATAGTCAAGGCCTTTGATTGTGCCGGACAACGGCCATCTGGCACTACATCCGGCATCGTTCATTTCGTAAATACCACTTCTAGAATCAGTTTTTATGAATAAAGGAACTCATTATCCATCCTTGCATCGTGCATAGCCCATGCCGCGAACACAGCCGAATATGGGGAATAAGAGATTAATCCAAACCTTAGCATTTGTTGCCCACTTTTCAGGACAACAATATTAAAGATTACCGAGACCCTAACTATCCTACTCTTGCTTTGAAAGCCTTAAATAGGACTTAGAGATAAGAGAATAAGGAGCTAACTCATTCTACTTTGCATGAAGACTAAAACCTCCGTTAAGAAACTCGTAAATTCCATATATGATCATAAGAGTTTTACAAGGAAATCATCCCTAACCAAAAATCTAACAAGGATTCTACATCACCATCCACACAACTACAAGAAGAAATACAAAGGGAGAAGGAAATGTTCATAGCCTTAACCGACAAGGTCTTCTTCTTCTCTTGCGTGGATGGATCTGCAGACGTTCCTTGGACACCAACAATGGAGTGGGCGGAAATATAGAAGTGAATGGCGTGGATTTGGTATGTTGAAGTGTGTCAAATGATGTAGACTCTCGGCCTATTTATAGGGCTTCAAAATGTCTCTTGTCGGGCGTCGTGCCAGATCGTCAGTAGCCGGCACACATGAAATGTGCCCACTGTTAACGGTCGAAACCACCAATTCTGCGCGAAACAATGTATATGCCGGGTAGGAGATACCCGGCATCATACCCGCAGCGGTTGGAAATCACATGGAACACATGTGCTGTCGTATGGTCAACCGAAGTGACTCTCTACCTATGCCGGATGGATCTACCCGGCATCGTATCCGGCAAAGCCTCTTTTCTGATCTATGCTTGTGCCGTGCAGGATTTATCCGGCATGGAGTCCGACATCATTTGAACTTTGCCTAGAGAATCATTCCTTGCACAGAAAACTCACAAAAACATAAGACTGTACAAATAATATCCTTTAAGACATAATATAACATAAATAACATATATTTAACCTTATTTAGATAATTATAATACTAAATCTTGCACATAAAATATGATAAGTCTGCGGCTTATCAAGGATGCGGTCCTTCAGCTCAGCATTGCTTTGGGGAACGCATAACCTGCCATTCAGCCGAATCAGACCATCTTCATGTAGTTTGAAGTCATACTTCTTCTTCTCAAATATACCGTCGGTGATCTTCTGTCTCTGATTTTGGTCAGGTAAGGGTCGCTCAACTGAGCGTCTCGCACCTCGTCAACCAAGCTAGAAGAAGCGAGTAGTGAATGGAGTGAGTGTGCTCGACGACTCAGGGCGTCAGCTACAACGTTTGCCGTCCCTTCCTTATACTGCAGGTCGATGTTGTAATCTGAGAGAAACTCCATCCACCTTCTCTGTCTTAAGTTCAATTCTTTCTGCGTGAATACATACTGTAAGCTCTTGTGGTCGGAGTAGATGGTGATGCTTACCCCATAGAGATAGTGTCGCCATATCTTCAAGGCGAAGACAATGGCTCCTAACTCTAAGTCGTGTGTCGGGTAATTCTCCTCATGCTTTTTCAGCTGGCGGGAGGCGTAGGCTACAACCTGTGCCATGCTGCATGAGTACGCATCCCATTCCCTTGCCTGATGCATCAAAAATATACCTCAAATCCCTATGTGCCCTCTAGAAGAGTAAGGATGGGCGCTGAGGTCAATGAGTCCTTTAGGCTATGAAATGATACTTCGCACTCATCTGTCCTACAAACGGTGCATCTTCTTCATCAGTGTAGTCATGGGCTTAGAGACTTTCGAGAAGTCCTTTACAAATCTCCGGTAATAACCGGCTAGACCAAGAAAGCTCCTCATGTTGGTGACAGTCTTGGGTCTAGGCCATGATTGTACAGCTTCTATCTTTGATGGGTTAACTAAAATACCCGCGCTCGAGATGACATGACCGAGGAATGACACTTGATCTAGTCAGAACTCGCATTTGGAGAACTTCGCATAAAGCTGGTTCTCGCGTAGTGTCTCAAGTACTTTCCTCAAATGAATTTCATGCTCTTCTGCTGATTTTGAATATACAAGGATGTCGTCAATGAAGACAACAACTGAAGTGTCTAACTGCTCACTGAATAGTCGATTCATTAAATCCATGAATTTTGTTGGTGCGTTTGTGATAAGTGGTGAAATGATGTATTTATAAGGCTTTTATTTACCTTTATTTTGTGCAACTATTGACTTATTTCACCACTTTATAGAGCATTCGTTAATGTAGTTGAACTCATGTAGTTTTGATTTAAATATAGGTAAAAGCTCACTTGAGCAATGATTTTTGGGAGACTCTCAAGACTTTGTAGCTGAGCTTTGATGCCCCGAGGAGTGTGTCAAAGACGAGGTGTCAAACGGGACAATTTCGATGCGGAAGAGGCACTTCTGGTGTGGACCGCACAGGGGCGGTCCGGTTGATTTCGAACGCTGGAACCGTCTCTGGTGTGGACCGCCCCTGGAGAAACCACCCCTGTGGGGCGGTCCCGACAGAAATTTGCCCAGTACGTTGTTTTAAAGACGAGAAACAGAGGGGGTTTGAGCATTTGGATTCCATTCTACACTTCCACACACATAAGAGGAGAGAGAGAATGACAAGGAGGA
>CM041782.1:116118684-116484139 GCA_023374045.1 Limonium bicolor | reverse complement strand
TGACTCACGTCGGGCCATAGGGGCATACTGTGTTGTTTGGTGTGCTTGGGATCACTATATCCGACACACCTTGGGTTTAAGTCAACCGTTCAAATAACAGGATGGTGATGAGGTAATTAACGAGCTTGGTATGAGTTTGGCAACAATCTCTGTGCTCATGGTATGGACTAACTATGGTGGAAGGATCTTAATGTTAACCGTTCTCGAGGTGATATGTATTGTTGTTGTGATATGCAAAATACCTTGCTATGCTTTGGCTTATATATATATGTTGGATGTTTTTAAATGAATGCAATGCGGTCATGTGTCCGTCGAGACAAGAAAGGGTTGTTATGTTGTTATGTGTAGGATGAGTTATGTTGTAGGATATGGAATGTGTGGATCATGGAAATGAATCCCAGTTGGTGACAAGAGGCGTTTAAGGATAACCCGATTAATGGGTACACGTCGTTCGTTAAGGAAGTAGCTCCATTCTTGAGGAGAGCCACTCTAGGGTTTAGGGAATCATTGGATGGTTGGTTAAGTGTGGATGTGTTGGTTATTGGTGGAGCCCATTGAGGCGAAATGTTATGTGAGATATATTAATGGTTTGTATGCATCAATTAAATATAATCAACTGCATGCTAAGACGACAATTAGTCGTGCGTGGCCCGGTAGCATGCGGGCTGCGGGATTACCATACCAGCAAAGGTGCTGAGCCCCTTGGGGCCACCCCTTTCTCTTCTTTTTCCTATTTCAGGTACGAAGTGCTGGAAGCCGTTCGAGAGTAGGACGGGTAGTCATTGTACATGGGTAAACTTTAAGTGTATGTATACAGTAGGTGTAGTAAGACCGAAGTTGTTGTCGGCAACAGTTTATAAATACTCGGTACAGGGGGAGTGTATGTATATAATAAATGTTGAAGTTGGATTGAGTATTGTATTGTGTAGTTGCTCGGGAATCTAGTCCATCAGACCGATACAATTGTACTATATTAGCCTTGTTAGCCACGTGGGTGGTTAACGGCGTGTAACACCATTGGAATAAGTAATGTGATGAGTTGAGTTTCCGCTGCAGATTGTTATTATGTGTTGGTTGTTGGATGGGGGGTGTTACAGTCTCATAAGTCAATCAGTAAAAGTAACGGAGTACGAGAAATCGTACCTGGTATGTGAAGAACAATAATAACTCGAATAAGTGATTCCCCAATAGTAACCTATAATTAAGGTGTTCCAAGTGTCGATTAGTTAAGGAACTTATAGACTAAACTTCCTTCTTTTCTCACTGACTAATAGTTCCAGGTTTACTATTATTCTCTCACAAAGATTTGGGCTTGACTTGTTAACTAAATCCTTTACTAGGCCCATTCCGTTTAGTTTAGAATGATTTAGAATTTATTCCTGAGAGTGGCCCAAACTCTCTTTGAATTGTTTAAGTGGGCTTTGGAGTTCATAGACTTGGGCTTAGTAAGTTAACCCAAGACCGTGTCAAGCTTATGTTGTGTAATTAAACCCTTAAGTTAATAGTGACTATTTAATTACACACGATTAAAACCTAAGGTTTAACATATATTATTCTACTTATAATAACTATCACAAGGAATATTATTTCCCTCATCTATTTTAATGTATTTACATACATATATTTATATATATCTTAATGTATTAAGATTATCCATAACATTTTTAGGAAATTTTATTGTATTTATTTATGTTTAACAACTTCTAGGCATAACACAACCGACATATGGTTTAATAAATAAAATGTTTTCATTTATTTATTTAATATATATAAGTATACCTGTATTAGAATTTAACTAAGACATCCCCTATGTAAATTATTATATTTAAACTATCTTATTACTACAACCTTTAACTGCATTCCAAGTATGTTTCATAAAGTATTTCTTTTACTATGTCTTAGGATTCTAGCTCTTATAATATTTAGTTATTATAAGTGTAAATCTATTAGTTCCTTGCTTTACTCCAAGTTACTACTTTATTCCCTTTTTATATATGTGTAAATATATATATATATTTTCCTTAGTTTAATTAAAAATATTAACTCCCATATAGTATAATAAATAAAACGTTAAAATAATTAAATTCCTTGATTTACATAAGTTTCTACTTAAATAAGTATATATACATATATGTAAATAATTTCACTTCTCTTAAAAGCTAATACCAAAACAATTATAAACTTACTGTTATAAAATGTTAATTTAGTGTTCCATATTTTTCCCAGCTTAAAAAGTTTATTAACAAACCATACTTTAATTTTTGGTTACATTAAAAACCATATATTATAAGTTATTCTTATGAAAAACTCATAAACACAATTTTTAAAACCTTTTACCATTGCCCAAAAATTCCCAAATTTAATATACAGTAACTATAACATTTTAGACATATTATAAAATTTTCATTTCATAAAAATATCTTTTTAATTTAGCCAAATAATTCCAGAAAACCCGTAACTTGCAAAAATCATAACTTACGTTTAAAAACTCCAAAACCATATTAATTTACATCAAAATAAACTAGATTAAATAAGGAATCTATGGTTAAAATTCCAAGTCAAAATACATTCAGGAAGGTATTTAAATTAATTCAGCAAGTTAGGGTTATTTACTGGAATTTATGAAAACCTAATCTGAAACGTTTTAATCTCGGCCGTCCAAATCTCTTAGCTAATATCGGACGGCTGAGAAGCCGCGAGTTCATCAACGAAAGAACAATCGAACCCGAGTACTAAATCTTCAATATCTCCCAATCTACAGAACGAAATCGAGTGATTCTTGTTTCTATGGTTTCAAAATCAAATTTGGGCTCTAATGATACTAATTTCGCTAGCTATAATGCAGGATTCATCAGTTTGCGAATTCGGTTTCGAAGTTAGGGTTCTTAAGGGTTTCCGAATTCGATTCTCCCAAATTCACTCAATCTAAAGCGTAATTGATGCAATTGAATCATGGTTTTGACCGATAATGTAACATAGTTTAGCAAGGTTGAAGGATTTTGAAGAAAACTTACCGGAATTGCTCGAATCGAAAGGATTTGTTTTTGGTTTCTGGAAAAACGCCCCCTTTACAACTCAATTGAGTAGCCTACTTTGCAACACTGTAATTTACAGTACATAAGGAGTTAGGACTAGTTCTTGGGCTTAATCTAAAGAAGAAACTTAGCTCTACACAATGATAGCAAGAACTCACCCTAACTTGCACTACACAGAAAGAAATCGAAGATGGAAGTTGCAAGTTTACCCTGCGTTTTCTGGAAAGAAAACTATGATTTTATGCTGTGACAAACCGAAATTTAGACACCTTGTTCTTTCAAACGGTTGAGAATTGGCTTGGGTCATCAACATGAAAGTTTTAGAGGGAGTATAGCTCTTCAAAACGAGCTAAACAACATGAAATTTGGCTGAGAAACGAAGAAGTTATGGCTAGACGAAGTTACCTGATTCGAAAGAAAAACTGGAAACTGCTGTTACGGTTTATCGGGTGGCTACTTTGATTCAATTTTCCGGTTGATTTAGGACGAGTTAGGGTTAGTGTGAGTTATGGTTGTTTAGAGGAAGTTTAGAAGAAGGCAACAAAGAAGACGACACTAAAAATTCCTTAAGATGAGAAAGTTATTAAGGTCACAAGATAGGACAAAACCTGATTTCTGTTACCAGAAATATAGGGGATAAAAACGACTAAGTGTTGGGGCGGCCATCCCGAGGCGGCGTGCGATGACTCAGCAAACCCTGCCACATCAGCTTTTATCAAAATTTTGGCACTAAACTTCATTTGATCATAACTTTGGCTAGGGTGATCCGTTTTTGACGTTCTTTTTATCGATCTTCATGGTTTTTTATAACCTATTTATTGGTATAGGTTTCATGGGCTGGTTTGACCATTCTCAAAAAGTCAACCCCAGCAAGGCTTAAAAGGCTTTAGGGTTTCTAGAATTTTATATTGACTTTCATGTTTCAAAACAATGTTCCAACACTTCCTAAAATCTTTATAATATAGTTGGAGTGTTTAGAAATTTTTCCAAGATTTATTGACTTATAAAATTATTATTAAATAATATACCATATAATTATGTATAATAATTAAAATTTTATTGTTTCTTTTAGGGTTAAATAGGAGAAATCCCCCATATAAATTCCATAATTCCACATAATAATTTAATATTCATAATAATAATTTAATATTTAATAAAAGAAATCCTCTAAATTAATTTAAATTAATTTAGGGGTATTTCAGTATATCCCCCTTAAAAGAAACTTCGCCTCGAAGTTTAACAATCAACTAATAGGCACTCACACCGCTTCGGGTGTGCTGAGACAATAATAATTCCAATGAAATTCCATACCATTCCAATCCTTTATTTCCATTTCAACATTCCACTCGAGAGTACCGAAATCAAATCAAACTGAATCAAAATATAAACTGAAACAAAACACAAACGTGACACACTACCGTGCCATAAAGTAAAACTATGTACATACATACACCTCTCACACTACTAATACTGTTCTCCCTCTACTAACAATGCAACAAGGCATAATCCGGATGAGATAACGAAGGAGGAGTATGCCAGTATATCCCCCTTAAAAGAGCTAAGGTACGCCCTCGTACCGCTACTAACGTGAACCACAGCAGGATAGCAGACTATCATGTAAATAATGTGGGTACTTTACTCTCATGGAGTCCTCGGTCTCCCAAGTAGCTTCCGCAACCCCATGATGCTCCCAAAGAACTTTCACCAATTTGACTGATCTGCCTCTTGTTTCTCGGACCTTCGTGTCCAAGATCCGAATAGGAGTCTCCTCATACCTCAGTGTAGGCTCAATCTCCAATCTCTCTGGCTGTAGTACGTGAGAAGGGTCAGGCATATACTTCTTCAACTGAGAGATTAACTGAAACATGTCGTGTACCTTCCCCAACTCCGCTGGTAGCTCGAGTCTGTAAGCAACTGGGCCCACTCGCTCCGTAATCCTGTACGGACCGACATACTTAGGGCTTAGCTTCCCCCTCATCCCAAATCTGAATATCCCTCTCATCGGAGACACCCGTAAGAAAACCATGTCACCCAACTGAAACTCGAGCTCTCTGGTGCGCTGATCCCCATAGGATTTCTGTCTAGACTGCGCTGTCTGAACATACTTGGGCCCAATCAGAACTGCCTCGGTAGGGTCACTCCATGACAAGGGGGTCCGGCACGGCCTGCCATACAGAGCCTGGAATGGTGCCATGCCAATAGATGAGTGGTAGGAGTTATTGTAGGAGAACTTCACCAGGTGTAGACGCTCTACCCAACTCCCCTGATAATCTAGAGCAACTGCTCGTAGCATATCCTCTAGCGTCTGAATCGTCCTCTCGGTCTGCCCATCAGTCTGAGGGTGAAAGGCTGTGCTAAGGCGTAGCTGAGTACCAAACGCCTCCTGCATCTGACGCCAAAACCTGCTGAGAAAACGTGTGTCACGATCCGAGACAATCGTCTTCGGTACCCCATGGTACCGGATGTGCTCTGTGGTGAACACCTCAGCCAGCTTGGGCACCTTCCATGTGTCCTTGATAGGTATAAACCTGGCTGTCTTGGTCAACCTATCGACTATCACCTAAATAGCATTCAGTCCGCCTCTAGCTGGAGGAAGACCGACCACAAAGTTCATGCTGATGTCGTCAAACGTCCAGCACGGTACTGGCAATGACTGAATCTGGCCTCCTGGTGAACGATGCTCAAACTTCACCTTCTGACAGGTGAGGCATCGGGAGACGAAATCTGCTACATCCCTCTTCATCCCGCTCCACCAGAACAACTGCTTCAAATCCTTGTACATCTTGGTGGCTCCAAGGTGTACTGACAACGTAGAGGAATGAGCCTTAGAGAGAATTCTGGTCTGAAGTTCTGTCGCATCCTGAGGAACGCAGAGTCTGCCTCTAACTCGAAGGTGTCCCTCACTGTCTAGCTCGTACTCATACTTCAGACCATTAGTCATACCGTCTGCTAACTTCTGCTAGACGCCCTGCAGGTATACGTCACTATCCTGGGCTGCGTAAACCTCCTCAGCTATCATGGCCGTCTCTGTTAAAGCTAGGAGTGAGTACACTCTCCTGCTCAAAGCGTCTGCCACGAAATTCCCTTTACCTTCCGTGTACTGAAGGTTGATGTCATAATCAGCCAGTAGCTCAACCCATCATCGTTGTCTCAGGTTCAGCTCCTTCTGAGTCCAGATGTACTTCAGACTCTTATGGTCTATCATAATCTGTACTGTGGCTCCATACAAGTAATGTCGCCAGATCTTCAAGGCGAAGACTATAGCAAGGAGCTCAAGGTCGTGTGTGGGGTAATTTTCTTCGTGCTTCTTCAGCTATCGAGAAGCATATGCTACCACTCTGCCATTCTGCATCAGTACCCCACCAATCCCTCTGCCTTAAGCGTCACAATACACCTCGTATCCCTCGTTCCCCTCAGGGATCACTAATATTGGAGCTGTGGTCAAGGCGTCCTTCAGCGCCTGAAAGGAGACCTCACAAGCCTCGGTCCATACGAATGGGCTGTCCTTCTTCATCAGGGAGGTCAAGGGCTTGGCTAGCCTGGAGAAGTCCTTCACAAAGCGTCTATAGTACCCAGCCAACCCAAGAAAACTCCTCACCTCTGTCACAGTGCGAGGTCTATGACAGCTCTTTACTGCCTCAATCTTAGCTGGGTCTACTGAAACTCCCTCAGCTGAGATCACGTGTCCAAGAAATGACACCTTGTCCAGCCAGAATTCACACTTGCTGAATTTGGCATGTAGCTTCTTCTCTCTCAGAGTCTCCAAGGCTGTCCTCAAATGCTGCTTGTGTTCCTCCCGACTCTTGGAGAATACCAAGATGTCGTCTATGAACACGACTACTGACTTCTCCAACTGGGCTTGGAAGACTCTCTGCATCAGGTCCATGAATCTTGCGGGTGCATTGGTTAGTCCAAACAGCATCATTGTGAACTCGTAGTGGCCGTATCTGGTCCGGAAAGCTGTCTTCTCTATATCTGACTTAGCTACAGCTATCTGATGATATCTGGAACGTAGATCTATCTTGAAGAACACCTTAGCTCCCCTCAGCTGGTCGAACAAGTCATCGATCCTGGGCAGTGGGTACTTGTTCTTGATCGTGACATTGTTCAACTCCCTATAGTCGATGCAAAGTCTCAAACTCCCGTCCTTCTTCTTGACGAATAGCACTGGAGCACCCAAGGTGAGACACTGGGTCTGATGAAACCCTTATCTAGTAGCTCCTACAGCTGCTTCTTCAACTCAACCATCTCTGCAGGGCCCATCCGGTAGGGAGCCTTAGCAATCGGTCCCGTGCCAGGTATGAGCTCGATATTGAATTCAACCTCTCTCAATGGTGGTAGTCCTGATAACTCCTCTGGAAAGACGTCGGGGTACTCCGACACAATGGGAAAACATCGTCTCGGAAACTTCAGATCGTCCTCGATAGATCCTGGGCTAACAACAGTAGGAGGAGCCCGGTGGCCTCGTCGTTTTCTGTTTGGTCTTGGTTAGCGCCCTTGGACACCTCCTTCATCAGGAATAAAGCCGATACAACCTTCACAGTCATCCGTTTGGGTTGCATTCGGTATGACACGGTGATCCCTGTAGCTGACTTCAGGAGGAGACGATGCTCTGCACAGTGTAGTCTGCCTTGGTACCGCTGTAGCGTGTCCATGCCCACAATTATGTCGAACCCCATGCCAGGAAAGGCTATGTCATCAAGCCGGAAGTCTGCTCCCTTGATGTGTATGCTCAAATTCTTGCACTGCTTACTACACTTGATCCACTCTCTGGAAGGCAGCAAGACTGAGCAGTCGTGGATATCCTCTGGGGAAGCATTGATCTTAGCATGAAATGCTTGTGATATGAAAGAGTGAGAGGCACCAGAGTCAAACAGGACCGTGGCCTCCACTCCATTAACTAGGAACGTGCCTGAAATTATAGGATAGATTTTTAAGATTCTGCGTAAACGTTCCAAGGTAATTACTCAGGGTTTATGTTTATACCTGTGATGACCATTCCATTGCTCTTTGCTTGAGCCTGGTTCAACACATTCAACCTGATCCCTGAGTTTCCAACCCCTACAATGAAGCAATAAAATTCTTAGAATTTCCATTCTTATTGAAAGCTTCTTGAGCAACTTAAAATTTACAATGCTGAAACTGTAAAGTACAAGGCTAGGTCTGTCTAAAGGTTAGGTTCAGACGGCCCGGTTTCATATGGGTCTGGTTAATGATGGGTGGGGGGGTGTTGGGCTTGATTCTCTTCACCCATGGTAGATGAGTCTAGCTGCCCCACCAAAGATCAGTACATCACCCGACTTCAGGAGGATCTTGGTAGCAAGGTCCATCCTCCTTTGATCACCAAAGAGGAACTCTGCGTCGTCTCCAAGTGATATGGACACTACTGGAACTCCTCTAGTGACGGACTCTGGGGATTCGTCCTTGTCTTGGTGCATCCCTAGCTTACCCTCCTTTCCATAGAAGTTGATGATGCACACGTCGGAGGTTAGGTCTGGGATGGGCTCATCCTCCAATTCTTGTGCTGCCTTAACTGCAGCTCTAATGATGGTCTGCAGTTCCTCCGGGATTGGTGGCACCTCCACCTCTTCATAGCTCTTTGTGGTGTGGTTCCACTTCTTACCTAGGCACATGATCTTCACCTTCATGGTTGAACCATTCTTGAAGGTAGGGGTGTAAAAATTTCCTTCCTTCACACCTAACTCCCTGATCTTGAGGATCAACGCATACTGGACTGTCGGGGTCAGGTACTCTCGTAGTAAGATCATCCCGGGTCTCAAGACCTCACACTTCTCTGGTGGGTGTGGTTTGGCTTCAAAAGGGATGTTGGGTGTGGTATATGGCAAAATAGGAAAGCAAATATCGAAAGCTGAACAACAATTGCCATTGAATAAATAAGTCAAGGTTCACAACTGGAAATTAAAGGTTAGAAACGAACAAAATGAAGGGTTTATAGTTCATCCCTTTTACATTGACAACGAAAAACTAGACAACTGAATGTAAAGAAAGTAAGGGTCTAAGCCTCTTCATGAGGGAAATAGTCCTCACCAGGTGAACTCGAGTCATCACTTGCTGCCTCGACGCGGTCCACCATGTTAAGGACCGGTGCCTTGCCCGGCCTCTGGGGGTAGTTCTGTCCCGGCCTCTACGGATGGCTCTGGGCAGGGCGGCTGGTAGATGGTCCAGCAGCTCCTGTGCCACCTCGACCTCCTCCAGTAGTAGTAGCAACTGGGGCTCTAGCAGGGTTCCCAGTGCGTGGCTTGTAGTTCCTGGAATCCGGGTTCAGGAAGCATTCGAATGATCTGTGCCCCTTCTTACCGCAGTGGTTGCAGTCCACCAGGTTGCCCTTACAATCCTTGCCCGGGTGGTCCTTCTTGCACCACTTGCAGAAGAACTTTCTCACAAGTTGGTTCCCTATTTCAGTCTCAAGGTTAGTAATTAGGATAATAAAATGTAACCACTTTGGAGTTTCTAATTTATCTCACCCTTAAATGGCTGGGAGCGGAGTGGCTCAGCATTAGTATATGAGGGGACCATGGCCTTCTCGTTCCTACCCTTGTAGAACTTCCCCTTCCTCTCATAGTTCTGGGAAAAGTTCTCTCCATTTCCTCTTTCTCCATCCCCCTTCCTCTTGCCTAGCAGAGTCCTAGTAGGCAATGGTGGTCTCACAGTCATTCGCATCATCCGCTAACTCCTGTAGTGACAATATATGTTAGTGGAGAAACCTTTGCGTACCCGAAATTTTAAATCATATTCCATACCTGTAGGGTCATCACTCTGGTGGAACCGATCATAGTCATGATCTTGAAGTTCAAGCCGGTATAGAATTTGTCCACCAGATATCTTGGGCGTAAGCTCCCTCTCCAATAACAGCAAGTAACTCCACAAACTTATTGTAGTACTCAGCAACAGAGAGACTCCCTTGCTTCAGCTGCTCGAACTCGCTCCTCATCCTCTTCTGCAGGTAGGATGGATAGAACTTGGCTCTTAGGGCCACTAAGAAGGCTGGGAAGCTGAAGTCCGCCTGGGCAGTCAGCTCAGCTCTAGCGGTCTGCCACCATCGATGTGCGGGTCCCTGAAGAAAGTAGGCCCCTATGTCCACCTGGCGATTCACTGGAACATGCAGAGGGGTGAAGGCCTTCTACATCTCGTCTATGTATTTCTCTAAAGTCTTCGGTTCTGGTTGGCCTTCATAGATTGGAGGACGAAGGTCATTAACCGCCTTCAGCCAGTTGAACTCCCGGGGACCATTAGGTGGTGGCGGTGGTGGCTGTGGGATCTGAGCCTGCTGCTGGGCCAATGCAGCTGTCACAATCTGCGCTATGACCTCCGGGGTGACAGCATCGGGTCCATAGCCTCCTGAGGGACCAGCTCCTCCTCTTCCTCCTCTTCGAGACATCTAGCTGGTATGACAGTTTTGTACTCAGAAGGCGTATTGTAAAGTCTAAATTTCTATGTAGTAATATATGAAATATTTATAACGCCCTAAGGACGGTTTGTATGTACGTGAAGTAAAACGTAAGTAGTAAGTATGGGGTAAGAGTCACGCGCCTTTCTGGAATTCTCACTTCCCAATTCTACCCCAGTTCCCCAGTTTTAAGTGCACCTATAATCTAAGTGTTTCACTCGGCTTGTCTTCTCGGGTTCAGAGCGTAACTACGCTCTGATACCAATTTCTGTAACGCCCCTATTCAACATATTTATAGCGGAAATAAAATACTAAAGGCGTACAGACCATCGGGTTCAAAACACCCGGCACCAAACCTCACCAAATACAACTTAAAGATTACAATTGTCACGGCCTGAACCTCGAGAAAACTTAACAAAAGTAAAACCGCAATAAAACATAAACTCTCGAAACCTAATCCCATCCTAATCACTCGTACTCTTCGTGGCCACCTGTAAAATAACTCGTACATGCAAGATAAAACCAAGCAGTCCACCCCAAGAGGGGTGGGTCAGTTCCCTGGAATGGAACTGGTACGATCCTCCAAAACAAAACTTATAATACAACTCTTAAATAAATAATAGCAGGAAAACAATCACGTAAATCACATAGAGGAACAAGGCATTTCACAAATCACCAAATCAAGATAACAAGATAAGAAATAAGGTTAATAACAGAAAAGTAAAGTTAGTGAAACAAAACCACATCATGTGTTAGTGAACTTCCATTGCCTTAGTTAAACCCAATTCCCGTTAGGAGTAGAAAGACTCAGATAGTCACAAAGGACTAGGAATGAAAAGATAGATCCAAGAACCAATAACTCATGAGTGGAATAATTCATTTGGGAGAGATGGCCCCCACCGCCAAGTACGTCCTTTTAGGACAGGGGATATACAGCCCCTCACTGTCTACAACGTCCCTTTTGGGACAGGGGATATATAGCCCCTCACTGTCTATCACGTCCCTTTTTGGGACAAGGGATATATAGCCCCTCACTGTTACCATTGAAGACGCGCGCACGTCAAAACCTCAAGAACCAACTCATGAATGAAACGATATCCAGAGTCAAAAGAAGAATTTCCAAGATTGACCTTTTTCCAAATTCCCACCAGATCACTAACTACCCAGAGCAATACCAAAACACTCAGTCCTACAGAGTGCAGAAGCGTAAACCCTAAGCAGTCAATGTCTAATGGAACAACCAAATAGAAGGAACCAATACCCAAGTGAGTTTCGCATTCAAGGCTCAGTTAGTCACACAAGCCGAGTTAGTCACACAACCATTTCCTTTTTAGAAATTCTTCTTAAAGTCAGTTAGCGTTTTTCGAAAACGTCTCATAAGTCAATCAGCAAAAGTAACGGAGTACGAGAAATCGTACCTGGTATGTGAAGAACAATAAATAACTCGAATAAGTGATTCCCCAATAGTAACCTATAATTAAGGTGTTCCAAGTGTCGATTAGTTAAGGAACTTATAGACTAAACTACCTTCTTTTCTCACTGACTAATAGTTCCAGGTTTACCATTATTCTCTCACAAAGATTTGGGCTTGACTTGTTTACTAAATCCTTTACTAGGCCCATTCCGTTTAGTTTAGAACGATTTAGAATTTATTCCTGAGAGTGGCCCAAACTCTCTTTGAATTGTTTAAGTGGGCTTTTGGAGTTCATAGACTTGGGCTTAGTAAGTTAACCCAAGACCGTGTCAAGCTTATGTTGTGTAATTAAACCCTTAAGTTAATAGTGACTATTTAATTACACACCGATTAAAACCTAAGGTTTAACATATATATATTCTACTTATTATAACTATCACAAGGAATATTATTTCCCTCATCTATTTTAATGTATTTACATACATATATATTTATATATATCTTTATGTATTTAGATTTATCCATAACATTTTTAGGAAATTTTATTGTATTTATTTATGTTTAACAACTTCTAGGCATAACACAACCGACATATGGTTTAATAAATAAAATGTTTCCCTTTATTTATTTAATATATTAAGTATACCTGTATTAGAATTTAACTAAGACATCCCCTATGTAACTTATTATATTTAAACTATCTTATTACTACAACCTTTAACTGCATTCCAAGTAGGTTTCATAAAGTATTTCTTTTACTATGTCTTAGGATTCTAGCTCTTATAATATTTAGTTATTATAAGTGTTAATCTATTAGTTCCTTGCTTTACTCCAAGTTACTACTTTATTCCCTTTTTATATATGTGTAAATATATATATATATATATATATATATATATATATATATATATATATATTCCTTAGTTTAATTAAAATATTAACTCCCATATAGTATAATAAATAAAACGTAAAAATAATTAAATTCCTTGATTTACATAAGTTTCTACTTAAATAAGTATATACATATATGTAAATAATTTCACTTCTCTTAAAAGCAATACCAAAACATTTATAAACTTACGGTTATAAAATGTTAATTTAGTGTTCCATATTTTTCCAAGCTTAAAAAGTTTATTAACAAACCATACTTTAATTTTTGGTTACATTAAAAACCATATATTATAAGTTATTCTTATGAAAAACTCATAAACACAATTTTTAAAACCTTTTACCATTGCTAAAAAATTCCCAAATTTAATATACAGTAACTATAACATTTTAGACATATTATAAAATTTTCATTTCATAAAAATATCTTTTTAATTTAGCCAAATAATTCCAGAAAACCCGTAACTTGCAAAAATCATAACTTACGTTTAAAAACTCCAAAACCATATTAATTTACATCAAAATCAACTAGAATAAATAAGGAATCTATGGTTAAAATTTCAAGTCAAAATACATTCAGGAAGATATTTAAATTAATTCAGCAAGTTAGGGTTATTTACTGGAATTTATGAAAACCTAATCTGAAACGTTTTAATCTCGGCCGTCCAAATCTCTTAACTAATATCGGACGGCTGAGAAGCCGCGAGTTCATCAGAGAAAGAACAATCGAACCCGAGTACTAAATCTTCAATATCTCCCAATCTACAGAACGAAATCGAGTGATTCTTGTTTCTATGGTTTCGAAATCAAATTTCGGTTCTAATGATACTAATTTCACTAGCTATAATGCAGGATTCATCAGTTTATGAATTCGGTTTCGAAGTTAGGGTTCTTAAGGGTTTCCGAATTCGATTCTCCCAAATTCACTCAATCTAAAGCGTAATTGATGCAATTGAATCATGGTTTTGACCGATAATGTAACATAGTTTAGCAAGGTTGAAGGAATTTGAAGAAAACTTACCGGAATTGCTTGAATCGAAAGGATTTGTTTTCGGTTTCTGGAAAAATGCCCCCTTTACAACTCGATTGAGTAGCCTACTTTGCAACACTGTAATTTACAGTACAGAAGGAGTTAGGACTAGTTCTTGGGCTTAATCTAAAGAAGAAACTTAGCTCTACACAATGATAGCAAGAACTCACCCTAACTTGCACTACACAGAAAGAAATCGAAGCTGGAAGTTGCGAGTTTACCTTGCGTTTTCTGGAAAGAAAACTATGATTTTATGCTGTGACGAAACCGAAACATTAGACACCTTGTTCTTTCAAACGGTTGAGAATTGGCTTGGGGCATCAACATGAAAGTTTTAGAGGGATTAGAGCTCTTCAAAACGAGCTAAAGAACATGAAATTTGGCTGAGAAACGAAGAAGTTATGGCTAGACGAAGTTACCTGATTCAAAGGAAAAACTGGAAACTGCAGTTACGGTTTTGCAGGGTGGCTACTTTGATTCGATTTTCCGGTTGATTTAGGATGAGTTATGGTTAGTGTGAGTTATGGTTGTTTAGAGGAAGTTTAGGAGAAGGCAACAAAGAAGACGACACTCAAAAATTCCTTAAGATGCGAAAGTTATGAAGGTCACAAGATAGGGAAAAACCTGATTTCTGTTACCGAAAATATAGGGGATAAAAATGACTAAGTGTTGGGGCGCGCATCCCGAGGCGTGCGATGACTCAGCAGACCCTGCCACGTCAGCTTTTATCAAAATTTTGGCTCTAAACATCATTTGATCATAACTTTGGCTTGGGTGATCCGTTTTTGATGTTCTTTTTATCGATCTTCATGGTTTTCCATAACCTATTTATTGGTATAGGTTTCATGGGCTGGTTTGACTATTCTCAAAAAGTCAACCCCAGCAAGGCTTAAAAGGCTTTAGGGTTTCTAGAATTTTATATTGACTTTCATGTTTCAAAACAATGTTCCAACACTTCCTAAAATCTTTATAATATAGTTGGAGTGTTTAGAAATTTTTCCAAGATTTATTGACTTATAAATAATATTATTAAATACATAATACCATATAATTATATATAATAATTAAATATTTTATTGTTTCTTTTAGGGTTAAATAGGAGAAATCCCCCATATAAATTCCATAATTCCACATAATAATTTAATATTCATAATAATAATTTAATATTTAATAAAAGAAATCCCCTAAATTAATTTAAATTAATTTAGGGGTATTTCATGAGATGTATAATATATGATTAAGATTATACATGCAATATAGTGATAAACTATGTAATATACAAATGTGTATTAAATTACATGCGATAACAAACGTTTAAAGTTATGTATATTAATATATACGACGTAACCACGCATGTAATATAGCGTTTTTCCTAATCCCGAGTTAGACCGAAAACCCGACACACGTTATTAGTTACCAACGGGGAATAAACCGGGATGGATTAGTGTAACACCCCTACCCTTAATACGGTGCTTACCGTCCAATCTTCTTACACATCAGATACACGCAGCGGATACATACTTACATAATGTGGGTGATACAATGCCGTTAGTCACCCACGTGACTAACAAGGCTACTACCTCTACATACAGCATCGGTCTGATGGACCGGAATCCCGAGTACAACACATCTATAATACATACTCCATTCATCAACCAATTACAACAATGCTCCATTCGATACTTACTCCTCTTCAATCCATACAATACAATATACTTCACCGAGTCTACTAGGATCCTTATACATTTATAATGTCACTTCCAAGTTCATACATACTCTCTAGGAGTCTACATCTACCCATTTTCTCACAACTACTTACTTTCTAAGTACAAGGGTGTGCCTCCGGTCTCTTCCTTGACCATATTCACTTCGGGTACCTACACACTAAAAAATGTCCCCCGAAGGGGTCAGCTTTCGCCGAGCATGATAACCGCATACCCCGCGTACTAGTGAGGGTACGCCGACCACTTGGTCGAATACATGCGGTTCGTTTTCATACAAACATACATGCATACATGCTCTTATACACGATACCATAATACTCACACAACGTACATACATACAATTCATTTCATACAAGGGATACAATATAAACCAACCAATACATACTTACCTCTTTCCGAATTACACATACACATCCCATGCACAATATACAATATTGTTAGCTTCATTGGTCCACCCGGGTTAATCGGGTGGAGATTACTCTTTTACTCGTTACTTCATACATACGCATACATACTCATACATACTTACGGATCCATACTTACTTACTCTTACTCTTACTCAAGTTAAGTCGTCGGGACCTCCGGCCCTGGGGGCTACTCCGTCCCACCTCCGGGATTTACTTGACTCACCAATCCGGGATGCTACCCATTTAAGGGATTTGGGCCGCGGACCAGTTTAAGAGTCAGGATTTGCAGCCAACCTCTTGTGACTCCGCATCCTCACGCGTGGCCGAAGCTATATCGGACTTCTACTCATTCCGGTTTACTCACTTAAGTTAGGAGTTAGGTAGTTAGGAATTAGCAGAAGTCAACATTCAAGCCACAATAATACAATACCCATATACACTTACATACAAATACATTACAATATACAAGTACACTACAAATACCATACACTTCATCATCATTCATATGTTTCATAAATTATACAAACTATTGTTCAAGACAAATATCAAGAACAATGTAAACAAGCACGAGTAGGTGCAATATAGTCCGATTCATGCATTTATCTTATTAGGTGATCAAATAAGCACACAAATCGGGGTAACCAGATTAGGATACAGGGCATGAAGAAATCATACCTTTCACCGTTGTACTTGTATCCCAACGTTCCTCCGGTGTTCACAAATCAAGTTCCTATGATATACATATAATCGAATGATTACTCTAACTATCATGAACTCAATTCGATTACTCTTACATTCCCTAATTCATACTTACTAAGTCTTTACATTCCTTACACTTATTTTTCATTTACTTTCTTTTCATTACTTATCCATGGTTTACTTACATATATATACATGTGTATAGGTGGGTGTACATATACATACATATATATATATATATATACTAGTTATAATCCTATAGTTTTTTTTTTGTAAGTTATGGGTCGTCCGACCCAGCGTCCGACCCAAGCCCTGGGTCGGACCATTCCAGTAGATTCTCGTCCTCTGAAATTCTCCTTGTCCGACCCAGCACTATTCCGTCCGACCCATACACCTCTGGGTCGGACCATTCCAGATTGTTTCGGGTTTGTTGTCCAAGCCCTGTCCGACCCATGTCCGACTCACCCTCTGGGTCGGACGGAGTCAGAAACTTCGACAACATAATTTTTTTGCATGTCCGACCCACGTCCGACTCACGGCCCTGGGTCGGACCATTCCAGAAAGATTTATTTTCGTTGCTTAAGACATGTCCGACCCAGCGTCCGATCCAGGCTGTGGGTCGGACGGTAGCAGGACATTGCTACAGACCTTATTTTTTTCTTTCCCATTTTCACCCATTGCTTCCCCAATCTTCCTACATACATCCTAACATGTTTTAGTACTATTTAGACATTCTAAATCACCTTAATTCATCCACCAAATCCATTACTAAATCCATCAAACAACTTACACAATTCCCTCACTTCTCTTCCAACACTTGTAACAGTTTTTGTTACACTTATGCTACAGATTTTAAAGTTCAATGCTCATATCCAATACTCCTACTACCAATACCATTACTAGCATCCAAAATACACTTCCAAGCCATTACATTACCTATACCCAAGTCCAACTCTCCTCTTACCAAATCTTGCACACTACTTCTTTTTAGTTTTACAATGCTATTTAATACCTCTTTGCTACAGATTTTGGTTCCTACCTCCTCCATACATAATTTCCTCTCCTAATGCCATTTTCAAGGCCTACAATGCATTGCCTCTCCTCTTCAAGTCCAACACTCACTTCCTAGGTCTTGTACATAAGTTCTCCTAGTTTCTCCAACACCATTCAACAACCCTTGCTACAGATTTTTCATTCTTTCATTCTCTTACCACAACTATTACTCACAGTTATTAAACATTTCTACTAACTCCCATACACCCTTGGTTTTTCCCATTCACCAAGTCCTCCACACATGTACATATTCCTACCAAAATTTTTCCATAACACATCTACTTTTCTTACTTGGCCACACATACCATTTCTCACCAAATTCCATTCCTAATCTAGCCACACCCTTACAAGGGTCCTACCAGCAATCAATACAAATATAAATTCATCCCAATACACCAATACTCCATCAAACATCAATACTAATACTCGTACACAACATACTTGGCTCTAAGGCCTACCATTCACATACTAATTCTCAAATACTCAAAACTTCATAAACTTCAATACTAATACTTTAGTTTGGGTTCTCTTATTTGTTTACCCATTCCATTACTCCAATGCATTAAAATTAACATTAGTAAGGAGCTCTTACCTTGAGCTTATAATTTCTTCATTCCTTTTCCAATTCTCCTCTTCTTTCTTTCTTGCCCAAATCGGCCATGTGGGGAATGGAGTTGCCAAACTCCATTCCCATCACCCAATGAACACAAAACAACTATAATTAATATACTAACCCTTAAATTAACACTAATTCATTGAAGTGTTTAAAATAAAAATTCTAGGGTTTACCTTTGGAGTGTTTTAGAAGGGGTTTTAGCCCTTGGTTCAAGAAGGTGAATCCACCACCATTGCTAGGTTGATATTATGCTCAAAAGAGAGAGAGAAAATGAAACCCCGAACTTAAATATAAGGATTAAAATTTATCTCATATGTATTTAAGGGCCTAATGGTACCCAATTAATACTAGTAAGGAAAAATAAATCCAAAAGAAATAAAGAAACGCTTAAAAGCGAAAAACGCTAAATAAGCGTTAAATAACCATAGGAGGTATGAGACCTCGGTTAGCGTATTATAAGGATTCTAAAGGCTTAATTAAGTCTAAATAAATATTAGGGAACAAATCCCGAAGAAAACGGATCCTTAAAATGGATTAAAAACACTAATGAACGTTAAAGCGCGTTTTTCGAGGTAACCGGGAAAACGTGACTTTAAGCGGGTCAAATAGACTCGTAAATTTTGGTCAACTAAATAATCATTAATAAATATTAGTGAAGCTTTAGAACCAATAAAATCAATAAAGAGAGATTAGTAAAAACTGTCAAAAACGGGAAGTTGTGGGGTAGAAACATAAATAACCAAAACTTATGTGTCCAATAATGTAAAAAGAAATTCAAAACCCACATGGGGCTGGGGTCTGTCCGATTTGGTACCCCTCTCTCACACTATTAATTCTCTTTTTCATTTGCAAAAAAAGACAAAAGCAATAAAAGAAAACATAAGCAACATTACCCCACTCACCACTCTCTCTCCTATCTTATTCTTCTTCACTCACGTGTAGCAAGCCTCACTCCCCCACTCTCTAATTTTTTTCCCCTTCTTCTTCCCCAAGCATGCGACATTAATGGAGAAAGGAGCAAACACATAAAAACCTCACCTTCTCTCCTCTTGTAACCACTCAAATCTCTTCCAAAAATTACAAAAATTACACCATTGTAATCCTCTCACCAAGAGCTACGTTTCTATCTTTCCAAAATTCGAAACACACATTTTCGTTTTTATGGGTATACCCCATTTGGAGCTTCAAGACCACCATTAGAACCACCTTCTCCTTGTTCTTGTGAGGTAAAAATCTTCTCTAAACTCCTTACTCATTTCTACATTTACTTACACAAATTTTCATCACTTCTTCCCAACACTTGCATCAGTTTTCATTCTCCCTTTGCTACAGATTTTTTTCCTCTTCTATGCTACAGATTTTTCGCTCAACTTCTAACCTCCATTACTTCCTCAACTAATGCTACTCCTAGTATCTGAAATACATCAATTCACTTCCTAGTTACATCCCATTAACAAACCATATCCAAATCTGTTACAAGCTACTAAACCACTCCCATTATACTCTCCACATACACCTAGTCACCACCTAGGTTGTTCTCTCATCTTGAACACTTAAGTCCTCAAATTCCTAGATAAAATTTGACATAGTCTCCCCTATATTTTTAACATTCTCCACATGGTTTCACTCACATAATTGATCCATACCACCTGTTCATAATCCACAATATACCCATTCTCATACACAAAATACCACACTAAACAACCTTAAAAATTCCTGCACTCAACATCTCATTCCCAATCTGTTTGTAACAGTTTTAAATGTCCTTTAAGGGTTTAAAAACACTTACATTCTCTTATACATTACTCTACCACTCAATACCATTTCCATTACTAAATTCAAACCTTCTAAAATCTGTTACATACATATATATACCAAGCTACACAAAGACATTTCTTACCTTGTTTCTCCTTCTAGTTTTCTTTCTTCCTCTTGTTCCTTCCTTCTTTCTCTCTTTCCTCTTCTCACCGGTTTTGGTATCTCAAGCAATCTAACATTATACCCCATTCATAAATACACACCATTCAATACTAAACTAACCCTAACCATTATTTAAGCTCTTAATGTAAGTTTTAGGGTTTAGAAGTTTCTTTACCTTACAAGAGTATAAGTGATGTTTGAGATAGCTCAAGAATAATGTTTCCCACCTTCCAAGAGTGCCAAAATCGGCTGGGCACAAGAGGAACCAAACAAGGTTTTAGCCCAAATTCGTTTTGCCCATAAGACAAGAAAAAGATGGAGTTTTCGAGAAGATTTTTACCTCACAAGAACAAGGAGAATGAGGTGGTTCTAATGGTGGTCTTGAAGCTCCAAATGGGGTATACCCATAAAAACGAAAATGTGTGTTTTCGAATTTTGGAAAGATAGAAACGTAGCTCTTGGTGAGAGGATTACAATGGTGTAATTTTTGTAATTTTTGGAAGAGATTTGAGTGGGTTACAAGAGGAGAGAAGGTGAGGTTTTTATGTGTTTGCTCCTTTCTCCATTAATGTCGCATGCTTGGGGAAGAAGAAGGGGAAAAAAAATTCAGAGTGGGGGAGTGAGGCTGCTACACATGAGTGAAGAAGAATAAGATAGGAGAGAGAGTGGTGAGTGGGGTAATGTTGCTTTATGTTTTTTTTTTATTGCTTTTGTCTTTTTTTGCAAATGAAAAAGAGAATTAATAGTGTGAGAGAGGGGTACCAAATCGGACAGACCCCAGCCCCATGTGGGTTTTGAATTTCTTTTTACATTATTGGACACATAAGTTTTGGTTATTTATGTTTCTACCCCACAACTTCCCGTTTTTGACAGTTTTTACTAATCTCTCGTTTTATTGATTTTTATTGGTTCTAAAGCTTCACTAATATTTATTAATGATTATTTAGTTGACCAAAATTGTTACGAGTCTATTTGACCCGCTTAAAGTCACTTTTCCCGGTTACCTCGAAAAACGCGCTTTAACGTTCATTAGTGTTTTTAATCCATTTTAAGGATCCGTTTTCTTCGGGATTTGTTCCCTAATATTATTTAGACTTAATTAAGCCTTTAGAATCCTTATAATACGCTAACCGAGGTCTCATACCTCCTATGGTTATTTAACGCTTATTTAGCGTTTTTCGCTTTTTAAGCGTTTCTTTATTTCTTTTGGATTTATTTTTCCTTACTAGTATTAATTGGGTACCATTAGGCCCTTAAATACATATGAGATAAATTTTAATCCTTATATTTAAGTTCGGGGTATTTCAATCTACCCCCCTTAGGAACTTTGTCCTCAAAGTTGTTCGAGGTTATGGGTTTATAATGTTTACTCATTCTTACGTGTCTAATACCAAGGCCATACCTTCTTCCTCTTACCATCCCAAATCCGTTACCCACGGTTCCTATATACTATACCATACCATACCATACTAATGCATAATAATCACTCCAATCCACATTACTACCGACCATCCGGTTCCTCATTACCAATTTATACATACATACAATGCAAGGCTATCCCCAAAGCGATGCAATACACATTCCAATCCCGCAGGCGCTCAGGTCCTCTAGACACGGGACTCCTCTATGTCCCGCTGCCCTTGGAATTATACCACATACTACCTTACTATCTTCTTCGGTATTCACTTCTAACACATCCTCGTTCTCCCTACTAAAAGAAATTCTTTCCACCACTACCAATTAAAATTTCTAAAACATACGACTCCATGTTCCAATTTATATTCATTACTTCTATCCTATGTGTGATTCTTGTGACCACTTGAGGGGAGCTTCGAGAATCATTCGACCCTGATGTGATCAGCATCAGTGTTGAACTATCTTTCCACTCCAATTTGTGTTCGGTTTCCCTTGATCTGATCAGGATCGAGTTCGACTTCCCACATCAGGTTCAACCAAACAGATAATTTAATTGTTTTCATTTTCTATCTTTTTATTCTTTCTAGTCGTGATTACAAATCCATACATCTCCAAAGGATGGAATCAGTCCATCGATCGTCCTCACTCTACTTCCCAAATGGTTTACTCCATGGTTCAATCCTAATGCTCATTTCATCAACCTTCACTACTTCCATCCATTACTCACCACCATCATCTCCTATATTCTAACTAAGGAATACTACTACACTTATAAGATTTAGTTGACTTCAATTGTTTCAACTATTTTACTTACATTCCACTACTCATAAGCTTCATTCATCTACTATCCTCATTCATTTCGTACTACTCTTCAAAGGTTACAATACTTGTGGAGCTCCGTCCACTACTCATTACTTTTCTTTTACTCTACTCTTACACTGGTGTTACAAGATAGGTACATTCCTCCTATGGTATTTGCATGTTTAACGCCTAGTTACCATAATTACAATATGAATGAGTACTTATGTTTGTTTAACATAGTACCAATCATCAATTTAATTCTCATTTGTGCTATGCACATAACGGTTTAAGTGTTTTATTCATAAAACTTGCATTAAGCGGTTTTCGCTTTGTAGTAGCATTTGGTAAATGGAGAAGGCATTGTAGATTTGTAGTACTCGGGATTCCGGTCCATCAGACCGATGCTGTATGTAGAATCAGTAGCCTTGTTAGTCACGTGGGTGACTAACGGCATTGTATCACCCATTGTATGTAAATATATATCCGCTGCGTGTATCTGATGAGTAAGGAGATTGGACGTTAATGGCTGTATTAATAGTAGGGGTGTTACAAAAAGTGGTATCAGAGCGAAGTATCGCTCTGATGACTGGAAATACCGAGTTTAGGAATACCGAGTTAGGAATTAGAAGCTTAGGGCTATGGGCTGAGTGATAGCATTAGAGAGATGCTAGTTAGGAACTCCCGGTGAGTACCGGATACCTACAATACCAGTCCCGCCCGCCGCAAACCCTATTGTATAACTTGGGAAAGTACGCCAGAGAGAAGGAAAGACCTCTCATACTCGGAAAAACCCGATCTGGCAGTAGTGAAATAATCATACAGTAAACAAGAACCTGACATATAGTAGATGCAAGGAATTGGAAGTCCCGGAGATGGTTCCGGTCGAACCACAATACCCGCACTCAACAGCGGTTGAACGAGCACTCCAACCATAAGGAGGCTACAACTTACAACAGCATGGGGCGACATGCTTAGCAGTCGCGAGAACCTAATTAATCAACCATCAACAAGAAAAGAAGCACTAAGCGTGCAGCAAAGTGGGAAAAGGAGCTGTAACAAAACCCGAGACACAAGTCTACGGGACAGTAATAGCTAAATGATACCATTAACGGTATGCTAGCTGACTAAGGGCCTAGGCAGGAGTGATTAACTTCGAAACTACAACGCCAGAAGATTATAATACCTGGCCGACATAGCTTACACAGCTACAAGAGCACCCACGGGATATAATCCGATAGGACTACAAGAGTAGAGCCTAAACAAGCTAAGGCTCAGTAACCACCACAGATGAGTGGGAACGAGCCACAAGGAACGACACTAAACCAAATAGAGTGGGAATCTCCAAGGTTGGAGAAGTACCCAGATCTACGACAGCCACGTCTAGACCACCAGGAAGCTACCTAAAGGGGCGAGTATACCAAGTGTAGATCAATAAGATCAAGGGAAAGGTTAGCAAGACTATTAAATACAAGCAGAAACCATACCAAGATTGGTATAGGATTATCCAAAAACCACCAATACCGCGCACTTGCCAAGGCAAGTGCAGTAAAGACAGAGATATGTAAAGGAACACTAACACGTCACAAGTACATAGTAATGTACGGTGACCGTAGCGAAACAACCACAGGAATAAACATCCTAAAACGGAAGGAATGGAACCTTGGAAAGGCCTAACGGCCCGACCACTTATTAGAACATACCAGTCAGCGAGAAGCTAGACTTGGTCAAGACCTCAAATGGCTATGCCATGAGATTTCTTTTAACACCGAACCATTGTTTTAAAACCCAAAATTTTCCTTTCAAAACCACAACCTCTTTTAAACCTTGGATTTTAAAACCGACCACAGATTATGGTGAGTATCATGGATGATACAAGAGGAGTTGGCAACAGAATACTTCACCTAGGCGTGTGACGAAACACTACGAGTGTACCCGTACGGGATGTGGGACAACCGCACTCCGAAGGAGCTTGCGGGCCTGACATATAGTTGGGTAAGTGGCAACGTATCAACATGGTACCCCACGTATGTATACATGTAGTGTACGACACACGGGAAGTAGTCAACTCCGTTCTACGGACCATCAGCAGTTCAAACCAGAACAACTGGACACCACCGAATCAAGGAGAAGGAAACTCAGTTAAGGAACAAGTGTAAGAACTCAGAGAATCCATCTGAAGATGAGGAATAAGATAGGAAGTGCAAAAAGCACAGACTAATAAATATAGACATTGGATATGTCTCAAATAATCCAAGCAATTACCTGACAGCTGGATGGAATGCCCAGCCTAAACACATGAAGGCGAATGCCTAACGTGAACCTAACAATGCTCAACAAACGGGGGAATTCCCAAGAGCAATCACAAGACTACTACGGAGCACAACCCATCATTGGAGAGGAATATAAACCTAGTCAAGAATACTAGGAGCAAGCGTAAACAGTCTACCCAAGAACGGAGACGTCATAACCCAAAAAGGGACGACTCAAGTACAATACCATAAGACGGTATAGAGGACGACACACGTTATAAACATTAGCCGGATGTAACGGCACAGCTACCAACACCCAGGAGCGATCCTTGAAGGGTGTCTGCGTTAGCAACAGTTGAACAAGCGTAATGATATGGGCACGGGAGCTAAAATGAACACTCGGTCAGGACACCGAAGGGATTTCACTTAACAGGAAATGCCCTAAAATACTGAGAGGCACCTATTAACACCGGATTGCCTAAAGGCCTCCTATGAACGGAAGCGTGATGCCACGACTTACCATGGAGCCCAATAATATCTCCAACCTGTGACAGTATACATGGAGTGGAAACATGTATAAGCAGCTTGCAAAGAGCATAGCTTGCAGCAATATGGCTCTAAAGCCATAAACCTGATGCGTTGTGTAACCTTAAAACGGTTGTAAAACCCACACCATTACTAACAAGACTTGCAAGAAATATTGCCTCACACGACAAGAAATCAACAACTGGACCATCAATTCCAAACCCAACATCCTGAGTGGCTTGGAGTAATGGCCAACTCAATGTCACTGTCACTAGGGCACCAGCCTAGCATACAGTTGACAAGCTTTTAATTACCCTTCATGCCTACTGTAGCAACAATAACACGGAGGCATAAGAATCAGGATAACGCCAAATTGGCCTAGTCCACATTTGGACACTACAAGAAACCCAAGGGAAGGTACCCCTCGTTAGCCAAAGACCACCAATGTGGTGAAGATGTGAACCCTTGGAAAGGCTTCCATCTATTATAACAATAAGCCTACGCTTATAAATATTGTCAAGGGGTGATGGAAAAAGGAAATGAGATTTCCAAACCATTACGACTTAAAAGAGTAAGCATACTCCATATGCACCCAAACATATAGTGGACCATGGTGTAAACACCAACATAGCGAACCTTGTCATTAGACCTATGAGTGGAGACAAACCCCTCAACAAGAACTTTCATTTATCAGTGATAGAATACTCTCAATTGGAGAACGGGACCAGAAAACCCTTGAAGTTTCTTGGGATGTCCCGGTGATGTACATACAAAAGTAAAACTACACAGCTAGAGCCTAAACCAATGCTCAGCACCGAAAGACAATAATGATCAAAACAATTAATGGGAACACACATTGAACACCATGAATGATTAACGCTCAAGGGAGCTTATGACCCGATGAGTTATCTCATCCTAGGTCAACCAAGATACTTGGTATATTGTATCACAAATGATGAAGATAATGTGAGGTAAGCCAACCTACACATGAAACCTAAACTGAAATAAAACATCCCACAATGGGAAGATAATAGTAGTGCGGTATGCTACAACAACCGTCATACACACAAACATTGGAAACCCCAGGGTATTCATACCATAAGGGAATGGTGCCAATGACAATGGCAATGAGTGAAGAGAAACTATCACAGTAACAGAAACAGTAAAAACGATGTTGTATAATGAGTAAGAATACGGTGCGCGACAAACAACCAATATGAAGAAGTAACAGATAATGACACAGAGTATAAGTACGCGATGACAGGCATAAATATTCTTTCCTATCACATAAGTGACTTACTGCCAAGCGTTTACGCCTCTGCACTCTGTATGACTGAGTGTTTTGGTATTGCACTTGTGCAGCTAATGATCTAATGGGATGGCTAGGGATATGGAGAATGTAAACCGTAGTAAACCCTTCTTTTCACCAACAAACATGGCACTAGCCAGTTAAGCAAGCTTAGCAACAAACCGTGCGGCCTAAGGCCAAAGAAGCACGAAGAGTGTAACACACACTAACAGTCACAGATGTGAATTCCAACGGAATAAAAGGCGAAAGGAGACTTAAGAAAGTCACTAGGACCGACGCATATCAATGCAAGGTCATACAAGTAAAGAACACTTGTACTGAACCAGGAGAACTGGTATAATTCAGAAGCTATTGACAACAGAGGAAGTACTACAACTAAGTAGTGACTTAACCTCGCCCGACAATAAGTCGGAGGAACTTAACGAATAATCGTGGAAGCACGAATAGCATGTGCAGTAGATTACCAGAGAGCTGGTTATAAACCTACAACTCCTTGAGTTCAAACACGGTAAAAGAATGCCGCATTTGTTTAATAAACCTTATGCCTATAATAGACGAATGGGAAGGTAATGTATAACACATTAAGGATAACAAGAAGGGTGAATAACCCAAGTTATCAGGGTCGCGCAGCAGAAGCTAGTGGGCCCTAGCTAGGAGATTAATGTACCTAGTGAGCATAATACAATGGCTATTAATGTCTTGAAGCCGATTAGGCTAGAATCGAATTAAATATGAGTTAAATAAACTCATATAGGAACTCTTGGTGCAAAGACTAAACCATTGGTATGGTTAAGACCCTTTGACCAGAGCACATTATATAGTATACGTAGTGAAGCTAAACGCTTCAGTTTGCCCAAACTGATTAAACCAATGTTTAATAATAATATATGGTAGATTACGTGGGCGTAATCCCTTTTAAGGGGGGTAGAGCGAAAACCGCTTAATGCAAGTTTTATAATAACACTTAAACCGTTATGTGCATAGCACAAATGAGAATCAAATTGATGATTGGTACTATGTTAAACAAACATAAGTACTCATTCATATTGTAATTATGGTAACTAGGCATTAAACATGCAAATACCATAGGAGGAATGTACCTATCTTGTAACACCAGTGTAAGAGTATTAGTAAAAGAAAAGTAATGAGTAGTGGACGGAGCTCCACAAGTATTGTAACCTTTGAAGAAGTAGTACGAAATGAATGAGGATAGTAGATGAATGAAGCTTATGAGTAGTGGAATCGTAAGTAAAATAGTTGAAACAATTGAAGTCAACTAAATCTTATAAGTGTAGTATTCCTTAGTTAGAATATAGGAGATGATGGTGAGTAATGGATGGAAGTAGTGAAGGTTGATGAAATGAGCATTAGGATTGAACCATGGAGTAAACCATTTGGGAAGTAGAGTGAGGACGATCGATGGACTGATTCCATCCTTTGGAGATGTATGGATTTGTAATCACGACTAGAAAGAATAAAAAGATAGAAAATGAAAACAATTAAATTATCTGTTTGGTTGAACCTGATGTGGGAAGTCGAACTTGATCCTGATCAGATCAAGGGAAACCGAACACAAATTGGAGTGGAAAGATAGTTCAACACTGATGCTGATCACATCAGGGTCGAATGATTCTCGAAGCTCCCCTCAAGTGGTCACAAGAATCACACATAGGATAGAAGTAATGAATATAAATTGGAACATGGAGTCGTATGTTTTAGAAATTTTAATTGGTAGTGGTGGAAGAATTTCTTTTAGTAGGGAGAACGAGGATGTGTTAGAAGTGAATACCGAAGAAGATAGTAAGGTAGTATGTGGTATAATTCCAAGGGCAGCGGGACATAGAGGAGTCCCGTGTCTAGAGGACCTGAGCGCCTGCGGGATTGGAATGTGTATTGCATCGCTTTGGGGATAGCCTTGCATTGTATGTATGTATAAATTGGTAATGAGGAACCGGATGGTCGGTAGTAATGTGGATTGGAGTGATTATTATGCATTAGTATGGTATGGTATGGTATAGTATGTAGGAACCGTGGGTAACGGATTTGGGATGGTAAGAGGAAGAAGGTATGGCCTTGGTATTAGACACGTAAGAATGAGTAAACATTATAAACCCATAACCTCGAACAACTTTGAGGACAAAGTTCCTAAGGGGGGTAGATTGAAATACCCCGAACTTAAATATAAGGATTAAAATTTATCTCATATGTATTTAAGGGCCTAATGGTACCCAATTAATACTAGTAAGGAAAAATAAATCCAAAAGAAATAAAGAAACGCTTAAAAAGCGAAAAACGCTAAATAAGCGTTAAATAACCATAGGAGGTATGAGACCTCGGTTAGCGTATTATAAGGATTCTAAAGGCTTAATTAAGTCTAAATAAATATTAGGGAACAAATCCCGAAGAAAACGGATCCTTAAAATGGATTAAAAACACTAATGAACGTTAAAGCGCGTTTTTCGAGGTAACCGGGAAAACGTGACTTTAAGCGGGTCAAATAGACTCGTAACAATTTTGGTCAACTAAATAATCATTAATAAATATAGTGAAGCTTTAGAACCAATAAAATCAATAAAACGAGAGATTAGTAAAAACTGTCAAAAACGGGAAGTTGTGGGGTAAAACATAAATAACCAAAACTTATGTGTCCAATAATGTAAAAAGAAATTCAAAACCCACATGGGGCTGGGGTCTGTCCGATTTGGTACCCCTCTCTCACACTATTAATTCTCTTTTCATTTGCAAAAAAGACAAAAGCAATAAAAGAAAACATAAAGCAACATTACCCCACTCACCACTCTCTCTCCTATCTTATTCTTCTTCACTCACGTGTAGCAGCCTCACTCCCCCACTCTCTGAATTTTTTCCCCTTCTTCTTCCCCAAGCATGCGACATTAATGGAGAAAGGAGCAAACACATAAAAACCTCACCTTCTCTCCTCTTGTAACCCACTCAAATCTCTTCCAAAAATTACAAAAATTACACCATTGTAATCCTCTCACCAAGAGCTACGTTTCTATCTTTCCAAAATTCGAAAACACACATTTTCGTTTTTATGGGTATACCCCATTTGGAGCTTCAAGACCACCATTAGAACCACCTCATTCTCCTTGTTCTTGTGAGGTAAAAATCTTCTCGAAAACTCCATCTTTTTCTTGTCTTATGGGCAAAACGAATTTGGGCTAAAACCTTGTTTGGTTCCTCTTGTACCCAGCCGATTTTGGCACTCTTGGAAGGTGGGAAACATTATTCTTGAGCTATCTCAAACAGCACTTATACTCTTGTAAGGTAAAGAAACTTCTAAACCCTAAAACTTACATTAAGAGCTTAAATAATGGTTAGGGTTAGTTTAGTATTGAATGGTGTATTTATGAATGGGGTATAATGTTAGATTGGTTGAGATACCAAAACCGGTGAGAAGAGGAAAGAGAGAAAGAAGGAAGGAACAAGAGGAAGAAAGAAAACTAGAAGGAGAAACAAGGTAAGAATGCTCTTTTGTGTAGCTTGGTATATATATGTATGTAACAGATTTTAGAAGGTTTGAATTTAGTAATGAAAATGGTATTGAGTAGTAGAGTAATGTATAAGAGAATGTAAGTGTTTTAAACCCTTAAAGGACATTTAAAAACTGTTACAAACAGATTGGGAATGAGATGTTGAGTGCAGGAATTTTTAAGGTTGTTTAGTGTGGTATTTTGTGTATGAGAATGGGTATATTGTGGATTATGAACAGGTGGTATGGATCAATTATGTGAGTGAAACCATGTGGAGAATGTTAAAAATATAGGGGAGACTATGTCAAATTTTATCTAGGAATTTGAGGACTTAAGTGTTCAAGATGAGAGAACAACCTAGGTGGTGACTAGGTGTATGTGGAGAGTATAATGGGAGTGGTTTAGTAGCTTGTAACAGATTTGGATATGGTTTGTTAATGGGATGTAACTAGGAAGTGAATTGATGTATTTTGGATACTAGGAGTAGCATTAGTTGAGGAAGTAATGGAGGTTAGAAGTTGAGCGAAAAATCTGTAGCATAGAAGAGGAAACAAAATCTGTAGCAAAGGGAGAATGAAAACTGATGCAAGTGTTGGGAAGAAGTGATGAAAATTTGTGTAAGTAAATGTAGAAATGAGTAAGGAGTTTAGAGCATGATTAAGGAGTGTTTTAAGGTGTTTAAACATGTAGGAAACATGTGAAAAGATTGTGGAATGAGTGGAAAAAAATTGGGGTGAATTTGGAGTCCAAAATGAGTAGAAAAACGCTTTTAAAAACAGGTTCTGTTGTGGACCGCCCCTATGGACCGCCCCTGTGGGGAGGTCCAGTCGAATTCTGCTGGACGGATTCGTTTCTGTCTCGGACCGCCCCTAGGGACCGCCCCACAGGGGAGGTCCGGTGCAGAGAAGATAAAAAAAAAAATTGGTTTCTGTCTCGGACCGCCCCTACGGACCGCCCCACAGGGGAGGTCCAGTCGAAATCCCAGGCCGGATGGCTTCTGTCTCGGACCGCCCCTAGGGACCGCCCCACAGGGGAGGTCCGGTCAAAAAAAAAAAAAAAATTTAAGGGCTTAAGCAGTAAACCATAGGGAGAATAATGGTGGTAAAGAGAAAATAATATACCCATAAGAACCTAAGAAAATGAGCTTAGGAAATGATGTGAAGTAAATGATTTTAGAATTAAGTAAGAAATCTAAAGAACTAGTAATGGTACATTGGGAAAACATAAAGGATGAAACGTGTTGGGTTACCCATAGAGAATTAACCACTCGATCACATGTATGTTATAGGACTTGGATTGTGAACACCGGAGGAAAGTTGGATACAAGTACAACGGTGAACGGTATGATTTCTTCATGCCCTGTATCCTAATCTGGTTACCCCGATTTGTGTGCTTATTTGACCACCTAAATAAGATAAATGCATGAATCGGACTATACTGCACTTACCTGTGCTTGACTTATGTTGTGCTTGATATTTATTGTCTTGAGCACTAGTTTGTATAATTCATGAAATATATGAATGATGATGAATGGTATTCGAACCTAGTATTGCACTTGTGTAATGTATTGTACCTCGTATGTATGTGTATATGTGCATTGTATTATTGTGGCTTGGATGTTGACTTGTGCTAATTCCTAACTATCTAACTCCTAACTTAAGTGAGTAAATTGGAATGAGTACAAGTCCGATATAGCTTCGGCCACGCGTGAGGATGCGGAGTCACGAGAGGTTGGCTGCAATTCCTGACTCTTAAACTGGTCCGCGGCCCAAATCCCTTAAATGGGTAGCATCCCGGATTAGTGAGTCAAGTAAATCCCGGAGGTGGGACGGTGTAGTCCCCAGGGCCGGAGGTCCCGACGACTTAACTTGAGTAAGAGTAAGAGTAAGTAAGTATGGATCCGTAAGTATGTATGAGTATGTATGCGTATGTATGAAGTAACGAGTAAAAGAGTAATCTCCACCCGATTAACCCGGGTGGACCAATGAAGCTAACAAGTATTGTATACTGTGTATGTAATGAGTATGTGTATTCGGAAAAGGTAAGTAGTATTGGAATGGTTTATGTGTACTCTTGTATGTAATGAAGTGTATGTATGTGTGTATGCCTTGCATAATGTATTGTAATAATATGTATAAGCATGTATGCATGTATGTTTGAATGAAATCAACCGCATGTATACGACCAAGTGGTCGGCGTACCCTCACTAGTACGCGGGTATGCGGTTATCATGCTCGGCGAAAGCTGACCCCTTCGGGGGACATTTTTTAGTGTGCAGGTACCCGAAACGAATATGGTCAAGGAAGAGACCGGAGGCACACCCTGGTAATTGGAAGTAAGTAGCGTGTGAGGAACGGGTAGCAAGTAGTCTCTTAGCGAGTATGTATGAACTTTGAAGAGATAGTACATTGTATAAGGATCTTAGTAAACTCGGTATGTAGATTATATTGTATTGTACTTGGAGTATTGTATTGAATGGAGATTGTAGTAGCATTTGGTAAATGGAGAAGGCATTGTAGATTTGTAGTACTCGGGATTCCGGTCCATCAGACCGATGCTGTATGTAGAATCAGTAGCCTTGTTAGTCACGTGGGTGACTAACGGCATTGTATCACCCATTGTATGTAAATATATATCCGCTGCGTGTATCTGATGAGTAAGGAGATTGGACGTTAATGGCTGTATTAATAGTAGGGGTGTTACAGAATGCATGTATATTCGATATCAATGTACAGTAGAACCACTTTGTAAAGCAATACATATATACTGTTAAATAATAACAGATTTATCTATCTAGAGCTATATCTTCTGCCTACAATATCTCAGGAAATCTTGAATTAGTAAAACAGAATATTAACAAACTTACAAGGATAACCTATATACAAACTAAGCAATTTATTAATAATGAGACTAAATAAACAAATGGGCTGGGCTTTATAACCTAGCCCCAACTAATTGATTTATAAAACAATAAGAATAACCCCGTTAATGTTATGTTTTATAAGATTAGACTTTCCTTTACCAAGTCCCCTTCATTACCTGGTTACTTAATTACATTTACTACTACGTTCAGGATTTTTTACAACTCATAGGCTTTAGATTAACTAGTTTTTTAGGTTAATTCTTAGTTTTTAGTAGGTCAAAAATCTTGTTTGCATAGACTTGAACTAACTATCTCTTCACTCACGGTAAATTTTACAACCCTAATTGGTGAACAAGGAACATAGATGCTCTGCCCCGTGATGAATTCATTCTCTTCCTCTTAATAAATCACCATTATTGGAGCGACTGCATCACTAGCTCCCTCTGTCTCTTCGCCCCAAAGGTGACTCACGTTTCCAAGGCATGTTCTTGTTTTGAGTTTACTGAATTAAATGTGGTTAGATAATTGAATTTTTATATTTCTCTTAAAAATTGTATAAGATTTGGAATTTACAACTGAATATGTATTTTTCTTAAATATTGTATTATATTTAATTTATGGTTTATTCCTAAGTTATGGTTATGAATTGGATGGTTAAGTGCTAGGCTAGGTGTCTATGGTTTGAGACTTCGTGGCTGTTTATATTGTTGCCAATGGTTGAAAATTTTGGTAGTTGTGACTTTGGTGGGTGCTTAATAATAACAGGGATGAGTAAAATTATGCAAAAGGTCATGCCGAATTTTTCTAGAAACGTCTTAGTGAATGTTTTAACTATAGTTCAAAACCTCACAACTTCTTCCAATATATATATACTTCAGAACCTTTTAAACTTCAAAAAAATGATATTGAATGTATACCAAAATCTAAATACATTATAAATCATAGAAACCCTACAAAAACATTAAGTGACATCCTACTACTCCCTCCGTTCATTAATATCTGTCGTTTTAGGATGCGATTCTTGTTCAAAATATCTGTCATTCTAGCTTTTTGACACACTTTTTTTCCACTTTTACCCCTACTATTCAATATAAAAGTAATTATTATCTAAATGGAAAAGTAAAAAGTAGGGGCACATGCGTCATTATTCTACTTTCTTAATAAGTGTGCAAGTTTCTAAAATGACAGTTATTGTTGAACGGAGGGAGTAATAAAAAGCCATAAAAACCACTGTAAAACTTAAATCAATTAGTTTTTACTATTCTTGATAAATACACCCTTAACCTTAACTATATCCTTTTAAAAGCTCAGAATACCCATAACATTCTAAAAACAATATGTAATATCATCAGCTACAACTACAATATGACAATAACTTATGGAAATATGCCATATCAATTTTTGTTTTTCTTTGTCATGTCTCGCTACCATTAAACTACATGTTTCACATTTTCCTACGTGATCATTTACATCGACCAGTTTAGATTTCAAATGTCTTGATAATATTGATTGTTGTTTGTGTATTTTGTTAAATGGACTTATCTGTTTGTTTGTTTCTTTCTTTTCTTTAACTTATTTGAATGTCTATGGAATTAAATCAAACATAGTTACACGTCCAAGATATACTTAATAGAGTTATATCTCAGATGGTCATCGCCAGGAGTATATGATCGTTCATCTCACCATCTAGGTTATGAACGAGTTTATAATATCCGGTTCGTTGACAATTTCATTTGTACTCTTTTGTTCTTCGAGTGTATATATATATATATATATATTGATGATTAAGTTCTTCATATATTAATACACTTAAAAGACTATAAGGAAATGCTGCCAAATTTTTTAACGACCTATATGTTATAATCTCATTTGTAGGTGAGATCGAATGTGATTAGATGAGTTTATGTTGAAAATTTTAAAAGATATAAGAGACTACTAACACATAAGAACTGCTGTGACAAATCATACATTTGATGTATACAAGGAGATGGAGCATTCAATGATGCACAACGACAAATTGGACAATAAATTTTGTAAGGTCCTTCTCAACAATCTTCAACCTAAAGATAAGGAGTACATTTGTTTTCCTTGTATGAAATGCAAAAAATGACTTCGAATACCTAGGTGTAAAGGAAATTAAGGATCATCTCGTCTTATGAAAGATTACGAAGACATATCAATATTGCATGGTCAACATTCACTAGAAGTGTTTGAATGTGCTGGAAAAGTTTCAGTGGAACAATAAGAAATGGGTGGTACATATAATTGTGGGGACACTCAAGATGATTTAGTTGGTAGTGAGTCAGCTAACAAGAACCTTGATGAAATGATGGAAGATGTAGAACAACATTTTATCAAGAAACCAAAAGATTATAAAAAACTTATGTAGTCATCTAAAGAACCATTGTGAGTGGATGTGACACACTGTAGTTAAACAAATTGAGTGTGGTACTAAAAGTATTCAATATAAAGAAGAAGTATGGATGGAGTGATGTAAGTTTCACTGCTCTATTACAACTTTCGAAGGACATACTACCAGAGAAACATTGTATTGTAATACTCTAATTTCCTACCGAACATAACTTGAACAATAATAACAACATCACAACGAAAATAAAACTAACCTAATCAGGGCATTACCGCCACACCCAAGCCTGTGAGTGCTAAGGCTAAAACTCTTAACCAAACCCTCAATACCTTTTTATACATTATGAAACATTGTCTTACTTGTACTATGTCAAAATTGAAATACAAATTGTTTGGATTTATTTTTAAATGTACTGTTTACTAAAATTAGTTACAACTTGTGTTGTTGTACAAGTAAAAAAGTATTATGTAATTTTATGTAGAAAAAATTAAGAGTACAAGATGGCGTTGGAATATTTGTGATTAAACTTATGATGTTGTGCAAGTATTAAAGTACTATTTAAAGTCAAGCTGTTTCAACTCAACATTTTCATACCAATACGGGAAAGTTTTGATGTGATTTCTTCTCTAGCGCATGACAAAGAAGGTGGTGGATCATGGAGTGGCGGGTAAGGTTGTTATGAATGGTATTCTCCATGACTTCAACTTACAGAGATCAACTTCTATGGCAAGAGGCAGGTTGTGCTCGCAGAAAACGATGGATATGAGAACTACCATTTTCTACGATTGGTTTCTGCTCCACAAATGGCGAATTTTCCTCATTCCCACCGATCGCCTATTTATGTGGCTCTCTTTTCTAGTTGCTATTCAGAATGCAACGTGGTTGATCGATGCTAGTGACTCTAGCCTAGTACGGTTCCGGCTGGGTGGCGGTGGCATGGGTGCAAAGTCATCATTCCACTTTCCTGTAATTCATATTGTGTTTGTGGTTAGTGCACTTGGACAACAATGGTAATGCCACGTGGTCATCCTTGAGGAGTTTGGAGCTCAACAGTTGCATCCTAATAAAGAATGTAATAGGGTTTTGTATAATGATTGACGTTGTATTGAATGATTTGTAAAGCTGCCCTTTTATAGTAGGGTATGTACAGACTCTAATAACATTTGGACTGTATCTATCTTAGGGCTAACTTTTCCCTATCGGGCCGTATTCCTTTAGCCAGACTAACTTATTTTCTTTACTTGGGCCTTATACTCAGTATCCCCCCTCGAGTCAAAGTACCCTGTTAAGGGAAGCTTTGACCGCAAGTTCAGAAACACATTTGAAGAGTTAGGTTTTGTAAGTACATCAGAAAGCTGGTCTCGAGAGGAAAGATGAGAGACACGCAAAGCACCATTTTTGATTCTTTCTCGAACAAAGTGGTAATCCAGAGCTAAGTGCTTCATGCGGCTGTGAAGAATTGGGTTGGAAGCCAGAAACGTCGCTGAAATACTATCGCAGAAGAGAATTGGGGGCTGGCGAAGGCAGTAACCTAATTCCGCAAGGAGATTTTGAATCCACAAGGTTTCGGCTGCTCCAGACGCCAAGGATTTATATTCAGCCTCCGCTGAGGAACGGGAGACGGTGGATTGTTTCTTCGAGCTCCACGACAGCAAGTGCGAACCCAGGAAGACAAGGGAGCCGGAGGTGGAGCGACGATCGGTGAGATCTCCTCCCCAGTCTGCGTCTGTCCAGATTTGTAAAGATCCGGTATTTCGAGCAGAGAAGAACAGCCCCAAAGATCTGGTATGGTTTAAATATCGTAAAATTCGTTTAACAGCAGTCCAGTGTGTATCTTTAGGGGAGTGCATGTATTGACAGACCTTGTTAACTGAATAACTTATGTCTGGCCGTGTGAAGCTTAAATACTGTAATCCCCCAACAATGCTTCGGTATAGTGTGGGATTGTGAAACAGGGGAGAGTCTAGGGTGTCCAGATTAGCGGTAGTAGACATGGGGGTAGAACAGGGCTTTGACTGCTGCATATTTGCTCTCTGTAGCAAATCGATGATATATTGTTCTTGACTTAGAAGTAAGCCGTGACTGTTGCGTTTAACTGAGACCCCAAGAAAGTAATTTAGATTCCCAGTCTCTGTTATAGGAAAAGCACTTTTAAAAGCCTGAAGAAACTGATGCAAGAGGGTGAGGGATGACCCAGTTAGAACAATATCATCGACATACACTAATAGGAAAACAGTGTTACCCCCTTGAGAGAAGATAAAGAGAGAATGATCCGACTGTGACATAGAAAACCCCAATTCTAGGAGAAAGGTACTGAGCTTAGCATACCAAGCTCTAGGTGATTGTTTCAACCCATACAGTGAGCGCTTCAGTCTGCAGACATGATTAGGATAGGTTTTATTGATAAAACCTGGAGGTTGTTTAGTGTAAACCACCTCCTCTAAATCCCCATGCAGAAAAGCATTCTGCACATCAATTTGTTGAATTGGCCAGTTAGAAGATACTGCAATAGATAAAACTAGCCTTATAGTAACCTGTTTGACAACCGGACTAAATGTCTCAGTGTAGTCCAGTCCAGGAGTTTGAGAAAACCCCTGAGCAACTAATCTGGCCTTGTGCCTTTCAATTTCTCCAGTAGCTGTCTTTTTGGTTCGAAAAACCCATTTAACTCCAAGTAAGTTCATGTTAGAAGTGTAGGGCACTAAGTCCCATGTATTGTTCTTTTCAAGGGCTTGAATTTCTTGTTTCATTGCTTGAATCCATTCCTCATGTTGCATGGCCTGTTTTAGAGTAGGATTTTCTGGTACAGAAGTGGAGTGAGTGTGATTGAGGGCATAATTGATGGTGCCATCAGTTCTGACTAATGGCTTTAGAGAATTTGTTTTGGAGCGTGTGAGCATAGGGTGAGTGGGCGCAGGAGGGTGAGTAGGAGAAATAGTATCTGGGGTGTCTGGAGACTCAGTGAGAGAGTGAGTGGTGGAGGTAGAGGAAGAGTCAGTAGGGGAGTGAGTAGTGGAGTTTGTAGATGTGGAGGTGGTGGGTGTTTGTGGAGGTAAGTCATTTGGTGGATGAGGAGGGACTGTTATGGGTAAGCTGGGCTGTAGGTTAGGGATGAGTAAGGAATATGTACGCAACAGAGGTGTGGAATCAGGGCTATTATGCATAAGAGAAAAAGGGAACTCTGACTCATTAAACTGCACATCCCTAGAAACATACATCCTCTTAGATTTGAGATCAAAACAGTAGTAGCCCAAATGCTTGGGAGAATACCCAAGTAAAACACAGCTGATAGATCTGGGAGATAGCTTGTGAGAATTATATGGTCTTAGGTTGGGGTAACAAGTGCACCCAAAAGTTTTCAGAAAGCAGTAATCAGGAGGGTATTTGTGAAACACCTGAAAGGGTGACTGTTGATGTAGAACTGCAGAAGGGGTTCTGTTTTGGAGGTAGACAATAGCTTGAAAAGCATAACTCCAATAAGTGATAGGCATAGAAGCCTGGGAGAGAAGAGTAATACCCTTGTCAACAACAAGTCTGTGCATGCTTTCAACCAATCCATTTTGAGGATGAGAGTGAGGACAGACAGTCTATGTAGAATACCCTTCTGAGTGAAAAAGGGAACTAAGGCCTGAAATTCCCCTCCACCATCAGTCTGAACAGACTTGATGGTAGTACTATGATAGTTGTGAACAAGAGCATAAAAACACTCAAAAACCATTTTCACCTCAGATTTTAAACGCAAAGGATAAAACCACATAAAATGACTGAAATCATCCACTATCAGTAGAAAATATCTGTAACCATCAACAGAAGTCACATAAGCTGGGCCCCACAAGTCCATAAACAGAAGATCGAAAGGGGCTTTGGACAAACTGCTAGAAGCAAGATGTGCTAGAGCATGAGTCTTGCCAATACAACAGGCAGAACAAAACTGTAAAGGAACATTGTTTGTAACAGGTAAACTAAATTTGTTCAAAGTAAACTTAGTAGTAGCAGTAGAAGGATGCCCTAGTCGCCAGTGCCACACAGTAGGAGAAGCTTTGACACTTAGGTTGAGTTGTTTAGCAGGAGAGGTAGCACCTGGGATGATGTACATACCATGCTTAGTTGGTCCTTGAAGAAGGGTCTGATGAGTGAGACAATCCTTCAATAAGAAATGGGTAGGGTGAAATTCAAAGTAGACATTATTATCCACGCAAAATTTGTTTACAGAGAGCAAATGTCTAGTCAAAGTAGGACTGTGAAACATATTTGACAAATAGAAATCCCTTGTAGCAGAAGAGATAGTGCCCGTACCCTGATGAGAGATAGGGATTAAAGATCCATCCCCTAAAGAAATGGAGTCATGGCCACTGTAATCTGTTGCTCCCTGATTAATTCTGGATAAATCACCTGTAAAATGATGAGATGCTGCGCTGTCTAGCAGCCATTCACTAGAAGAAGTACCAGGATGAACTGTGGCCGAGTTAGCTGTAAAAGTAGAGGGAGGAGGAGATTGATAGGAGTAGTTGAACCGATGGTAACAATCTCGAGCCAGATGACCCTTCTTAGAACAGATTTGACACATAGGCCTAGTGTCAGGCTGCCCAGTAAAGTACTGAGAAGAATTATATGTAGATCTGCCTCCTCTAGAGGAAGAATTTCTGCCTCTACCTCTGGAGTTTGATCGGCCTCCTCCCCTCCCTTTATAGGACTGAGAGGAGTTAGAGTTTCTGCCATCACTAGAGGATACAGCGGTAGTAGAGTTGAGGCTTATTGTGGTGCTTAGTTGCTGTTGTTGTTGATTTACTGTCACTTCAAACTGAAGAAGACAGCTGAGAAGCTCATAAGGAGAAAGCTGAGTGCGTGAGGCTTGTAAGATGGTGGTTATAGAAGTGAAATCAGGAGGTAGACCTTTAAGCAGAAACGTTTGAAACTCATGATCAGTCACCTTGTGACCAGCACCAGCAAGAGAATGAACAAGGCTCTGGGCCCTGTTAAAATAAGCCGAAACAGTTTCATCTCCTCCCTTACAAATACTAGCTAACTGAAGATATAGATTACCCAAATTTGCTGTAGTTTGAGCCTGATATGTTGAGTGTAGTCTATCCCAGAGTTGTTTTGAGTTTTGACACCCCACAACGGAAACAATTATAGATTCAGAGAGAGTCATGTGAATGATAGACATGATGAGTTGGTCTTGATTAATCCACTTACTATATTCCGGATTAATGCCTGTTTCATTGGTTTTTGCAGGACATGGATATGAATCATCCAAAAATTTGAAGAGGTCATTACCTCGGAGGAAAGGAATGAGAGTTGTCTCCCACAAACTGAAGTTTGACGGTGTTAATTTGATCAAGTTCCCAGCAGCTGAGAGAACTGAAGGAGTGCTGGGTGAGGAGGAGACTAGAGCGGCAGCTGAGGAGCTACTGTTGACGGCTGCAGTGCCGGAATTGAGGCCCTCCGTCTGGAGAGGATGATCCGCCGCCATACTATATTGGAAAAGTAGGGAACCTACCTCTGATACCATAATAAAGAATGTAATAGGGTTTTGTATAATGATTGACGTTGTATTGAATGATGTGTAAAGCTGCCCTTTTATAGTAGGGTATGTACAGACTCTAATAACATTTGGACTGTATCTATCTTATGGCTAACTTTTCCCTATCGGGCCGTATTCCTTTAGCCCAAGAACTTATTTTCTTTACTTGGGCCTTATACTCAGTACATCCGCATGAAGAGAAGTTTTGCAATGATGAACTGGGGCCCAATAAAGCACTAAAATCTGTAGTGACTTATTGATGAAATGTAGTCAATGGGTATGAGGGTTATTATTTTTCAGCAGTATTCACGAGAAGCCACGAACTTATTAACCCAACAAAGCACAAAAGTCTGTGGTGGCTTATTGACGAAGTGCAGTCAACAGGTAGGAGGGTTATTATTTTCAGCACTATTCACGAGAAGCCACATACTTATTAACCCAACAATATTGGCAATCTGAAGGAGTTAACCATCTGCATCCCATTGTCGCCCTAGTCGTTATATTGCAAAAAATGTCTCTTAAATATTGTGATGATATGCCCCTTACCTTACTACTTATGCAAAACCTATGAGACTAAACTTGCTAATGGTAGAAGCGTTACCTCAGACGGATAAGCTGTCTACAGGTCATAGTCCTTGTTTCGCTATCAAACTTATTATGTCGTCTAGGCTTGGTTCGACTTGTTACCTAATGTGGAACTTTATGTTATCTTGTAATCCTATAAAATATATATACATATACTTTACTTTCAATTTTTTCTCGAAAAAAAGACATTTGATTAATTAAAGATAAGTGATTACAAACCTAAGGTGCCATAGTATAGTAGTTAAGGATGAAAACAAAGATCATTAAGGGCGACATTAGAAATAACATTGAACAAAGCTCGTGTTGGGGTACGCTAAGGTGACCAACCTATCATAATGCAATGATGTGTAATGAAGTTGTAGCAGGTCTCCTGGTCCATAGCAGAGACAAGGAGCTCTTCGGCTAATCCAATGGGAGACAACTGAGGTCAATACTGTCCGAGTGGACACTGCCTATTCAGAAACCAGTGAGAACATTCTTTTGAGAGAAGTGTAAAAGGAGGATAATAGTGACAAGAAATGCACCATCAGGGGCGGAGACAGAGGGGGATAGGGGTACAACACACCCCCCAACTTTGCTAAATTACACAAAATTATAGTGTAAAAATTTTTTTTTTAGAAAATTTTGATAAAAGACCCCTTAACTTTATATAATTTTGTTCATGTTCCATGAACTTCACTTTCTGGCTCCGCCCCTGTGCACCATCAAACATACCGGGAAATCTCAGTACTGCCTCCATACGTTAAGTTTGGTTGGTTGGTCCGCGTAGGGTTCCAAAAGTTAAAAAGATTACAAGATATCCAGGTAAACATAGTTAAAATATTTTGAAGAGGCGAAGTATCCTATAAAGAAGAGAAAGATGAATACGTGCATGTAAACGTATGGTATGGTTTATTTAAAAAACAAAAACAAATTATCGTCAACGTATTGCGCGCGGTTGTTGTCCTAGTTGACTTTACTATATATATATTTATAGTAATTGTCAAATTGACTAACGCGTTCAAAGATGATATTTATAATAACAAATATCCATATATCAATCTCAACTAACCTACACCTTGCTGCGTACTTATTACCTTAAACGATGCGATATCCTTACAATTTTCAGCAATATGCTCTCATGAAGTGTATTTAGTATATTAGATTGTATTGACTATAGCTTAAGCTAAAACATCGGGCCAGGTAATACGTTGGGCTCATTATTAGATATATAGAAACCCATATACTATAAATCAACCATGCATCTCCATCGATCAAAACACGGTCGCGTATGAAACTGTGACACGTAGCGTATTTTGTACCTATATATATAGTCGAAATCTAAGAAAGTGTTACATTTTACGTAACGTAACATTGTTAATATATGATCAAGTTGTGCATTGTTAATAATCAAGTTGTTCGTTTGAACCGGGTATAAATAAGTGGCTAGATTCAACTTAATTATTAACCATTTCATAGAACAAAATTAAGCTTCTATCATCAGTACGAGTAGGTATTGAATTACCCTGATATCGACCATGAACTTCATCATTAAGTTGGTTATAATCCTCACTCTGTCATCACTTATCAACGGAGATGAAGTCGACGATATTGGTCTAAAACCAGGGTTCTATACACAGACCTGCCAAACAGCTGAAGCCATTGTGAGGAATATCACAAGCGTACATGTCGGACAAAACAAGGAATTACCGGCTAAGCTTCTCAGACTCCATTACCATGACTGCTTCGTTCGAGTATATATATATATCATTACTATTAATTAATTAATTCACACATATATAATTAAACATGTACTATTTTTCTTAGTAGACATTTATTATATATAATATTGTATATATGTATTGTATTTTAAGGGATGTGATGCCTCGATTCTGTTAGATCCATCAGGAAACGGACCAGTTGAGAAACAAGCAAGGCCTAATCTCTCTCTCGGTGGTTTTGAAATTATTGATGAGATTAAAACTAGACTTGAACAAGAATGTCCTGGTGTTGTTTCATGTGCTGATATTGTTGCACTCTCTGCCCGCGATGCTGTCTCCGCTTCCGTAAGTCATGACGATCTTCGACATGTCTATTTTACAACTGTTTTAGTCTGACTGATTTATTATATACAATATTACATAACGAGATATGTACTATATCATCAGGTCGGTGGTCAAGACCTATGGCCAGTTCCAACAGGAAGAAGAGACGGTATTGAATCAACATCAACCGAAGCTACAACAAACTTACCTAGTGCATTTGGAAACTTCACAACTCTCCTTCAAAACTTCGAACAAAAAGGACTTAACCTCCATGATCTCGTTCTACTCTCAAGTACGTACACACTTTACACTTCTTCACTAAATCATCATATATCATATAACATATTGAAAAAACTATATAATATCTCAGGCGCACACACTATCGGCGAGAGAGGGTCACCCTGTCTGACCCCTCTCTTTGGTTTAAAAGGTGGAGAAGGAACTCCATTGATGAGGATGGACATTTGCGATGTTGATATACACTCCTCTATCCAAGCTCTCCATTTGTCGTTAAAACCAAAGCAGGATAGCATGCAGTCTATAAATGTCCATGATAGACAATCAAAAGCTTTCATGAAATCGATTTTCAGTAGGATACCAGTTCGCTTTTTTCTTTTGAGCCATGAGATGACTTCACTTGTGATAAGAGGCCCTTCCATGATATTCCTGCCTTTTATGAATGCTGTTTGTGTATCTAGAATCAACTTATCCATCACTTTACTTAATCGGGAGGAGAGAATTTTTGAGATTACCTTGTAGATTGCCCCAATCATACTAATAGGTCGGAAATCCTCAATTCGCGAGGCACCCTGAAGCTTGGGGACAAGTGCCAACCAGGTCATATTGCAACCTCTAGGTAACTGGTTGGAGTCGAAGAAACTGAGGACAGTGGTAGAGAAGTCTTTCCCGATGATACTCCATACCCCTTTAATCAGGTTGAAGTTTAGGCCATCATATCCAGGTGACTTGTTACCATCTACTGACCAAACTGCTGCTTTGATTTCCTCCATTGATGGCCGGGTGGTGAGGTTGGATGCTTCAGCTTCTGATAGCCGGATTCGAGCGGACAAGGGGGGCTTGGATTTCGACTGCGGTTTTGCTGTGAATAAACCAATGAAGAATTTCCGGATTGCCTTCTGTATTGTTTTTGGATCTGATGTCATTGTCCCGTTGACTTGTAGAGAAGAGATGGTGTTATTGCGCCGATTAATGGAGGCCTTGCGATGAAAATAGGTAGTATTCTGATCACCCTCTTTGAGAAACTGTTCCCGTGAAAGTTGTCTCCAGTATCTCTCTTTCTCTCTTAGAAAATGCCAAAAGGAGTTGACCAAACTGGTGCGGTGCGTCTGCATGGTTTCATCTATATCGTTATTTTCCGTTGCCGCGTCAAGTTGGGCAAGCTTCGCAACTGTTTGTTCCAGGCAGTTATCAATATGGCCATAGACATTGAGGTTCCATTGTCGAAGTGGCTGTTTTATTTCTCTCAGTTTAATACTCAGCGGCTTGTTTCCAAGTTGTGCCCATGTGGATTTGAAAAACGGTATGAAGTCTTTATGTTTGAGCCAGCCATTGAGTACACGGAAGGGTCTTGGTCCCCAATTAATTTCCCTAAAGGTGATCTTCATTAACCGGTGATCTGAGAGGCTCCACGGGAGAGCTGTTAGGTTTAAGCCAGGGAAAGCTGCCAACCAATCTGTTTGCACAAAGACACGGTCTATCCGGCTCATTGATTTTTTATTTCTCCATGTAAATTTGGCGCCAATGAGGTCTATTTCGATGAGGCTCATACTTTGGATCCAGTCGTTTAGATCATCCATGCCTCTTGATCGGATCAAGTCATTCCCTCTCTTCCGGTCACTGCCTTTGACTACCTCATTCATGTCTCCCGCAATCATTATGGGTCTGCTGAGGTTGAGGCTCATGATTTCTGCGTACACTTTCTGTCTAGCTTCTGTCTGCGTTGGGGCATATATGAAACAGACGTATCCTATGAATGGAATGTTAGGCCAGTTGAGTTCGACTGCTATCCAGCGTTCTCCATGGAGCGGATTTGAGATTTTGACTGTGTCTGGATTCCATAAAAGAATTAGTCCTCCCGAGTGTCCGTTTGCGGGGACTTGAATTGAGTTTGCATTATTGAGCTGTCCCCATGGTCCTTGCTTATTATTTACGTGATGCACTTGGTGAGTCTCCAGGATTGCTACAATGTTTGAGCCGGTTTTCCGAACCTCTCTTTTGAAGAGGGACCACTTCTCTCTTCTGTTTATTCCTCTGATGTTTTGAAAACAGATGATGTTTGTCATTCCGTTGGACACTCTGTTTTTCTACGACTCTTGCGCTTCTTTGTAGGATCTGGTTGAAATTTTCCAGGGCTGTCTTTGGATCAGGGTAGTGACAGTGTAAATTCCTACCAAAATCTAGGCATCTCTGAGTAGAGATGTCAGAGGAGGGAGTGCTAAACAACTCCGATAGGATGGGGGAGTGAGGGGAAGTGTCCGGAGACAGTAGGACTTCAATGTTAATTCTTGGCGGTGAAGGCGTTAGAAGGGGGGACGCTTGCGGTTGACTGGGTTGAGAGGAGGAGGGAGACTGTGTCAACATGTGGTGATGCGGGGAGGTTGTGATATTCTCTCGGTGTATTGGTGAATCTGGTAATATTGGAGAGACGAGGGGAGTACACGGGACTTGTGAGGCATCAGAACAGAGTGACGGTTGTTGTAAATTCTGAGAGGAGTTTGATGGTATCTGGGTGGCGGTGGAGGGAGTAGAAAGGGGTGAGTCGAGTGGGGTATGAGGGGGATGCGAGTCTGGGTGAGTATGGCCGACACTGTCCTCGTCCGTATGGGTAAGGGATGGGCGAGGAATTGTTTGTGTCTCTGCATGGGGACTGTTGTATAATATCGGCTGCGTCGGCGGGTAGTGGAGGAGAAAAGAAACATTTGTTTTGGATAGTGGGTGGGTGTGAGGCTCAGTGGTTTCGTTGTTCATGCGGATGAGCATGTTCAAAAGAGAGAATTCAGAGATTGAAAATGAGTTTACAGATCGTGGGATAACCTCGGGGAAATTGAATATTAATACTTTTGTTGGAGGTACCAAGTGATTAGTGAGCATGTGCCTTCCACCGTGGATAGCAATGTTTGGGCTGTCGATTCTACCAGTGATGGGCATGCCAGTAGTGGGTTGCGTCTGTTCCTTGAATTCCGGTGCCGCCAGGGATGGGTCTTGGTGGCTGTCGGTAGCTGTTTGATCTGTTTCTTGCGGCGGTAGTTCCTCTTCCTGTCTGTGTTCTAGCAGAGCCTCCGACCAGCGTTCAATAACGCCTACAATGTAGATCACCCCTTCAACGTCTACCGTTCGTTCCTCATTAATAATAGACATTTGTTTTGTTTCTATGGTAGCGTGGGCTTCCAGATTTGGTGGCAATTGACTCATATCTGTTTCGATTGTAATGACGTTGCCCAGGTGTCGGGTGATTTTGTGTACTGCCGATTCTGTCCAAGCTTGTACAGGAATGCCTCTGATAACGATGGAGGTGCGGCGTCTTACCATTTGGTCCGTGGGGTGCCAGAATTCTTTTTTCCATCCCTGTTCAGCTCCGACTGTATTCCTTTTGAAGATGCAGGCTGCCTGATGCGTTGAGAAGGTAATGACGTATCTCGACTGTGATAGACTTAAGATGTTTTCTATAGGGAGTCCCCATGCTCTGAGCTTTAGCGAGATTTCTTCTGGTGTTGCAGGAGCTTTAGTGTTGAGAACTATGCTTCTGTCAAGCTTTTCTTTCAAATGCAGTGTGGAGTCCAGATTGATGTGTCCGTCTGTACCCCTAGGAGGGGCTTGTGTTTGCGCTTGCTGAGGTGGTGGTGGAGAGTTACGCAGCCGACTCTCTTGCCTTGGTGCCTGTTGGGAGTGATTTGTATTTGTCTGCATCCATCTGTAATAAGGATATTGTGCGCTAGGAATAGTCTTCCTGGCAATCGCGTCTGTGTGCGTATGCAATATCCGTCGACTCGCAATCCATTTGTTTCTCTGATAGCTTTATCTGCATCTTCCTTCTTTGTGAACTCTACGAATCCATATCTAGATTTTGTCCGGATCCTCAGAGTTTTAGGTATTCGGATGGCTACCATGGGGTCATACTTGTCAAAAACTTTCAGTAACGAATAACGATCCCACCCTCGAAGATGGGCTGATGTTGTCGACAAACACAGTTGCGCCAGGTACTGACTTGGTGTTTGTCTGGGCAGTGGGGAAGTGCAGGTCAGATGCCATAGCCTGGGTATTGTGGCGTGTTAATAAGTTGGGGTCAGGAGCTTGGTGATGCGGTTTTTGTGGTGTTCGGGGGTTTGTGATGGCGAAAGAGGTGATGGTTGGGTGTTAGTTGTGGTGGCGGAGGGACGGCGGCTGGCAGTGTTAACAGAGTTTGGCGGTTGGAGGGCATGGTGGTGGGGAGGTGGGAGGAAAGATTGAGCGGAGGAGAGAGGAGAGATGAGGGAGCTCATATTGAACCTTTCTTTGCACTGGTCTTGAAGGTGATATTTATAATACTAATAAATATCCATATATCAATCTCAACTAACCTACACCTTTGCTGCGTACTTATTTACCTTAAACGATGTGATATCCTTACAGTTTTCAGCAATATGCTCTCATGAAGTGTATTTAGTATATTAGATTGTATTGACTAGCTAAGCTAAAACATCGGGCCAGCTAATACGTTGGGCTCATTATATAGAAACCATATACTATAAATCAAGCATGCATCTCCATCGATCAAAACACGGTCGCGTATGAAACTGTAATTGACACGTAGCGTATTTTGTGCATACATATATATATCGTCGAACCCTACGAAAGTGTTACATTTTCTTGGATGAGTACGTAACATAAAAAAGTTAATATATGATCAAGTTGTGCATTGTTAATAATCAAGTTGTTCGTTTGAACCGGGTATAAATAAGCGGTCAGATTCAACTTAATTATTAACCATTCATAGAACAAAATTAAGGTTCTATCATCAGTACGAGTAGGTATTGAATTACCCTGATATCGATCATGAACTTCATCATTAAGTTGGTTATAATCCTCACTCTATCATCACTTATCAACGGAGATGAAGTCGACGATATTGGTCTAAAACCAGGGTTCTACACACAGACCTGCCAAACAGCTGAAGCCATTGTGAGGAATATCACAAGCGTACATGTCGGACAAAACCAGGAATTGCCGGCTAAGCTTCTCAGACTCCATTACCATGACTGCTTCGTTCGAGTATATATATATCATTAGTATTAATTAATTCACACATATATAATTAAACATGTACTATTTTTCTTAGTAAAACTTTATTATATACTATAATATATATGTATTATATTTTCAGGGATGTGACGCCTCGATTCTGTTAGATCCATCAGGAAACGGACCAGTTGAGAAACAAGCAAGACCTAATCTTTCTCTCGGTGGTTTTGAAATTATTGATGAGATTAAAACTAGACTTGAACAAGAATGTCCTGGTGTTGTTTCATGTGCTGATATTGTTGCCCTTAATAGCCCATGAGCTTGTTCTGGGCCGACGTTTATATTTTAGGCCCATTATTTCTCAAAGATTACATAGCGCATCAGTAGTCCAGTACAAGTCTATAAATACTTGTACCTTTACCCTAAAACAAGACGAATGAATAACAGAAGATATTTACATCAATACAATCTCTGTTCCATTACTCGTATATTCTCTATTTCAACTATGGTATCAGAGCTTAACCCTAGCCTCGCGGCACCTTCTCGATCCTTTCAATGTCGCTTGACACTCCAACGGAAGGCTCCATCAATGGATCTGGTCGCATCGACACAGAAGGGAACGATCCTCCAGCTGGTGGATCATCCAATGCAACGATTACAGTCACTCCTCAATCAATATTGTCTGCTGCAACAAACCTGGTAAGTTAAAACCAGATAACTTCAGAATTTGGCATGGAGTTTTGCAAACATTTCTGAAAGCTAATGATCTATACAAATATGTTGATGGATCTAATCCCTGTCCCTCCCCAATTATCAATAATGCCGTGAATCCAGATTATCTAAAATGGATCCAAGTGGATCAGCAAGTTCTAACCATTATATATGCATCCCTCAGTGATGTAATCATTGGTCAGGTTGTTTCTCTTAAAACCTCAGCCCAAGCATGGTCTTATCTAAATAACACCTTTGCCTCACAAACAAATGCACAAATCGGCCATTTACACCTGCAACTTGCACAAATCGAAAAATCTTCCACAGAAACTATCACGTCCTATTACAATAGAGCTCAGGCTATTGTTGATTCTCTAGCCCTTGCTGGTGAAGTTATTTCTAACCAAGTTTTTCAGAGCTATGTGCTCAGAGGTCTCCCATCTGAATATGCTGCTATGGTTCATAGTGTTCTTTCCAGAACTGAGTCCTGTTCTCCATCACAACTTTACAATCATATGCTGTCCAGTGAATCCTGGATCCAACAACAGCAGAAACACACTAATTCTGCTATATCAGTGAATACCACTACACATGGGGGAAGTTCTACAGGTGAAGGACGAGGAAAATCCTACTATAATAACAGAGGAAGAAACAGTAACTATCGAGGTAGAGGGAGAGGTTACTCTCAGACCACATCTACTCCCTCAAACTTCACAGGGAAGCCTGACAACCGCCCTCAGTGCCAGATCTGTAAAAAGAGGGGACATGATGCTCTTTCCTGTTATCATCGATACAACTTCTCTTATCAGCCCAAACCGCCCTCATCTATGGCTGCTAATTCTATTGGATTTACATCTCAGGGTGATTGGATAGCTGATACAGGAGCATCTCATCATTTCACCAGTGACTTTTCTAAGCTCAATCTCACCTCTACTGATTATAGTGGTGCAGACACTGTTTCTATGGGCGATGGATCTGCCTTGAACATTCAGCACCAAGGCACTGGTACTCTAGCTACTCCTAAACACACTTTTATGCTCTCAGATCTCCTACATGTCCCACAATTAACCAAACACCTTATCTCTGTCAATAAATTCTGCAAAGATAACAATGCCTATTTTGAGTTTTACTCAGATTGTTTTCTTTTGAAGGATTTGGCAACTCAGAGACCTCTTCTCAGAGGAGCTGTTAGAGATGGTGTCTACATCTTTCCTCCACCTACATCAACTCCCATGACCCTGCCAACACAAGATCCTACCACAAAACAGCTGAACTACTCTAGTTGTGCTCCCTCATCTGTGTGGCACAGCCGCTTAGGGCACCCTAGTAATGCTATAACAAAACACATGATTTCTGTTTTTCAACTTCCAGTTTCCAAACATGACAATAAGGAATTATGTTCAGCTTGTTGTAAAGGGAAGATGCATGCTCTTCCTCATTTTGCCTCAGATTCTGTTTCATCTAAGTGTTTTGAACTTATGTTTGTTGATCTGTGGGGCCCAGCCTACTGTGTTTCTAGAGATGGATTCTACTATTTCCTCATTATAGTAGATGATTTCTCTCGTTATATCTGGCTTTATCCTCTCAAGAGGAAATCTGATGTTGCTGTCATTTTACCTATTTTCTGCACTATGGTTGAAAAACAGTACAACACAGCAATCAAACAGATACAGTCTGATGGAGGAGGTGAGTTTAAGGCTATGCAGTCTTATTTTCAGTCAAAAGGCATTCATCACCGTTATACTTGTGCTCATTCACATCAACAGAACGGATCTGTTGAGAGCAAAATCAGGGTTGTTGTGGACAGAGGTTTATGCCTTCTCTCCCAAGCTTCTCTCCCTCTATCCTACTGGTCCTATGCCTTTAAGACAGCCGTTTACCTTCTAAACAGAACCCCCACTAAAGCTATAGCTCTTCACACACCCTTCTCCAAGCTCCACAACAAAGACCCTTGTTACACCCATCTTAAGGTTTTTGGCTGTTGCTGTTGGCCAAACCTCCGCCCTTACAACTCCCATAAACTCTCCTTCCGATCATCTCCCTGCCTATTTCTTGGCTACTCTGATAATTCCACTGGCTACATTTGTCAAAATCTAGACACTCAACGTTTGTACATCTCTAGAGATGTTCAGTTTCAAGAAACCTTGTTTCCCTACACCTCTCCTCCCACCTCCCAACCACAACCAGAGTCTGAATTTGTCTCCAACATCCTAATACCTACTTCAGACCCTAGATCTCTCACCCCAGACCCTGGACCTACCACCTCTACTATCCCCTTGGATATCTCAGCTCCACAAACACCTTTAACTCCCTCACCTGAAACTCCAATCACCACCACTTCCCCCTCTCAGACAACACCCCCCTCACATGACACTCCTCACACCACTGCTTCACCCTCTCCTCCTCCACCACACCCATGCTAACCAGATCCAAAACAAACAGCCTACACCCCAAGGTCAGGACTGATGGGACTATAAATTGGCTTCTCTCTACCGAAACATCCACTTCCATTCCTGACCAGCCTACCTTCACCCAGGCCCAAAAGTATCCAGAATGGAGACAGGCAATTGAGGCAGAATACAATGCCCTACAGAGAAATGGAACTTGGACCCTAGTTCCTTTTGAACCACACATGAATATTCTTGGAACCAAATGGATCCTAAAAACCAAGAGACATGCCAATGGAAAAATTGAGAGGCGCAAGGCAAGGCTTGTAGCTCAAGGGTTTGGTCAAGAACATGGAGTTGACTACTCAGAGACCTTTAGCCCTGTGGTTAAGGTTTCCACTATTCGAACTGTTATTGCTATAGCTACAGCTTACCGGTGGCCTATTAATCAATTAGACGTGGATAATGCTTTTCTCCACGGTGATGTTGAGGAGAATGTGTACATCAAACAACCCTCTGGTTTTGTTGATAAAACCTACCCACACCATGTCTGCAAACTACAAAAAGCTTTATATGGGCTCAAACAGTCTCCCCGGGCTTGGTTCTCTCGGCTAAGTTCCTACCTCACACACATTGGCTTCACTCCCTCCCAATCAGATCCTTCCCTTTTTATCTATACCTCTGGTGGGGATACTGTTTATCTACTGGTCTATGTGGATGACATCCTGGTGACTGCCTCTACTCCTCACCTACTCAAGCAACTCACTCATTCCCTTGCCCGTGAATTTCCTATTAAAGATTTGGGGGAACTTCGATACTTCCTGGGGGTCACAACTATCAGATCCTCTACTGGTCTTACCCTAACTCAAAACCACTACATCAATGACATTCTCAGAAAAACAAGCATGCAAAATTGTAAGCCAGTTGCTACCCCTATGACTGATTCACATCTCCTGGATACTGCTGATTCTCCTCTATATGAGAATCCCTATCTTTTTCGCAGTATCGTCGGAAGCCTCCAATATCTAGCCTTCACCAGGCCAGATATCAGTTTTGCCGTGAATAAAATCAGTCAATATATGCATCAACCAAAAGAAATTCATTGGCTAGCTACGAAACGGATTATTCGTTACCTTAAAGCCACCATGGATCTCGGGCTCCATTTCTCATCGTCTCCTCTCACCGAGCTTCGCATCTTTACTGATGCAGATTGGGCCGGTTCACACACGGATCGACGTTCTACTTCAGGATTCTTGATATACCTCGGCAACAGCCTCATCTCCTGGAGCTCGAAGAAGCAGAGCACGGTCGCACGTTCTTCCACTGAAGCCGAATTTCGTGCTCTCGCTTCCGCCACCTCCGAAGCTCTCTGGGTTCAAAAATTACTGGTGGAATTAGGCATCACTCTATCTAAAGTTCCGATCTTGAAGTGTGACAACATAGGGGCTACTTACCTCGCCTCCAATCCTGTGTTCCACAGTAGAGCCAAGCATGTTGCAGTGGATTACTTCTTCGTGAGGGAGCGTATCAAGAACGGGAGCCTCCGGGTCGAATTCCTCCCGACGACGGCGCAATTGGCGGATGCCCTAACCAAATCCCTAACTTCGTCTCGTCATTTCGATCTCCGCTCCCAAATGCCTCTCCTTGAGATCCCTCTGGGAGCGCGGGCCGGTAATAGCCCATGAGCTTGTTCTGGGCCGACGTTTATATTTTAGGCCCATTATTTCTCAAAGATTACATAGCGCATCAGTAGTCCAGTACAAGTCTATAAATACTTGTACCTTTACCCTAAAACAAGACGAATGAATAACAGAAGATATTTACATCAATACAATCTCTGTTCCATTACTCGTATATTCTCTATTTCAACTAGCCCTCTTTGCCCGTGATGCTGTCTCCGCTTCCGTAAGTCATGACGATCTGTCTGTTTTATAGCTGTTTTGATCTAACTATTTTATACAATATTAGATAACGAGAAATGTACTATATCAGGTCGGTGGTCAAGACCTATGGCCAGTCCCAACAGGAAGAAGAGATGGTATTGAATCAACTTCAACCGAAGCTACAACAAACTTACCTAGTGCATTTGGAAACTTCACAACTCTCCTTCAAAACTTCGAACAAAAAGGACTTAACCTCCATGATCTCGTTCTACTCTCAAGTACGTACACACTTTACACTTCTTCACTCAATCATCATATATCATATAACATATTAAAAAAACTATATAATATCTCAGGTGCACACACAATCGGCAGAGCACACTGCGGTCCATTCTTTAGACGTTTATTCAATTTCGATGGGAACAACAATCCTGACCCATCATTAAACCCTACATACGCCGATCAACTACGAAACATATGTGGACAGACACCAGACCCAGCAACAACTGTGGAAATGGATCCAGTTAACTCATCAACTAAATTCGATAACAACTACTTTACCAACCTTTTACAGAATAAGGGATTGTTTGTATCCGACGCGGCTTTATTGACTGATAAACAAGCGTTTAAGGAAGTACAAGAGTTGCAAGCTAACACGCCTCTATTCTTCAAGGAGTTTGCTAAGTCCATGAGAAAGATGGGAGCTATGGCAGTTCTTACGGGAGATAAGGGACAGATTAGGACTAATTGTCGATTGGTTAATGCTTAATTCAATACATATGTGGTATGGATATTTTTCTAAAGTAATGAAAATGGTATAAAACCATAATAACAATTATAACCAAGGTCTATATATCTATTTCGGTTTTTGTATATCATTTGTATCTCTATAAGCAATGTACCCATCTCCTCTATATTACGTTTACGTACTACGGCTAACTAATTATATGCTCTAAGTTCCTTTCTTCATATATATTATTATCCTTTGAAAAAATGTGTACGTTGGATACTTGTCTAGTTACAAATCTTGAAGAATTAGTGTTCAATTTCATATTATTTTCTAGTGTGAAATTAGGATAGGTTCAAATTTTCTTACTATTACGTTAACATTATTTCAATTTATACTACTAACATTAAACCTGACCAGGGAGAGAAATAAAAGCTCTGTCATCTCTCTTCCCTTCTTTTTTATTCGGGGCTAACAAAGTAGTTTAGTACAATTAGTGATGACATACAAATTAAAAAGCTATTCGCACTATATCGCGATGTTACATAAGTTTTCAGCCCTATCATGGATTTACCAATGTCCACTTCTCCGCCTTTCTTGTCTCTCGAGTATTGTATAATGTTACTCCCAACCCCATTGTTATCACCACGCTAGCTGTACTTTACGCTGATTCCTCAAAATTCTGTCAATATTCGTAAGGTCATTTTCTTCCCCAAGCTTGCATTCTCTAGCAACCATTAATATCAACTTATAGGGTGAAGATTTGGAGTGGAGAAATGAAGAACAAGGGGTTTTCCCTATGCTGCTGCTTCTCCTGACGTTCTTGAACAGATAAGAGAGTTGGGAAGATTGAAAATGTAAACCCAATTGAAAGAAGAGAGATAAAAGAGACTTAAAGTGGGCAAATAGACATGTGACTTGCACTTGTCTCTAATATGAATTTAGAAAATTTAAAACAAGGTCCCTCAAATATTTAGATTCTCATTTTAAACCCTAATTTTCCAGAAATGAACAGGACACATTTTTGCAGTTTAGGCAAAAACATGCTTTAAGCCTTTAAATCTCCATACTTAACTAAAACTTGGCTTTTCTTTTCAAATCTCGTCTCCATCAATAAAATAGCTTTAAAGTCTTTGATTGGTGCTTAGAAATCATCTGTTAAGATCAAAGTATTTCAAACCACACAAGATTACTAAAATGCCCCTTAAGGCAAAAATGTGAAAATATGGCCAAATGGCTTCCAAAAGAAGCCTCTGCCCGGAGTCCGGAAGAATCATCTAGGAAGTTTGACTCCCGTCCGGAAGAAATATCCGGGATGCTTGACCCCAGTCCGGAAGAATGATCTGGGAGACTTGAATTGGTTTAGAACAAGAGGTAACTAGGATATGCTTTAAGTTGATTTATGAAACTCTTAAGCTCTTGCTCTAAAATTGCTCTTTAAAACTTCCTTTAAAGCACAAAAATAAAGGCTTATTCAGTAATACAAAACCTTATTAAATCGGGGTAATTCAACATGCCCCATGTGACCCGACAAAAGGAGAGCAGTCTTCAATGAAATTAGCAACGAAAGAGCAATTGGCATAAGGCAGTCTTGGCCATCGATGATTTTAATGAAGTCTTAGAGCCAACAAATAGAATGCACGCCACCACTAGTTTTGAGAGAATGTGGCAGAGATACTTGTACGAGTTGGGTAAACCTAACGATATAGGATATCAAACCAACAGAGGTGGTGTCTAGTTTGAGTTTTTGTTCTATTCTAACTAATAAACTATGAAAATCAAATAACAGGAAAAATTAGGGGTTTTGTTTGATGATTTAAAAACTATAAAATGATAACAATTCTAAACAAGGAATCATGGTTTGCTATTTTCTCAGGCATAAAGCTTGATCTGACAGGTTTTCGATTTACATACAATTATTAAATATTAATATACTAGCGAGAAGCCCAAATTATTAAAAACAGGAAAAAATCTGAGTGATATATTATAAAAGTTTCCCTTATATTCGACTGCTTAGATTAATTATTGTTCACGTGGCTTAGTTTATACAGTTTATACGCATAGGGTGACATAATTCAGATGGACTAAATCGAACCCAAAGGAGTGATCACGAAGCGCGTGCGCATGCACCCACAACACATGCATGAAATATGGCTGATATACATTAGTTTCGTACTTGGTTCTCAAATAGATCAACCTTTGAGTTTGACCTGGATGATGTCAAGTCAAATCCTTTTTAATAATTAAACAAAAGTATTGTCTAAACTAATTAATTAGAGTTTTAAGTTTTGAAAGCATATAATTAAAAAGTTGATTAGATTATACATATAGTCAAGTTGTTCTTGTTTTTTTAATAAAAAGAGAACATAAAGTCAAATCCTTAAAAGTTGAAGTCCCGTAGCCGCCGGTGGTGATCCATCCAAGCTGTTAATGATATAGAAAGATATATAGCATGAGTATCTCATAATCATCACGTCCATTATATATTAATTCTTCAAGCAACCGACCAAATATTTTTTATATAAATAGTTAGGTACTTGATAACTGTTGATCCTCATCAATCCAGCTAATTTGTTTGATCAATCAGAGGTAATTTCTATCTCTGATTAATTTAACAAGAAGTATAGTTGCTCGTTTTTTTATACATACATATATACACAAATTAATATTAAGTTAGGCTAATTAGCTAGCTGGATCAAGATGAGTAATCCTCCTCGACTCCAAATACAATCCATCATCATCATCATCTTCCTTGTTGCTCTCAGCGGGTCCATTGTTAAAGGGGATCAAAAAAGCAAACGTGATCACCATGGCGGTCTAAGACCGGGTTTCTACAAGAAGAGCTGTCCAGCGGCTGAATCAATTGTTAGGAGTATGACCAGGGACCGGATTAAAGGCAACACCGGAATGCCGGCTAAGCTTCTTAGACTCCATTATCATGACTGTTTTGTTCGAGTACGTACAATTTAACTTTTAATATATATACTTCGTATTAACTTTATATGTGTATATACATATATAGTAATTAATACAATAATAATATCTGTAGGGTTGCGATGCCTCGATCTTGCTAGATCCATCTGGAAAAGGACCAATTGAGAAGCAAGCAAGACCTAATCTCTCCGTCAGTGGTTATGAAGTCATCGACGAAATCAAAACCAGGATTGAAAAAGAATGTCCTGGTATCGTCTCTTGTGCCGATATCGTTGCATTATCAGCTCGTGATGCTATCTCTGCTTCCGTAAGTAAAAAACTCTTCTACTATCATCAACTTGTTACGTTAATTACATTTAACTTAAATTTTTCTACATCAAACGGATCAGTCCAACGGCGGTAAAGACTTATGGGACGTCCCAACGGGCCGAAGAGACGGCGTCATCTCAAAAGCATCAGAAGCCGCTAACGGCAACTTACCTAGCCCATTCTCAAACTTCACTGAACTAGTTAAAACCTTCAAAGCCAAAAAACTGGACGTAAAAGATCTCGTATTACTCTCCGGCGCACACACAATAGGAAAATCACATTGCGGTGCTGTAGTACGTCGACTATTCACTTCAAACGGAACTGATCCATCACTTGATACTAAATACGCTGATTTCCTTAAAAGTAAATGTGGGAAAAAACCAAACCCAGCTACCACGTTAGAAATGGACCCGAACGATGCGTTTAAGTTTAATAATCATTACTACCGAACCGTATTGGAGAATAAAGGGTTGTTTGTTTCCGACGCTGCTTTGTTGACTGATAAACGAGCGTTTAAGTTAGTGGAACAGATGCAGCGGGATCCTAACGATTCCTTAAGGAGTTTCGACGGTCCATGGTGAGGATGGGGTCTATGGACGTGCTTACTGGGGATCAAGGACAGATTAGGAAAAATTGTCGTAAGGTTAATGGTTAGTATGTACGGTAATTCATAAAGTCAAAGTATGTATGTACTGTTTATTTATTGAATTAAATACGGTCAGCAGTATATATATGGGTCCAAAATATTTATTTATAAATAAAATAAGGCTACCGTGCCGATGATTATCTTTCTTCATCTCAATAATTTATTTGAGGTCAGGTCTTCCATAGTATCGAAAACAAAGCTACAAAATCCAAAACCTATGGAGTTTTATTGATAATTACTAGTTTGTTGCCATAATAGAGTATGAATTTGAAGTTGAAGATATACTCTTTAAATAAATCAATACGATATGAAGACAAAATCCTAGGTAATAAAAATTTGACAAGAAGAAGATAGAGGAACCGTTGCATGCAAAGCCAAAGTTCCAACGTTAATGGCAAGGAGAGAAGAGCTTGACCAGGAAGTCGGTATCTAGAGAGAAAGCACACATACAAAGAGTAAACAAAAATAAAATGTGAATTGCTTATTGGAATTCTAAGGAAAGATGTGTGGGTGAGACACTAACATATTTTAGCGGCCTAATGAAATTAGGAAAGAACAAGAAGAATGACAAATAATTTTCTTTGATTCTCCTAAATATGTATGTGTAGGGAAAAAAGAAATAAATCACCAGTCAACGACCAGTGATCACCAATTACCAATAAACATCCACAAGTCACTGGCCAAATGAACACCGATCACTATAAGAAAAGAAAAAAAGGTATATTTCAATAGTTGTTACTAGGAACCATCAAAATAGGTTTGCACCCCTATCTCGGTAGTACCCATAGGCGGACATCTTCACCTCCGGGCAGGCAGCTCAACCCAGGGTCCCGCTCTCAGAGTATTATTTCAGACCCTTTTCCTGCTATTTGTATCCAAGTACAAACCTCGGGCGGATATAGTCATGACTGAGCAAGCATCCTAATGTTCTTACTCAATCTTCAGAACTTGGACCCAGGCCCCGTCACCGGGCCTTCCCTTCAGGATGCCACCTCAAAAAGATTCATGAGAAGAAAAGTATTAAAGATAGAATTAAAGGTTGCTTCAATAGGTGCCACATGTATAAAGGCATATAGATAAACTTTATCATATAAGGTCTATAAATAGGGGTAGCTGGCTCATTTGTAAACACACACAATAGAAAGAGAGAGAAATGCCACAAACGCTCTCTAGGATTGTACTGGTGGAATATCAAAGAGATGAATAAAGATATTGTATCAACAAGTGGACGTAGGCCGATTCTAAATTTCAGACTACACATTCTAAATTTCATAATACACATTCTAAATTTTAGAATACACTTCTAAATCTCTAAATACACAGTCTAAAATTTAGAATACACTTCTAAATTTCAAAATACACAATATAAAATTTTAGAGCACACATTCTAAATTTCAGAGCACACATTCTAAATTTCAGGATACACATTCTAAATTTCAGAATACATATCTAAATTTCAGAGTACTCTTTCTAAATTTAAGAGTACACTCCTAAATTTCATAATACACTTCTATATTTAATAATACACATTCTAAATTTCAAAATACACTTCTACATTTCAGAATGCACTTCTAAATTACATAATACACTTCTAAATTTCAGAATACACATTCTAAATTTCATAATACACTTCAAAATTTCATAATACACTTCTGAATTTCAGAATACACATTCTAAATTTCAGAAAATATTTAAGAAATACACTTCTAAATTTTAGAATACACTTCTAAATCCTAAGCCCCGCAAAGAATCCCAATTAATCTGAATCCCAAATTTCTTTAGGTTTTAGCTCTTATAGAATCTTGAACCTAAAGAACTCCAAACCTTCTCATAACACAAACTTCAGCTCAATTCTGACACTCCACAACACAAGGACTCCGAATGACCAACATCTATACCAAACCCAAACTAACTCAGCTAATCTCGAATGCATCTCATTCCTCAAATCACTTCAAAGACTCAAATGTCTCAAAAGATCACATCTCATCATGAACCCTTGATTCCACAAAATGACCTATAAACCTCTTTGCCCAAAGACCCAAAATGTCAAAACCCCAAATTTCTCATAACCCTGGAACTCCCAAAAGCCCAAAGGCGGTAAACTACGTAAGGTCTGATCTCAATAGGGAGTTGAGTACGTAGGCAACCCACCCAGGGTGTGACCCCATTTCAATCAAATAAACACTTTCCGGCTTTAAGGCGGTACTCATACCCCTAAGCATTCAAAAACTAGAGAACCTCTCATATCTCCTCTGACTCCTATAAACCCTTAAATCCTCAAACTCCAGATCTAGCTCATCCACCCCAGTCCTTAAACCTTCGCCCGATTTCCCACTCCCTTTTCAGTCAGCTATCTCAACCTATTAATCCTTTTTCCTTAGGTGCTAGCTTGACAGAAAAGCTCACCATATCAACTCTCCACTCTTAATCCTCCTTCTAATCCAAGCTTAATGACCCTTTAAAATGAATCTCTATTTTTTTGAAAGAAGACAATCTTGATATTTGGAGACTAAGGTTTCCTCGGGCACCATCTGAAGTCGTGGTCGTTGCCACTTCCAAGGGGTGTAACCCAGTGTGACCCCACATAGAATCTCTACTATTATTAGATAAGTCATATCCATAGGCAACATATCTCAGAGTCAACCAACGGTTCTTAGAACCCTTCTCTTTCCTTCTTAGTTCATTTTAGGTCAAACTAGGTGACGACTATAATCAAATCCGCCCTTAGGGCATAAGTATGCATGGAGCCCATGAGAGCGGGTGTAGTGCTCACTAGCATTCCCCTTATGCTTTTTGGGAAAGACGAACAATAAAGTAGGTATTTGAGGGATGCCAAGATAACGGGTTTTTACCCTCAACATAATGACAATTTCTAGGATCTAGGCGTTTTTAGTCAGACCCTATCGATAGACCCCCCTCATACCAAAAAAATCGCCCTTCACAACGGGCGGGGATGCGAACGAACAAATGGGCAAGGGAACTATGCTTCTGTCGAGGGGAGAAGGAGAAGTTTTTCTATCAATTGCAAGCCTTATTGGTCGATGGTTTTTTTTCCCGGAAATATGCCATATATTAAGTTAAAAGAGGTAGATTACAAAACCTAGTTTCCACTAGAACCTTGCTTAGATAGCAGAAATACACATCAAGATCATAAAGACTAAAATGTGACATACCAACCATAATCAAACTATCCGTAAAACCAACTAGAATTATGTAGACATCTCCATAGGCTCACTGAAGGTCGTGGCACCAAATTCGAGAGTAAAGAACTTCGGGCAAGTCCAAAAAGGGCAGCCAACTAAGGACAATCCTGTCCCGAGGGATGATTGTCTATCTAGCCAACAAGTGAAACATCCATTTGATAGGAGTGCAAAGAGGAGAATATCTTCCTAAACCAAGCAGTGTAAGTCCCGTAATGATGCTCCAAAGATGAGCCCCAAGCACAATTCCAACCCAAGAAACAACAGGCTGAGTCATAACCCAGAAGTAGAAACTTATTCTTCTCGGACAGAACGAGGAACAAAGGGTGAGTTGGATCTCGGATCTGGCAACAAAAAAATGAGATGCAACCCTGGATCTGCACCAGATCTGGACGAAATAAACAGGAGGAAGCTAGATCTAAGAAACGGTTGTCACCGGAGACTGGAAAACAATGGTGGTGGCAAGAGGAAGACAACACCCCTATAGAGGATGGAGAAGAGGCAACACCCACACAGAACAGAGGAGAAAACAAGCAACCTTATTTGAAGATGAAAATAGAGTAAACCGAACCCTCGTCGGAGAGAAACAATGCCATGAAGAAGAACGATCATCAAGGAAAATGGGAAGAAGATGGGTCTCCAAAATAGAGATGAAATCTTTACCTACTACAATAGTCAGTGGCGGAGCTACATTATAAGTTAGGGCCCCCCCCCCCCCCCCCCAACTGTCCCGATGACATCATTTTTTTATTACTAGGTTTATATAATATAGTTTATTTTGTTATAAGTTAAGTTGAATTTATTAAAATTGTCTAAAAGTATCTATGATATTTACTATTTTTAATTAACATGAGTCCATTTTAAATTGTTTAGTGTTATAAATAGAAATAATAAATTACACATAATATATTAGTTGATGTTATTAAGTGTCTTATATTTTATACATTATTATTTTTATAACCATAATTTGAACTGAAAAACTTGCTTTTAAAGTATTAATTGTGTTGATCAAATTTTAGTTTAATGTTAAGTCAATGAGTCTTGTAATTGTTACTATGTACTACCTTCTATTCTTAATAAATGATGTTTTGAAAGTTGCCATTTTTTCAACATATAAGATGTTTTGGACTTTTTTTATCACTCAATTTTCATATACTCTCTTACTTTTTTCTCTCACTCGCAACTTCTCTACTTCTTATGAAAAAGTAAGGATAAATTAGTCCAAAAATTGTCTCCTTAATTTCCGTGTTTTATGAAAATTATCTATACAAAATAGGATAGAGTATATTTTAGTAAGTTATATTATATTTAAAATATAAACCTTATTTTTATTTTAAAATTTTATTATTATTTTCAGAATATATTTAGTATTCATATTAAATATATAACCAAAAAATTTTTTGGCCCCTCTAAGTTTGAAATCCTCACTCCGCCCCTGACAATAGTCAAACAAAAGAAAATTGGACAAAAGGGGAGCATTTTCTCCATCTCCCTCCCAGTATTTTAGTGGAATGGGAATATGGATGAGGTTTTTTTTTTAAGAAATATTAATCCCATCTTAAAATGATCATTAGACGCACCTGTCACCGCCATACGTCGAAAAAAATTCTGAAATAACACAAGGGGAGTGAAAATGTTCCCGTATTAACCTCTGTCTGAAACTAATTCCCGAAATAACATTCCCGGAAGAAATCGTCTCTTGAAGAGACGATTTCATTAATTATCAAAGTTGAAATCGTCTATTCAAGAGACGATTTCAACGTTTTCCCGCGCCACGTTGGTGCTGATTTGGCATGGAATCGGAAGAAGGCAAAATCGTCGCTTCAAGAGACGAGTTGTAGAAATCGTCTTTTGTAAAGACGACTTCTCCCTTGTCATTTAAGTCGCGGCCTATCACACATGAAATTGTCTCTTGAAGAGACGATTTCATACTTATTTCAGTAGAAATCGTCTCTTCAAGAGATGATTTCACCTGTTCACAGCACTTAGGCAATTTTTTAAGTGTTGGAACACCACAATTCAACAACACATCCACTTGCAACATCTTCCAAGGGTTGTAACACCACAAATTCATAACAAACAACCTGTACATATTAACATCTCTCCCACATTCACCGTGCTCAGAACAAATTCAAATCATTTGTAACGTCACAGAAACATAAGAAATCAAAATGTGAACCAAATGTAATAGTTTATAAGATAGAAAGTAATACAATCTCAAAATCAAGTTGTTTACAAAATGTAACAACCTACATCATCTACGTCTACTACGTCGTACATACGTCCTAGTCACTCTAGGTGTAGGATCCTCAACTGCTGATGCAAGAGTAGGATCAAGGTCACGACCACTTAGATCCCCTACATCATGACAATCTCGGGAATCTCTATCCCTAAGTGGTGCTCCAGGAGTAGATGTAGAGGCTAATGCAAGGTCTGCAGCCGGCGTCGTGATGTCCATGCTCGTCCCAGCACCGGAGGATGACGCCCCGGGAAAGCCTGAGCTGCTCCCAAAATATGCAAATCCAGTAGTGTCGACCTGCTGCGTAGGATCAACGATCTGAGATAGGGTCATACTACCAGCGATGTCGAACGCCTCCTGATGATCTACTGCCTCAGGAGCTTCACCACGTGCACGTCCTCTTCCTCTACCTCGACCACGAGGACGACGACCACCCCCTTGTCTCCTACCCTGATCCGCAGCGGCATTAGCATCTTCCTCGTCTGGGGCAGCTACTGGGACATGCTGTGGCCGTGGAAGGACGTAGTACGTGTTGTTGTACTCGTCTCTCATCACCCGTAGACTAGTGAGAGCATCATCGACACGCATTGCCTCTAGCATGCCGATGACTTCATTTGTGGTCTCCCCCTATACCACAATTGAAAACACGATCTGGGAGATGCCACTCCACTATATGAAAGCATATAAGAGGCACCCGAGCTCGTGCAATATGCAAACCAACCAAACAAGCCGGATGAAGAGACCGTAACACCTCATCCGTGTAGGGCTGCCAGACAATCTGAAACAACGAAGACTAAAAGTTAGACACAAAATGTTTGTGAAATGAAACCAATGCAACATACAAAAAAACGACACTCACCTGATGCTGTGTCTGTCTGTCAAATGCCTCTCTGTAGTGAGTGAGGACATGCGTGGCGTGCCCGGTCACGTCGAACTCGACATGCCAACGATGGGCAAGAGGAAGTAAAGGAAGTGGACCAGCATGATGGGCACGTGACGGATGGGAGCTATGTAAGGAAATCTCTCCCACGCCCAAACCTGCAGGACGACCAGCGCCCGGCAATACCACTGTCCCCAGCATCACACGCCAGACACAGCTGCCTGTACAACCATGCCAGACAGGCGGAACCCCAGCTGTACTGTCCAGCCTGAGCAAAATCCTGAAGTAGCGGCAAGAACATAAGATGGACCTGGTTCCCCGATCGATCAACGAAAATGGTCCCACCCAACAGCATAAGTATGTACGCACGGGTGTGCCTCATCACTGTCACCTCATCTGCATGCTCAGCTAACTGACCAAAGTAGCACCCAGCCAACTGAGCTTGATCCGGCTATGATGTCCAAGATCAGCCGGCCTAGCTCCAAGTAGATCATCACACAATGCTCCCCAATCTCTATGTGTCGTACCCGTAACCGGCAGTCCGTCTATGTGTAGCCCAGTAAGGACAGCAACGTCCTCCAGTGTAACAGTGGTCTCTCCTGTCGGCATGTGAAAAGTATGGGTCTCTCGACGCCATCTCTCTACCAGAGCAGTGATCAGATGCCAGTCCAAAGAGATGAACTCTAGACTGGCCAACCCAATGAAACCAGAGGCCTCTAAGTATGGGCGCATCCTCTCATCGTACCGAACATGCCCGCCACGTCGTACGCTAGCCTCAAAGCGGCGACAGTGTAGCACCTGATACTCATTCCCATCCCAGATAGACGTAGATCTATGACTACGCTGATGTCTAAGTATGGAACCACGGGGTGGACCGGGATCCATGTGTAACTAAATATTAAATAACAGAGATTCAACCATATCAAAAGCTCGTATCTTAGAAAAGAATATGCAATTTTTTAAAACATAAGAAACATTGCATTAATATTCTACGAATAACAAAAATTCAAGTACAAACGTAATCGAATAGTACAACACAACAATCACTAAGTAGAACTACTACTAGGACATCTCCTCTTGTTATGACCCTCTTGCGCACACCTACTGCATCTAGTCTTTTTCTTGGGCTCCTTCAAATCCATCTCATTACGAATAAGTAGGTTTCATCTTGAGGAGCATTAGGTATAAGGGAAGTGTTTGTGATGTTTTGTGTTTGATGTATGGGATATGAAGAAGGCAAAGGGGTTAGGTTTTCAGGTGGTGTGAAGCTTGGAGGAGCTTGGTGTTGATAAGATGAGGAAATGAGAAGTGTTTGTGGTTGTCGTTTTTCATGTACTTCAGCGTACAATTCATAGAATATATCTTGTGCCCCATCATGTTGACAATAGAACATGGCACTTTTCAGATCCCATCATCATCGATGGGTATCACTGTCCACTTTGTGGTTCCGTCATTCTTTGTCTTACCCATCCTTTGTGACACCGTCACTTCATGGGTGCACAAGTCGATACCGAAACGACTACCAATCTCAGTAATAAGCTGCTCATAATTGGTGTCGCCACTAACCGTGAGGAGCTTCTTCTTCCCACCCTCGTAATCAGCTCCGTTTGGCCCATAAACAATTTTGCCACTAATACGACATAAGAACTGGATAACGTCGGACATATCCAACTAATTGCAAACATCATTCATAATTCACAAATTTAAACAACCGTTCCACCATTTGGCTGATTGGAAACAAACAAAGCCGAAAATAAAAAACAAACACTATAATGTTGTTTAAACACTTCAAAAAATATCAATTTCATATAATTATTTAAACACTTCGAACAATTAATTGTGTTTTCAATTTCACATATATCCAAAATTTCCCAAATATTACTACATCCCAATATTACCAAATTACACAAACAATTAATTTTGACTATAATTTCACAAACCAACAACAAATTATCACTTCAATTTAGCAAATAATCAGTTACCACTACAATTCAACACACAAACACACATAATCAGCTCCCACTCTCACAATCCCTAATTTTCTAACAACCCCCAATTTTCTAACACTTTCTAACTAATTTAGGGTTTGAAAATTACCTAAACAACTAGTATTTGTTGCAGGTGGTCGGAGGTGGAGCTGGTGGCCGGTGACGGTGGCCGGTGACGGCGTCGGAGGCGCTTTCCGGCGGAGCAGGACGGAGGTGGGGCGACACTTGGAGACCTTCTTCGCTGCTGCTCTCGGTAATTGACAGAGAGGGGAAATAGAGAATGAACGAGGAAGGGAAGGGAAAAATCGGGTAAGTAATGTATAACCCGTGAAATCGTCTTTTCTAAAGACGATTTCTTCATTAATAGAGAAATCGTCCTTGCAAAAGACGATTTCATTAGTAAAATTTGTAACTCTCGCGTTTTCTCGCGCACAACGTATAAAAGTAGAAATCGTCTGTTTAAGAGACGATTTAGTGAAATCGTCTCTTAAACCTACGATTTAGTGAAATCGTCTCTTAAACAGACGATTTCACCCTCCCCAGTCGCGATGAGTCAGCGCCAACGTGACGCGGGAAACCGTTGAAATCGTCTCTTCCGGAAACGTTATTTCAGTAATTAGTTTGGGGAAGATGTTAATACAGGAACATGTTTCTTCCTACTACGTTATTTCAGAATTTTTTTCCTCCCCGACATCTCCGAACGTACTCGCACCCTGAATTGAATAGTCTTCTCCCCCGTTGTCCCTCGCGATCGTTCGAGATTCTCTCCCCCCGTGGTCTCTTCTTTGCCGCTGTGTCTACCCACGCTGGACTGGTTCTAAGAGCTAACTAGTTCTCCCTCCTTCCCCGGTTATTCTTTCTTCACAAAGCTGCTTAGAAATCTTTCGCCCAAGATTGACCCTTTTCTGCACTATCTTCTTGGGTGGAGCCTTAGGGTTCAACGGAACTTATCGTGGTGGTTGTTGGCTTAGTTTTCATCCTCTTGATTCGCTATTGGTTATTCGTCGTCAAATAAAGTTTCCTCTTCGTGGCGCTTCTGGTAAGTCTCTTATGAATATCTGATTTTGTTGTAAATTAGTTAGTTGTCTTGTCTTGTGACTTTAGGAGAGTTTCGTTGTTATGTTTCTTCCTCCTATTTCTTGTGAAATCAGCTGGCATGGTTTGGTGTTGTGCAAATTGAATTTTCCAGCTTCATCTAGTGCTGTGCAAATTTAGCTGCTCATGAGTTGAATTTGGGAGTATACAGTTCGATCCTTACTTTAGATGCTTAATAAAAAACACTAAAATCATGCAATGTGGGCGATTTATCAATATAAATCTAGTCCTGAGCGCAAACACCCGGTGATTATGGGGTTTGGATTGCTGCTATTGTGGTGATCATGATTTGCAATCATTGATTGCTGCTCTAGAGGTCATCAAGACTTCCTGTCACGTGTTTGCTAGTTTTTTCTGGGAATACTACTCCGGGTATATTAATCTTACATCGCCTCATAATAAGTTCGAGAAATTGGAATCTAAACGAGGCAATGAGCTAATTTCATAGATTCAGAACCATGTTTTTTTTGTCTAATTATATTATTAAATTCTAATAGGCTTGTACAGTTGCGTGATAATTCATGTTTCATGATTTTTATGTTTAAGCTATTTTTTTCGAAGTCCATGGTTCAAAGCTCATGAATTCTGATTACTGAAGCTAATATGTATATATGGTGTTCAGTTTGAATATAGGTCGTGAGTCATGTCTATGAAGGAGCGCAAAATGATTGATTTGGACCAAGGATGGGAGTTTATGCAAAAGGGCATCACCAAGCTGAAGAACATATTGGAGGGGTTTCCTGAGCCTCAGTTCAGCTCTGAGGACTACATGATGCTTTATACGTACTGGAACTTTTTTCATGTGTCTCGTACAAAAGTTTGCTCTATCTGTAGTATCCTTATGTAGTAGCTGGACCAGAACTTAATGGATGGAATTTTCTTTTCCCTGAAATATTTGTAGCACAATATATAATATGTGCACTCAGAAGCCTCCTCATGACTACTCCCAGCAGCTTTATGATAAGTATCGTGATTCGTTTGAAGAGTACATCTCATCCACAGTAAGAATTAGCCCCCTTATTTCTGTTTTATCTACATTAATATCTGTAGATAGGATTTTTGTTTTTGCCAGTATATGCAAGCGAATTTTAGACGACTGTTTGTTTGTAGAAGTCACTTTTCTTTGAGTTTCATTGTTGTTAATTACTCAAAACACGGATTGTTTATTGCTATATGTGTGTTTGCTGGTACTGTGCCGTCTGTACATCACAGTAGCTGCATGCAATGGCTTAAATTAACATGTTGCTTTTTCATTTGTTCCAACTGAAAGGGTGAGTCTGCCCTCCTTTATGAATAATTATCTATTACCGAAGCACCTGCTTGCTTTCGATAAATGCGAAGGTTGATGAAAGATGACGAGTGATATGATTGCGTTAGATTACTTATTTTAGTAATGGTGCTAGTGCTCGAGAGTTGATTGAATTTTTGAGCAATTACTAGTAATTATGAGGCTGGTATATTGAGCAGTCAGTTTATAGTGTAAATATTTAGAATTATTTTTGCTTTGAAATCTTGTACAATTGCTCTGATTCTGTAACCCTTTTTATTCAAAATCAAGGCTTAGTACTTCATTTTTTAGTCAAAATCACCACTTTTGAAGGTTGAATGCTTTGGGTTGGTGTTTTATGTTATAGTATAAGATACCATCGAACCTTGTTTTCTTTTCCATTCTGGACTAGCTGATGTTTAAGACCAGTTCAGCTCCCAAGCTTCATTGTGTTTGGTGTTGCAATATGTCCGTGCTAGAAATTGGTGGTCTTCTGCGGAGGATTATTCTTAAAGCTTCAGTTCTCCCATCAAAAGTTATATCTCAATGTACTTTGCTTATTAAATATCCCGTCTTATATATTTTTGAGATTGAGGATAACTACTGAGCATACCAGTCCCAAGATCCTTCTTAAATTTCCTTACCTGTGTTTGCTATCATTCATCAATAATAGAAAGCAGCAGACTAGTATATTCAATTAGAAAAAGTTGTTTGCATGAGCATGAGCATTGTTGTATACCAATTATAACTAATAAAAAAATGATAGGGGTGTTATCGTTTTTCTATCAATTGAAGTAAAGCAGTTTTGTTGTAACATATTTTGAACCTTTAAAATATATTCCACAGGTGTTGCCTTCTTTAAGAGAGAAGCATGATGAATTCATGCTCAGAGAGCTTGTGCAAAGGTGGAGCAACCACAAGGTTATGGTGAGATGGCTTTCTAGGTTTTTTCATTATCTGGATCGTTATTTCATTGCTCGAAGGTCACTTCCACCTCTCAATGAAGTCGGTCTTACCTGTTTTCGGGAATTGGTATGTTGAGTGGTACTTCTCTTGTTTATTCAGCTATAGGTCTTATATTTTGATTCACCCATAAATGAATCAATCTGCATATCCTATAACCAGGTATATTCTGAGTTAAACGAGAACGTGAGGGACGCTGTCATATCTCTGGTATGTAGTAATGTTGTTTTACTTGTCATTTTACTTCTCATCAATACTTAGTTTTTTGAGCTCAGTCTATTCTGTTTTTTCGCATCAGATTGATCAAGAACGTGAAGGAGAACAGATTGATCGGGCATTGTTGAAAAATGTGTTAGATATTTTTGTTGAAATTGGAATGGGGCAGATGGATTGTTATGAAAATGATTTTGAAGTTTACATGCTTAACGATACAGCTTCTTATTATTCAAGGAAGGCTACGAATTGGATTGTGGAGGATTCATGTCCTGATTATATGCTAAAAGTAATTCTTATTACCAGTTTCTTTCTTTTGTTTTTTTTTTATCCTTTTTGGCTTATTTCAATGACTTTATTTTTTTTTCCCCTTAAACTTGGGATTGCAGGCTGAAGAGTGCTTGAAAAGGGAGAAGGATAGGGTAGCCCATTACCTGCACTCTAGCAGTGAACCGAAGCTACTTGAGGTTGTTATTATTGAAGTTGAACTTAAAAAATCTAGCAATAATAATGTCACCCCTTAGCCCTATGCTGTTTACGAGTTCTTTTGTTGCTCTTCGCTTATTAAGATTTGCCTTTGTCTTTTTATTTTCATGTAATACATTTTTCAGAAAGTTCAACATGAGTTACTATCTGTCTATGCAACACAATTGCTTGAAAAAGAGCATTCTGGGTGTCATGCTTTACTTAGAGATGACAAGGTATTATGATTACTTTTAGTACTGTAGTTTTTTTAGTAAACTTTTAGTACTGTCTAGTTATGACCATTAAAATCGACAATGCATTAATCTTGTATATTTCTTCCGGAGTAATCTTTCTGTTTAGGTGGAAGATTTGTCTAGAATGTATAGGCTCTTTTCTAAGATACCTCGTGGCTTGGAGCCTGTTGCTAGCATATTCAAGCAGGTAGGATTGGAAGTTCTGCTTTTTCATTTACAATTTGGATTCATAAATCAATATGTGGATATGTGCTTTTTGGAATTGTGATGATAGTATCAATTTATTTTTGTTTTTCGCAGCATGTTACTGCTGAGGGAACAGCCTTGGTCAAACAAGCCGAAGATGCTGCAAGCAACAAAAAGGTTTGCGTGTGTTGCCCTTATTGAGTAACATGTATCTCATTAATCTCGATTGTGTAGGTTTATTGAGTTCTTTATATTAAAAGGTGCTAATAATTCTCTTTTGTGCATTTTTCTCATTTCCGTGTTAATAGGCAGAAAAGAGGGATGTGGTTGGTGCGCAAGAGCAGGTATGCTAGCAGGCCATGATATTACTGTGTTGTGTATTTTGTTAAGCTTGTGATATTGACCTTCACTTTTCTTGTCACAGGCTTTTGTAAGAAAAGTCATAGAATTGCATGACAAGTTCATGGCCTATGTAAATAATTGCTTTATGAATCACACTCTTTTCCACAAGGTAAGTTGCTGAGAGTTAAAATGCCAGTGTTTGTTGTCGCTCTTTTTTATTTGCGTGTTGAAAAGGTCATCTATGTTCAATCCAGGCATTGAAGGAGGCATTTGAGATTTTCTGCAACAAGGGAGTAGCCGGGAGCTCTAGTGCAGAGCTTTTGGCTACTTTTTGTGATAATATTCTTAAGAAAGGTGGTAGTGAAAAGTTGAGTGATGAAGCCATTGAAGAAACTCTTGAGAAGGTCATTTTCTGTGAATATATTTGCAATATCTGGTCTGCATTCTGTAGTTTGTTTAGTCGTGACTATTGATTAAGTCAATTTGCAGGTGGTGAAGTTACTTGCCTATATTAGTGATAAAGATCTATTTGCCGAGTTTTATAGGTAATTTGTGTTCTTTTTTCTTTTCTCCTCTTAGCTCTTTGTATTTTTTGGGCATTGTCTTACTTATAAAAAATAAGCTGATCCCCAGTTTAGATTCTTTTGTCTTGCTCATGGTACTTAGTGTTCTTCATTTGCAGGAAGAAGCTTGCACGTCGCCTTCTATTTGACAAAAGTGCTAATGATGATCATGAGAGGAGTATCCTAACGAAGCTAAAACAACAATGTGGTGGTCAGTTCACCTCAAAAATGGAAGGAATGGTTAGTCTTGAGCTGAATAATTCTTCAGGTTTATAGAATATTTTTGATCAGTTGTGGCTGACCTAAATCACGGTTTTCCTGTTTCCAGGTCACAGATTTGACTCTTGCGAGGGAAAACCAGACCAATTTTGAAGAGTATCTTAATAATAATAATCCCAGTGCCGGTCCTGGAATTGACTTGACTGTCACTGTCCTTACAACTGGGTTTTGGCCAAGTTATAAGTCGTTTGATCTGAACCTCCCTGCAGAGATGGTATATTGCCAAACTCTTTTTCCGTTACCTCACCATGTGGACTTCTTTTCGTAATGTCAATGGTACTAGTCTTGAACATATGGGTTTCAAGGTCAATATCAGTTATTTCTAATGATTATTCTGCAGGTTAGGTGTGTTGAGGTGTTTAAGGAGTTCTATCAAACAAAGACAAAACATAGAAAACTGACTTGGATATACTCATTGGGCACTTGCAACTTAATTGGGAAATTTGAGCCAAAAACAATGGAACTAGTTGTTACGACATATCAGGTTAATTTTGCTGTTCGTGTGGTTTTGATTGGTAAAGTGTTGTGTTTATGTTCTTGATATGACGTTTTTTCTCTATAGGCTGCCGCTCTGCTACTGTTTAATGCGTCTGATAGATTGAGCTATTCCGAGATCATGACTCAGTTGAATCTGAATGATGATGATGTTGTCAGATTGCTGCACTCTTTGTCATGTGCCAAGTATAAAATTCTTAACAAAGAGCCAAGCAGCAAAACAGTTTCATCTACTGATTCTTTTGAGTTTAATTCCAAATTCACTGATAAAATGCGAAGAATCAAGGTGATGATACCATTTCTGTGTGTCGAACTTGTTTATATCTGCTTCATTTTTGCTATTTGGAAGGCTAATATGTTGTACACTGCTCTGCAATATAAAGATTCCACTTCCCCCTGTTGATGAGAAGAAAAAGGTTGTCGAGGATGTTGACAAGGACAGACGTTATGCAATTGATGCCTCAATTGTCCGCGTCATGAAGAGCAGGAAAGTCCTGAATCACCAGCAACTTGTCATGGAATGCGTTGAGCAGTTAGGCGGAATGTTCAAGGTACGAGTGTTGCTCTTCATGATAGCACTCTTTCACTTGTAATTTAGCTAATTATATGTCTGTTCCTATTCAGCCCGATTTCAGGGCAATTAAGAAGCGGATTGAAGATCTGATCACTCGAGAGTACTTGGAAAGAGACAGAGATAATGCAAATGTTTACAAGTACCTGGCTTGAGAGTTGGCTGATTTTGGCTCAGTAGAGGAATGGGATATGAAGGATGAAGGCAGCTCCTTCCTCCTGGTGTTGTACATGTCACAGTCCAAGCTCTTTCTTGGCATTAGATTGAGATTTGGTGAGGGATCTTGTAAATTTTACTTTAGTAATTGTGGTTGGGGAACCACAAGAACCTTGACCCAGTGCTTAGTGCAATTTTATTAAATCATTAGCTATTCGATCGTTTTATGTGTAGAAAAAATTGACGATGACCTACTATTGTGAAGAGCGGATGATAGCCGCCTGGTATAGGTGTGGGTGACGGCTGCCCGCCCTTAGCAATGGGCTCCAGCCGCCCGCCCATAGTAGTAGGAGCTTGTTGCTAGTTTTTAATGCTGGGCGGTGGTCGCCACTTTTAAGAGAGTGGGATTTTTTAAAAATCAAAAAAAAAAAAGAGGGGGATTTTTTCTTTTTCTTTTTAAATTACACCCCATCCATGATATTTAAAGAAAAATATATCCTCGTGAGGTTTCAAAAAATTACTCTATCCACTAATGTGACTTCTTCCGTTTTAGATTTGGTAATCTTTCTATTTTTTATTCAATTTGAAAGATGTTTAAATGTTATCTAAAATTGATAAAATTTTATATGGATAAAGTTAAAATATTATATTTTGATCCAATGTGAAAATTTAAGTTTTTTTAAGCTCGTGTGTGATCTGTAAGATCAAATGAAACATATAATATGTGAACATGTTTTCATTGGGTTTCACATGTCACATGTGAGATTTAAAAAACTTTGGATTTTATATTGGACAAAAATATAACACTTTAGTATCATATATGTAAAATTTTACAATTTTGGATAACATTTAAGTATCTTATAAGTTGGAATAAAAATTAGAAAAGTTGGCGGCTATAGAACAGGGAAAACCACATAAATGATTGTGTAACGATGAGTAATGTAATTTTTCCGCTTTTCTTTAAAATATTGTGTTATTTTGTGTTATCGACGGTGCAATGATACAGGAAATGTTGATGAAGTGAATATAGACATAAGCCTCCTTTTCAACACAAGTAAATTATTTTTACTTATTTGGCGATAGAGAAGCATGATCTAATGTGATGATTCAGATTGACGAGAGAATAATCATGTACATTTCCTTATGCAGACTGTTAGGGATGGTAGAGAACTTGTGCTAACCTGTGAAAGGTATGGTAAGCCTAGGAGATGAAACAGTACGAGTTGAAAACCCCAAAAAACATGATAATAAATTTATACTAGTATATTTTAATTAGAACCTGTTTATTACATAATATTTCTATTTTTTATTGTGATTAGTTATATAAAATTCAAGTAATTGGAACTATTACTGAGAAGGTGGTACGGCTTAAAGTGTGTTACGAACTGCAAAGTTGTGTATAAGCTCAAAATTGTGAAATTATTCAGTGTAATTAAAGTACATAGGATAAACCGACTCGATACTATATAAATATATTACTATTTAATATGTCAAAGAAGTCTACGAAGCCTAATTTGGGGAGCGCGCATTAGCGAAAGCGAGCAGAAGACCGATTCAACCATTCTGTATGCACCTCGCAAGCGCAACGCCGATATACCCGCCATAAGTAAAGAGTAATAACCACAAACTGCATCTAAGCAGGCTGCTACTCACTCTACAATACATTGAAAGGGGCAGAGAGCCTACTTAAAGCATGCAAATTATACATGAATTATAACCAGGTAACTTCCATCTGAAAATTTTCAAGCAACTCTTGAACCATCTTGGTCCCCATCACCACTCTTTATCTTTGACAATTGACGCATTAACAGCTCGTGTACCTTGTCTTTCAACTGCAAGCAACGTGATAAGTTAATAAGAAGTCTCGACAAGCACAATTCAGAGCTTGCAGCTATATGTTATCATTAGATAGCACAGCAGTAGTACATTATCAAAGACAAGAATACAGCATAAGCTATCCACTATCGTTAATCATGAGATCACTTCTTGCTTAGCAAAAAACAGCCCAGCCCCAAAAGTAAACCCAACAAGACTAGTAATTCAATTATTCATAGGTCAGTCTTGGTGTGATAAATGTTGAAAGCGGGAGCTTCTAATCAATCTAGATTCAGGTTAGAACACGGCAATTAATGCAGTCCAAACATAAGCATACACCCTTCAATAAAAAAAGGTCTCTTTCTTTCAATACGAATACAGGGAGTGAACGTTTGTCAATATAAATAAATAAATAAAAGCTAGAGTGGGAAAATAAGTTTAAAGCTTTTCTGATAAGAGTAGACAACAATAGAAGTGATAATAAAGAACACCGACCAAAATATTATTCTGAAAGCACATGCTTCTAACACTTACAACGTGGTCCAAAACAGAGCAGCCAATATCCAAGAATAAAACCTTCAAATATAAGTACAACTCACCTCCGCAAGTCCTTGGCCACTCATAACAGACACATGTATAGCATCTTCAGGCCCATGCATCAAATATCTTGCTAAATCCAAATTATCGTCATTGCCACAATCTCCTGAAGGCAACGTTTTTGGCTCCAAGATATCACATTTTGAGACAACATCAAGCCAAAGATGATTGTTGAATTTCTGTTTAAGTTCCTTGTAGGTTATGAACTGCATATTTTGGGCAAACCACGAATGTCATCATAAAGCCTGTTAATTCATTTTTCAACACAAGAAGGTATATAAAAAAACACAGGTACTCTTATTGTGAAACATTTTTTTAAAAAAAGTAAAAGTGAAGTAGTACCTGATCAGAAGGTTTAGTACCACATTCACCCGACAGGTCATGGACAAAGAGGACCGCAGTTGGCAAATGTTGAAGCACCGCTAGTGTCAATTTTTCTAAATTATTCCTGTCATCTTCTCCAGAGTAAAATTAGGACATTTTAGTGAGTATCGTTGTCATCGAAAGTGATTCAGATTAAGTATGGAGAATGATTCCATAAAATGCCACCCAAGAAAAAGAAAAAAATTGAACAAGACAAACATGTACAAGATAATAATAACAGATATAGTGCTGTCTACGACTATAACGACAAGCAGAGTTACAATATGTAACTTTCAGAACATACGTTAGTATGTGCACAGGGCATAGGGGAGCTGAGTTTTTTCAGAAAAACAAGGTCATCTCTCCAGCATCTAGCCTAACCCCTACCCATGCATGCATGCCGCTAACAATAACAAACCCAAGACGTCTAGAACTTTCCTCCCTGATTTACAACCAATTCGTATGACTTGTCCAGTCTCAACAAACCAACAATATCTGCTTAGGAATCCAGTATCTACTTGTTCCGAAAATTCCTAACAAATTTCTGATTGGTTATGAAAACTCTGGTAGCTTCTCCACCCGCTTTTGTTCAGGTAACTCTCTCTCTCATTGAATATCGGTGGCCTCCCAGCCAATGCACATTGGGGAAGGAAAAGAGTAATGAACTTCCAATTACGGTTCAACAACTAAAGTTATGCAGGATTAGCCATTTATATGAAGCGATGAGAAAATTGAAATATCATACCATCAGGTCTAGTAAGCAGGCCAGGAGTATCAGTCACCTGCGAAGAGCATTCAATAACTTGCCAAAATTAAATGCCAAAAACAAAGTGAAAAGTAAAGAACATTCTCTGCAGTCAACAAGATTATAAACTTACTTGGAATCGTTCTAGGTTGAAGACAATGTGGCCCATTAGAATGCCTCTAGTAGTAAACGGATAATTACAGATCTGTCATTTGACATCATAATAAGCAACAATTAGCAGATTGAAATTCCTACTCATAAACCCAAACCTACACCTAATATCTCTTGAAAAACTTGTCTCAATATCTGGCGTATTTGCAGACCAATTTTTATTCACGGGTGGGGAGGGTTTGATAATCATAGAAGCTCTCCGCTCTACACCCTTTATTGTCTGAGCTTTATTTCACTCTCTGTGCTGTTCAGCCTCTTATAGCTCTTCCTCAAATATGTATTGAGTGATCTTCCAAGTCCTTTATTTATACTCATGTACAGCATGTGCACGTATGGATGATATATTAATCAGAAGTGATATAGCTGCCTATCTTCTGATGAAAATTGCATCATACATGAGATGCATGCATCTCATATTTCACACCTAGGTCAAGTTATACATCTATTTAGCACAGATCTAAAGGCAGCAGTGGCTCATTGACCCAACTTTGACAAGATGAGATACTACAAAAGCATCCTCCTATTAGAAGGATGAAAACTACTAAAAAATGACCACAGTGATCACTACAATATTATAGAGGAAAACATGAAAAAGTAGAAGCACAAAAAGAAGAAAGAAACGGAAGATGACAAGTGTAGTAGCTGAAAGGTTGGAAAGAATAAGGACGCCCTTGCCCACAATAAGCTCAAACAAATCAATGAATAATAGTTGGGTTATGAGAGAAATCTTTGAAAGTGCGTTCTTGCCAAAATTTACACTTACCTGAAGAAGAGGGTGAAAAACAGCAAAGGCAAAAATCAGGGCAGCAATTACCAAGGAATTTGATGGAAAAAAGAGTGAGTTATTCATGTCAAGCACCGCATTTGAAACTATAGGACTTTAAACAAAGCCGTTTGGACAAAAACAGTTCAGCATGATATTTAAGAAATTGCAAGTGCTCCAACATCATGGACATGGAAGTAAAGACTGGGATTAGGGGAAGTCAGTAGCGGACCCATGAGCTTTGTTTGGGGGGGGGGGGGGGGGGGGGGCAAAAAAAGAATTTTACACTCTCATTCTTTAAAATATTATGTCATTTTGTACTTTTTCAAAAATTTATAAGAGCATTTAACAAATTTTCAAAATTTTCGGAGGGTGGTGCCCCCCGGATCCACCTCTGGGGGTAGTTAAAAAGAGCATTAGGATTAGTAAAATCCATCGTTTGGGTTAGAAATATATTGGGTATTACAATCTTCAGGAAGAGAAGGAAAAATTAACTTTAAGGGTTAGACTATATACTGAGGCAAGCCTAAACTTGCAAAATAGGTCTCCGCTAGGGTTTACTTACAACCAGTTGTCTTTTCTTAGTTTCCAATTACTAAGACATGCCCCTACATCAATACAATTTCAAACATTAGTCCTATTATTATTAATAATGCTAACTTCCTAACCCATCAGTTTAACAATAAAGATTAGAAAGTCATATTAGTATTAGACTTGGTCAAAATAATTGATGCTCCAATTAGTCGAGTACTTGGTATCAGCCTGTAGAAAATAATGAGAAGAATCTACGCTTAGGCTATATTTTCAAAAGTCATAGAGGAAGGGGCTGGTCTGGAAGATTGGAGATGTCACGCATAATCGGTGGCAAGGCCATGCCTAGCATTAGAGTTCTTAAATGCTGGGTTCTTGTGACCATTAAGCTTTCTCTGCTACATTTTTGCTAACATTAACCCCCACATTTTATGCAATATCAAAAAAATTTGCTCTAACCTAATCCCCTAGTTTCAACACTACAATTCCTTACCCTATCAATTTGGTCTGACCTGCCCATTCTAATACTAACCTTTTACTATCCCTAAAGTCATCAGAAGACCAGGTGCAAAAACAATTTAGAGAACAGAATATTTCAATGATGAGAACTAGATTAATTAGCCAGAGCCATTGATAATTACAATAAAGAAAATTCTTTAGAGACAGACGTGGGTTCTTTTCTCCTACTACACGCTGTGCATGGGGAGGGTACAAAACATGGAATCAAATTGTGAATCTTGGGGGCCAGGCAGTGACCCTGCTTAGGAGATGGTCCCCTGGCTGATTCTTTGCCATGTTTATAGGATTTGTTTCCTCAAATATATTAGTTTTCCTCCTTACTTCTAGTTCTTTACTTCCTAACATTTTTTTGGTTAAGCACCTATCCACTATTCAGCTTGGTAAACCGTTGCCAGAAAAATGAACTGAGATTTGTTGAAGTACTGTGTATAAGAGAAGCAACCTATATTGCTGCAAGATGCATCCATACCTCAGGCTTACCAGTAGAAAGAACACGAACCAAGGATGATTTTCCCACATTGGGAGCTCCAACTAGACAAAGGGTAGGAATATGTAGATCAACAACTGGCATGGCCCGCAGAGACTGCACATTTATATGCATAAAAGGGTTACTGAATGATCTGTATAGTTTTGCTTTTCATTCCTTTCAGCAAACTGGAGAGGAAAGATTTTGAATATGTAGCAACCTAGCTTCTTTCAAGTTCCTGGTAGTGGCAAAAAGCCAAACATCTTTTCATCATCTTCCATGCAGATGACAAATGAAGTGCAAAGCATGGGTACACAAAGGCATACAGAAAGAAACATATATCACTAACATAATCTTATTTTACAGGGGAAAAAAATTAGCAATGATGGTTCGTTCCTGTATCATTCTATTCCCGGAACCACAATTTTTCCCACCTACATTCTTTTCCCAGAAGCACAATTTTCCCCTCCTACAATCTTTTCCCGGAAGCACAATTTCTCTCTCCTGAGGAGGTTATCCCAAGGTACCACCTTAACGGTTTAACCTCAATCAACTTCAACTCTGACACGTTCAAAAAAACTACACCTTTAGTTTAATTTGGTGAACTATATATAACCTTGAAATAGAAGACAAGCTGGCTTAGGAGAAGCCGTGAAGAGGCTTCAGGCAATAAATAAAATGTAGATTTCATGCTCAAAGATAGTGAAGAGTTGTCTTCAAGACACTCATAAAAAATCTACTATAAACGACTCAATAGGGGAGATCATTTATCATCCATGGTCATTTCAGCCATTAAGGACATTAGTTACATTAAAGCCATCATTCATCTGTTTCGGCAGGACTGTTTTGGAAGGTGTCGTGCTTACACTCACCATAGATCCCCAGGATATTGGTACCAGCTCAAATGATTTCATTAACACAAATAAAGAAAAATTCATTTTTTGTAATGTAAACACGATCCACTCTTTTGTATGGTATACTCTAAAAATACCAGGTCTGTTGGTAAAGTTTATCCGAACATGCTATGAAGATAAATTACACACAGAGAGAGAAATAAAGGAGAAGCAGCATAACTGAAAGTAAGAATGAAAAAGTGAAAAAACAATTATACTCTAGGTAACGCATTAGGCAGAAAAGTTGCATAGAATGGAAATAGCAACAGAAACCTTACCTTAGCTATATCTAGTAAATCATCAAGGGCTTTCTTTTGGTGCCTATATATATCTTCAATTCTTTGCATACCCTGTCCACAAGATAAACACCTTTCAGTGAGCACTCAGACTAGGAAAGTTTGGGTTTGTCTTATAAAGTGGAAAGTGCAACCTCACTTAGTCTGTCCTCTGCCTCTTTCTTGGTGGAACACTGCAAGGTTTCGGAACTTGATTAATCAACATAAAGGAATGACAAAAGTTTGTCAGCACTCAGTGTGATGGTTTTAAATAAGCAATAAAAGTTCAGCAACAGTACTGCAACAAGGAGAGAGCATCTCCAAGACATACTTGTATTTGACAATTGAGTATTGGCCCTTGGGAAATCAAATGTGATACGAAAAAGTCATAAGACTTTACTATCATCCAAAAATCCAGGCAATAAACGAAAGTTATCATCCAAGATATCAGCCAGGTCCCCCAGATTTAACAAATTGAACAACTCGATGGATCTTTTACTCTTTCCGCATATTGGGTAATCTTAAGTCTTAAGCAACTCCAAAATGAGGGCCACGACCACAAAATATTATGCATGCCTGGAAACGTCATAACAATGTCTCTGAGACCTATGTCATCGCCAGAGACAAACAATGGTAAACCAGCCCTCATTAAGCACAAGCCTTGTTCCATAACGCAATAGAAAAGAGGCTTTCAGAAACAAATGCTACAACATTTCTATAACCTTTAAAAAACTAAATAAAATATAAACACTTGAAAGACAATAAGTCAGGCAAATTGATAGTCCAGACTTTGAAACTAACTTCCAAACGTCATTCCGTTCATAAGTACTTTTAACTAGCTAGATAGATTGCACTTATATGAACAATATGCGAGTTTGAGGATGTTGAACCTTTGCACACAAAGAAGCATGCTCCTTTCCAACTGATACTATCTTTTTACGGAGGTTATCTACGCTTTTCAAAACCTGCAATCCAAAGCAAAATAGGGCATAAGCACCAGAAAGCAAAGGTCACAGAAAGCAAAAGAATATAAGTGTGATAAGAATTCAGCCCTTTGGCAGTCAATCAAGAAGACAAAGAAATGAGCACAAATAGGCCACATGATAGTGTTCCTGAGTTACAAAACATGCCAATTTTGGTATGAACGTTCTGTATAGTCTAAGATCAAAGTGTGACATGTCCACCTAGCAGATATGATGCATGTGGTGCATAACTAGCAGCATAGGTTTCGTACCTTATATCAGCATGCCTATAACACCTCATATTCACAACTGTCCAACAACCTAGCTCTCAACTCATCTGGACATGAAAACTAACCCCAATTAAGCCCTTTTGTTCTCACTTGGGCTTAAAAATGAAAGAGTTATAAATCACTCATTTTACTACTTATATCACAATGTGAGATAGTGGTATCACATACTCCCCTACTCAAAAAACGGGACGTCCTGATTGCATGTCTATCCCACGAACCACCTAGGTAGGTGTCTGGTAGTCCAATCCAACACGATCCTAAATCGGCTCTAATACCATTTATAACAAACCACGTGAGTATCAGTCCAACAACCTAGCTTTCAAACCACTTGTGTTTGAAAACTAGCCAATTTATTTACTAGAAGAAGCATGAACATAAGAACCCAAGCCAGAAACCAAGCTAAACTTCCTGTTATTTAAAAGCATGATTAAAGGTAGAAATAGTATCAATCACCTCCTCATAGTTTCCATCACCCAATGTCAACTCAAGAAGAGCTCGCTCGTATGGATGCAGATGTCTTTTATTTGGAAAGCTTGTGACATAATTTCTTAGTGGAACCGCCAGTTCCTAAATATAAGACCATCAATACATGATAGCTAAATTGCTATATAATGTGAGAAATTAATGAGGACTTGGTGATGTTAGATAACGCAAAATACAACAAGAAGTAAAATTTCCTACTTTCATGAGGGCATCAATTTGCTTTGCACCTCTATTTCTCTCCCGTTTTGCAATGTTGGCAATTCCTATGAAAATTCAGTTAGGAAACATTCATCACAAATGCCAGAAAAACAAGGATATATGGAAAGCAAAATTTGATCTTCTTTCACTCACGAGTAAGGCAACATAGATTACCTTTGGTCGGGGGAACCTTCTTTGCCTTCTTCAAAGCAGAAGATATAATGTCACTAGATGGCATTACCATGGGCAGGGTTTGGAAAGCACCAAGAGTTTCAATTTGTGCTGGAAAAGTTTTCTGTAACGACAATATGCATGTTCAATTCTTGTGCATATAGATGATAAGAAGCTTGCATGAGCATTTAATTTTCCAATCCACTATAAAAGCATTAACTGTCATTTCCCTGTGAGAATCTATTGCTCATATATGATCTGGCAGATACAAATAACGAAATATTTAAATAATTAATAACTAGGTTTTAACAGGTCTGAGTAATCTATGCGCATCTTCATTTCCATAACATGAATATGATCAGTACTTTCTATATGGCTCATATCAACACCTGTTTTTATAGACTATAATTACTAGCTTCCTCAAGCTAGAAGAAAACAATGCTAATTACACTGAGAAATGAAAGAAAAAAAAAACACAGCCTGAGCACAAGACCTGTAATCTCAACACATCAATCACCATCGACAAGCTCCAGATTATAGAAGAAAGTTACAAACATAACAATTTGGAAATTAACATTATTATCTGGCATAAGTAGAGATGAAAAGAATGCTACATCCCAAACATAAAAGACCCTGTTATCTCAGAAGCAGCCTCCTATGGCAAGGTAAGACCATTTCCGTGAAATATCGAAGTGTTTACACAAATATCATTGCATGAGTTGTCAGTGAACTTTATTCATAACTCATATTAGGGGGTAATGACAAGATTTCCCAACCCACCAATCATTAATGGAGAATGGAAATACATTTACCTCCATTTTGCTTGTATTATCTATTCCAACGCCTGACATCTGGTTGCCATTCCTAATTTCACAGCTACTCATCTGTATCATAGTACTAAAGCTTGGTGTTTGACAAAACTTCATTCTTGATGTTGAAACCATGTCTACCGTAAGAGCAATTAAATTAAACAATAGAGTCACCATATGTACTGAAATCAGTCAACCTCAACGTAAAAAAATCTGATCAGATGAGGGAATTGATTAGCTAACGGCATTTAGTATTTAGCAGTAGAATTAGATAGTACCTTGGGCCATAACTGAGGTTCTAAGGAATAATCTGGACGATGGAACCTGCCATAGCTGAATAAAACTATAAGCTGCCGCACTCATTTCTCCTCTGCCCTCTTGAAAACCTAGGAAGACAGAAATAATTTCAGGTTGATTACTTTCTTGTCAAAATGTTGTTCTAGAACAAGATAATTGTCCACTTAAAGGGGAGGACGGGAGGATGGCAAACAGAGATGCAAACGGATGAAAACACATGAACAGAGACAACCTCGGAAATAGTTTTTCCCGCCTATTGACTTATCTTCCCCCCCCCCCCCCCCCCCACCCCCCCCACCCTAGTTATGCTCAACTAACTAATATTTTCCCTTCTCTCAAGCTACATGAGACAACCATATAGCTTTAGCAGATAGCTCTTCTAAACACATAAACAAGAACATAGTGACCAATGGGGTATTTTCATCTTTAAATACTTATGTTTAAAACATAATGCGTGAAGTTCAGTCAAATTTTTTAGTTTTTAAATAATATATATAATGTTAATAAAATTTATAATTATATATATGCTACTTTTTATTCTATATAATTTTAACAAGTATATTAGAAAAATTCAAAAAAATTATTATTTGTTATTGTTAAAAATATTTTATTAATTTTTGTGATATCTTGTAAATTTAAAATTAAACTATTTTTATTAATTAGTGGGGTATTTTCATCTTTAAATACTTATGTTTAATATTTAGTGGTATCTGGTAAGTCAATTTTTTTTTGTGATATTATTTTTAAAAAAAAAAAAAAGTTTTGATATGTTATAAAAATTAACAAATATATCCCGTAAATTCTTCCTTTTTTAAGGGTAAATTGGAAAATCAACTATACGTATTAAAATCTAAACTGACAAGCGATGATATGAGTCATGAGATATATAAGCTGACGGTTCTACCAAATCTTACCACTCCCGACAGCACCAGAAAAGGAAGACGAGGATGAGCAAGACCCGTGAAAATTCGCAAACGTCGGAGGAGAATCAGGTAGAGGCTGGAGCTGACGACAATAATGAGCTCACAGAGTATGAGAGAGAGAGAATTCAGAGAATTGAAGAAAACAAGGCGAAAATGAGAGCATTGGGGCTGCTAACCACGGTAAATTCGCCTGTGAATGATAAAGGTATAGACCGGTCAGTGGGAGAAGGAAAGGGAAAATAATTTTGAAAGAAGACGACGAAGAGTACCGCCCTAATGTCGGTCAAGATGATGATGGTGACGATATGAGTGTTTCGAGTGAAGAATTTGACGAGGAGGATGAGCATATAAATGAGAGAATGCCTCATACCTATAGTCGTCGCTCTGCTAAGGTGATTTGTCACTCTACTAAATTTGTACTTGCACTTTGATCACCAACTTAAAACCTAGTCCATTGAACAAGTCGGTTCTAATACTACTTTTACCTTAAGCTAACTCTTATCTGAAAATATAGAACTCAGTGTTCTAAAATTTCTCTCATAAAATCACTCTTTAAGTTTTGACATCTTACACTAACAGGACGATACTAAAGTGTTATATTTTAATCCGGCATAAAATTAGACACATGTCACATATGTGCTTAGAAAACTTTAAATTTGACATTGAACCAAAATATAACACTTTAGCATCATCTATGTAAAGTTTGATCAAATTTGGACAACATTTAAGCATCTTTTGAATGAAAATTATAAAAGTTGTTGAATGTAAAAAGGGGAAACCACATGGGTGGGACAAATAATTTTTAAAACCTCGTGGGTGGGGTGTGTAATTTCACATCAATAGTTAACTAGCTACTATCTTTAAAATTGCTACGACCATGTAGAATAGCGAAATAATGAAATTGCTACTAACACTTGATTATGGTTGCTATTGTGCTACTATTTTGGGTATGATATCAAATATTTTCACAAGTAGCTAAATTGCTACTATCTTAAGTTTCAAAATTGCTACCGACTAATAATGCTGATGAAATTTAAGTTGATATTGTGCTAAAATATAAGAAATGATAGCTAATATTTGTAACCATTAATAAAATATTATTGTCTTATTACTAAACGTGTGAATACTATATAATTCGAATACTAACCAATATTGCTGCTGCCATAGTGGATATAATCTTCTTATATAAATATTTATTTTATAGTTTTTTTTCAATATAGTACCTTTAGTATATTTCATTCTTACATTTTAGCTATCAAAATTTAAAAAAGAACTTCAAGTAAACAAAAAATTTCTAATTTATGAAAATTAATTAAAATTTTCATACCACTACAAGAATTTATGTATCATATAAGATATATGTAACATAATATATTTTGATACTTTTAATATTTTAATTTTTAAAGTATCACACGTATTAATAAATTATAAAATAGAGTACATGTAAAAATAATTTAAAATAGTACATATGTTGGTTAAAATTTACAAAATTAATATAAATTAGTTGTCAAAATAATTTAAATTAGTAAATGATATATTTGTATATAAAATTTAAAATTTGTGCAGTTTTTATCCATTTTACTATATAATTCTTTTAATTTACAAAAATCACATAAATTAGTAAAATATTAAAATACAATAAATAATAACAATTGAAATTAGTTGACATGTTGGTTAAAATTTGTAAAATAAATACAAACTATATATGTAATTTATAAATGTTTAAAGTTTTTGTAGATGATATATATATATATGTTGTTTAGTTTTAAATTTTATACAATTTTAAACCAACATACACTTTAATTTTTATTATTTTGACCGTATAAAATTAATGTTGTAATATATGTAAATTATAGTATCAAAATCTATTTTATTAATTTTTACATATCCAATGATCGATCATATCTCGGCCAAAATCTAGATTTATGTTTAGAATATCAAGCATTCAATATATACATGTAGTATGCATATATGTCGTGAATAACTATCATGGTCCAATGGTTAAGGTAATAGTTATCCAACCCACATGTCAGGATCGATTCCTGATGTGTATGCCAAATTAGTGGACTGCATATCAGTTCGGAGCGGACAGCCCGCAACGTCTATCGTCTGCAGCTTCAGATTAGAGCTGATCAAGGGCGGACGGGCCGGGCCGACATTGAATTCTAGACCCGAACGGATTTTAATCTTTCCCATTGTCTGGCCCGCCCGACCCGGTTTATAATTTTTTTTTAAATTGTTAGTTGCATGATGTTCGGAGCGGACAGCCCGCAACGTCTATCATCTGCAGCTTTAGATTAGAGCTGATCAAATGGGCGGACGGACCGGGCCGACATTGAATTCTAGACCCGAACGGATTTTAATCTTTCCCATTGTCTGGCCCGCCCTACCCGGTTTTATAATTTTTTTATAATATTGTTAGTTTTTTTGAAAAAATATATAGACTATATATAATATTAATATATATTAAATATAATATGAATATATGTTGAATGTAACATTAATAGATATTTATATAATTTAAATAAATAATGCAAGGTATTATATAAAATTAATTTAAATATATACTTTCTCCCATTTTCAGTACTTTATTTTCTACCTCTAGGCACAGAATTAAAGAGGGAAAATTTAGACTATTTTACGCTTATTTTTTGTATTGAGAATTGAAATAATTTGCAAAACTAGATGTAAATAAAATATTGGAGGATAGAATTGGAAAACAGATCACAAAAAAAGGCTAGAACATCTTCTATTTTGAAACTAGTGAAAGAATCAAACAAATTATATACTGAAAACAAGGGGAGTATTATATTATATTTATAAAACTATATATAAAAATAATAAACCGGGCCGGGTTGGGTTTAGTGTGGGCCTAAAATTTGCTGAAGCTCGGCCCACTTTTTTATTCGGGCTTGATTTGTTGTCCAAACTCATCGAAATTTTTTCTGAACGGACTTTTCGGGCTTTATTTCTGGACCGGGCCAGATTGGACCGCGAAGCGGATCAATGTTGATCAGTCTACTTCAGATGGATAAACCGATCCATTATACGCCTAAAAAAACCGACTGAAATTTCTGAAAAGAATAGGCCTAAATCTCGCTGGATAGTGGATACAAGAGTGACCCCAAGGTTCGTCTAGCTGTCTTCCTGATGGAGCGCATCCTTCTCCGCAGTCAGCACCCGACCTTTCCCTTCACTGTCGAAACCCTAGAGCCGCTGCTCTCTTCCTCTTCTTACATAATCATCTGTTTTTCCCATTTTTTTCTCCTCTAGATCACCCCTTCTCTCTCCCCTCCCACCACGCACCGTCTCTCTTATCAAAATGTCAAAAAAGAAGAAGCTTGTAGAACCGGAAGAAGAGGACAAGCCGACCTCTTCATTGCGGTCGCCTTCGCCAGAACCACCACCTCTAAACGAGGCCCAGTCTTCTGCCGATGACTCGGACGATACATCTTCTTCGTCAGATGAGGATGCACCTCCTCCTAACCCACCGAATGCCGGGCCTTGTCCTCCTACTTCGAGTCAAGACGTCGGGAGTTCCGCAGAAAACAAGCTAGCAGTGCTCCCGAGGAATGTGCTAGTGTTCGCATTGCCGGCGAGTAGTAACAAGGGAAGTGAAGGAGCAATGAGTAAGAGCTCGAAACGGGTGCGAGGAGAGGGAGAAGAGGGGGGAAAGCAAAGCTTGTTTCAGAGACTCTATAGCGAAGATGACGAGCTAGCTATATTGAGAGGGGTGATAGAGTATAGAAAGAATCGTGGGGCAGATCCGAAGGCGAACCCGACGGATTTTCATAAATTTATCATGGGAAATTTGACCGTCGAGGTGGGTGCAAACCAGGTATTGAATAAAATTCGAAGCCTTAGGGTAAAGTACTTGAAGAGTTTGGCGCGTGAGGATAAAAATAGGCTGGATGCTAGCGAGGCGGAAGTTTTGGAACTGTCGAAGCAGGTTTGGGATATTAGCGAGGAAGAGATTTCAAAAATGAAGAAGAAAAGAAACAAGCGCAAAAGGAAGATGGAAGATGAGGATGTGGTGGTAAAAGATGGAGCTGAAGCTGATCGTTGTGATGATGCTCAGGAGAAGATGATTGATGATGGGTTGTCGTCTTTTAAACAGATGTGTGTGATGATGGGTATGGATGAGGATATTATGAGAGATGGATTGGCTCTTGTTAAAACATCTGATAAGAAAGTGATAGCAATGAAATGGCGTGAATTACAGCTGAAGGTCAATGAGCTCAAGCTGCAGAAGCTAAGCTTGTTTGTGGAGAGTGCGAATTTGATTTTTGAAACTCTTAAATCTTCAACTTAAGAGCTTGGTTATTAATGAGTGCTTTCTTCTATTTTTTGATGTTACTAATGGCTAGTTGGTGCAAGGAGATATCTTTTATCCTCTTTCAAGCGCATATTGTAGTAGTCGAGGAGGATTAAGGTAATGTTTGGTTTTTGGAAAGGAAGTGAAAGTTAAAATGGATATCAATTTGCCGTCACATCACCGATTGTGGAATGTAGATATGCCATGTTTTGTTGCTATAATTCCAGTCTCTTTCGTAACTGTCAAAGTTGGACGTGCCCTCGGTGAGCTGATGAAGTCCAAGACATTCAAAACCCTCGCTATACTTTTCATCGTTGCCTTTATCATCATGATATCTGCTGTTCGAGTTCCATGTTTCATCGGGGAAGCCATTAATTTGGCTGCTTGTTAGTTATAAGAATCTCTAATCAAATCAGGGGAGGCAGAGTGTTGGTAAATTCGTTCAAGTGGGATAACACACAGGCTAACATGATTGGATCATGCAGCTTCAACCACATAGAGAAAAATTATAGGAGTATTAAATTTTGAAAATTTGTAATAAAGTCTAAATTGAAAAAAATGTACAATTTCTTGTTAAAATACTATGGCAAATAATAAAAATTTAAATTTTGTATGTTTTATAATAATAGACTAAAAAAATTAGGTAAAATTCACGATATACCCTGTGGTTTCGTAATTCAACTTTAAACATACTTAATGTTGTCCAAAATTGATGAACTTTACATGGATGATGCTAAAGTGTTATATTTTGGTCCAATATCAATTTGAAGTTTTTTAAGCTCACATGTGACCTGTGGAACCCAATAAATTGTGACATGTTCATTGGGTCCCGCATGTCACATATGAGATTAAAAAGTTCAAATTTGATATTGGACCAAAATATAACACTTTAGCATCATCCATGTAAAATTTCATCAATTTTGGAAATATTAAGTATGTTTAAAGAATTATGAAAACCACAAGGGTATAGTGGAAACAGGGGGTATATCATGAATTTTCCCAAAAAAATTAAACGAATTGATTGTATCTTTTAACGTATATAACTTTGAATTGATTGTAGAATATTATTATTTTTTAGTGTATTATTATTGTTATATGATGTATTTTCAATTTTATGTGGTGAATTATAAGTCTTATTAAACAGGTATATCATATAACAATTATGAAATTTTAAATTTGTCAAAATATATCAATGACCATTGTATTTAAGAGCTTGTGCCTTTTTGTTTACTTGAAAGTAGCTACAAAGTATAAAATGTTGGGAAAATTTTCGCATAAAATACATTTTTTGAAAAAAAAGTACTTACGATGATTTTTTTTGAAAAAATTATGCGAAATTGCCAAATGAAGGTAAAAATATGGCGGTACTACATCAAAAATCGTCCAGGAACTATCATGGCCTGAGGCGGTTTAAGCGAGGTGGCTTCAAGCTAAGTCAACCACAAACCTTCCACAGGTAGGGCGGTTTCTGTGCCGACCTCCAAAATATGTTTTTTTTTTAATTTTCAATCAGATTGTGCAATACTTAAATGGTCTCTGAAATCAATGATATTTTGTAAGATAATAGTCAATAGTTATACTTCGAACCTATGTCGTTGGCTTGGCGCAGCATCTCGAACTTATATGAGACCCACATGACTTCATGAAAGTGACACCAGAGTCGGTGTTTTCTCTATTTTATAAACATGATGTGTTTTCTAATTTTTGATCAGTTTGTGCGATGCTTAGACAGTCCCCGTACTGAAAATTTGTAGTGATAGTCAAACACTTTGGAACTATGCCATTGACCAAGCGTTTCAAACTCATATGAGACCCACATGACTTCATGAAAATGGCACATGAGTCAGCGTTTTTTGATAAGCTTGTTCGATGCTTAAATGGTCTTCGAAATCGATGACATTTTGTAAGATGATAGTCAAACACTTGTACTTCGGTCTCATGTCATTGGCTCAGCAGTTCTGTAACACCCCGAATTTTCTAACCTTTTATTTGGTCTTTTTTTTTTGCAATTCAAGTTTAATATTAATAAGCAGCGGAATCGAAACCTAAACCCGGGGCATTATTGCCACACTCGCAACTAAACGAGTGCTAAGGCCTAAATAATTAACTCAATAACAACCTATTTATTAATAAAGTAAATACAACGCATATTAAAATAATTTCTTACAAATGTAGAATTATCAAGCCAAAAATAAAATCCAACTAAACTATCATACTATGTGGAGTCGTCTTCCCAAACCCCAAGGACTTCATCAGTACCTGTGGCAGAAATCTAAACAAACATAGAAAGCGCCACGATAAAGTCAGAAAAAACTGAGTAAGCTACCACCTTCACCACGTAAAAATCATTTCTCTTTAGAAATCATTTTAACAATATAACCACACAACATACAACACACTTCAACAATATTAACACACAACAACAAAATTATCATAACTGTAAAATACTTCACATTGGATTTCTTTAGTAACCCAAAAATATATTAATCAGATTATTTTTAATTACCTTCCTTGTCCCAACGCCAACCAGGACAAAACAACTTTACTTTCTCTTTGGATACAACACGCAGCTGTAACCCGGACCCCAACACGCAGCCGAGAATCCAACCAAGCCACTAAATCCTTAAGTGTGCACACCCCCAATAGTTCAAAGGACTAAGGAGTAGATCTAGGGCTAACTATGTCCTAGTGCTGCCCACAGTATCTCAAACTTATGCGTCCTAATGTGGCCCGCATTTATCATCTCATCCATGTGTCCTAATACGTCCCACATGTACCATGGTATAATCTTCCTTATAATTCCTTTATTCATTGTTATTATTCACCTTATAATCTCATTTTAATCCACATATACCACCAAAACTCAATCATGCCACAATAATCATGACTAAATAATTACAATTTCACATGATCATATCATTAACATTTTCTCATCAATCTTTCCTCTGAAGATAATCTCCATTTATTCACAAAATAATAAACCGCACACTTAAATATTTCCAGTAATCATTATCATAACCAATTCGTTCCCAAAAAATAATAGTCACTCACAGATAACAATCATAATCACCACAAAAGATTTATTTTACGCAGTTACTACAAAGACAGTGAACGCGGAAACTTACCTTAAAAAGAACATTATCATTTGCACCCACCAAACATATAATTAGCCATTACTCTTCGTTTACACATTTTGGCACCGATTTGTTGACATCATCAATGAAAGAAACAACTCTAGCTGCTGCTACATGCTACTGTTACTTCATATTGTGACCACCCAAGATAGAAGAAGAAAACTAATTGATCCCTTTTCTCATCTTTTTCTTTTTCTGTGTGTGTGTGAGAAGAGAGTTTTTTTTCTTTTAAATCTATGATACAGAGAAATTGGCACGACATAGAAGGAATTATTTTTTTCTAGTCTAGATGAAGAAGAAAGGTATTCGAACATAGAGGATGGGCAGATAAAATGGAACATCAGATGAGCGTATATAAAGGAGGTCAGAGGGTAACTGAAGAGCAAGGAATATGAACTGTTTAATTAATACAGAAAGTAATTATTCAATCAATAAAGAATATTAAACCTTTTAGTGAATAGAAAATTAGAAGTTAGGAAATGTGAAGAGGTAAAGATGATTTAATAAATGGAGTTGGAAATATGGAAAGTTTAAAGTGATTAACTAAATAAAATCAGAAAATACCAAAAGGTGTAACCGACATATACTAAAAACTAACTCATTTAGTGTGTGTAATTAAATCAAAACTATCATTTTATAATAAGTTATAAACAAAAATGCACTAAAATATTATGAAATACACATGGATCATATTATTACATCAAAAATCATAACTGAAGTATTTTGAATCGGGTTATTTATTAAAACGAATCATTTTTATTAAATACTATATAACATGCTCGTAAATCATAGTATAATCCTCAAAACTACTTATTATACTTGCGAACTAATATACTACTAAACTATATAATAGATGTACTTTGAATCAACAATATTATTTGAATCATATCATTATTATTATAACTCCATTTTAATAAATAAATATACAAGTTAACTAGAGAAATACAAGGATCATTAACATGAAGAATAAAATCACAACTACCATAGTTTTAAAACAGATTATTTTATTAAACGCATTGTCTTTATTAAATACTGTATAATATGCTCACAAACTATATAATATATCTGTAATCTATTTTATATGCTTGTAATTATAAATGATCCCATAAACTATGTAATATATTTGTAAACTATATAATATACATATAACTACATAATATATGTATTTTAAAATTTAGGGGTATTTCATTATTCCCCTCTTAAAATAAAGCTTCGTCCCCGAAGCTCGATCTCACCCCATTAACCAATGGTCCTACTAAGAAATTAATCAATTATAGCTACTTTACATTAAGGTTATATCATATCACTAACGATAATAAATTTGGTTATTGCATTCTACCTCCCTCAAAAGAATATTACGTCCTCGTAATTAACTTAGTAATTAACTCGCACCTAAATCACAGAATGAGGGACAATTAGATAAGAGTTCGAGTTGTAAGGAATCACGCCTAAGTTCACAACCACAAGACTATAATTCATTCAAATAAAATTTCAATCATTTTCAATGAGATACTATAGTTCGCTATAAAGTTCCAATCATCTAACATACGTTAAGTAAATTCTTCAATAAAAGGAATTACTGTAAATCACAAAATTCATAACATTATCACTTGAGCATCATAGTCTATCAACATTTCATAAATATCATCAACTTGACCCATATCTAAAATAATCACTTATGCCTTTCTGTCAACATATACCGCAATCAATATTTCAACATATCAAGCATAAATAAAACATTCAATCATAATCATATAAAATATCTCAAAATGCATTAAAAACAAAGAAAGCATCAAAAAGTAATTCCCCCCAGAAGACGGCTTGTCCAAATTTTAATCCTAAAACAATTATTCCATTTTTATATCTTCTTAACCTATTTCTAGTCGGTTTTGCTCTGATACCACTTTGTAACACCCCGGATTTTAACCTTTTATTTGGTGTTTTTTTTTTGCAATTCAAGTTTAATATTAGTAAGCAGCGGAATCGAAACCTAAACCTGGGGTATTATTGCCACACTCGCAACTAAACGAGTGCTAAGGCCTAAATAATTAACTCACTAACAACCTATTATTATTAATAAAGTAAATACAACACCTATTAAAATAATTTCTTACAAATGTAGAATTATCAAGCCAAAATAAAATCCAACTAAACTAATCATACTATGTGGAGTCGTCTTCCCAAACCCCAAGGACTTCATCAGTACCTGTGGCAGAAATCTAAACAAATATAGAAAGCGCCACGATAAAGTCAAAAAACTGAGTAAGCTACCACTTCACCACGTAAAAATCATTTCTCTTAGAAATCATTTTTAACAATATAACCACACAACATACAACACACTTCAACAATATTAACACACAACAACAAATTATCATAACCGTAAAATACTTCACATTGGATTTCTTTAGTAACCCAAAAATATATTAGTCAGATTATTTTAATTATCTTCCTTGTCCCAACACAGCCAGGACAAAACAACTTTACTTTCTCTTTGGATACAACACGTAACTGTAACCCGGACCCCAACACGCAGCCGAGATCCAACCAAACCACTAAATCCTTAAGTGTGCACACCCCTCATTAGTTCAAAGGACTAAGAAGTAGATCTAGGGCTAACTGTGTCCTAGTGCGGCCCACAGTATCTCAAACTTATGCGTCCTAATGCGGCCCGCATTTATCATCTCATCCATGTGTCCTAATACGACCCACATGTACCATGGTATAATCTTCCTTATAATTCCTTTATTCATTGTTATTATTCACCTTATAATCTCATTTTAATCCACATATACCACCAAAACTCAATCATGCCACAATAATCATGACTAAATAATTACAATTCCACATAATCATATCATTAACATTTTCTCATCAATCTTTCCTCTGAAGATAATCTCCATTTATTCACAAAATAATAAACCGCACACTTAAATATTTCCAGTAATCATTATCATAACCAATTCGTTCCCAAAAATAATAGTCACTCACAGATAACAATCAGAATCACCACAAAAGATTTATTTTACGTAGTTACTACAAAGACAGTGAACGTAGTAACTTACCTCAAAAAACATTATCATTTGCACCCACCAAACATATAATTAGCCACTACTCTTCGTTTACACATTTTGGCACCGATTTGTTGACATCATCAATGAAAGAAACAATTCTAGCTGCTGCTACATGCTACCGTTACTTCATATTGTGACCACCCAAGATAGAAGAAGAAAACTAATTGATCCCTTTTCTCATCTTTTTCTTTTTCTGTGTGTGTGAGAAGAGAGTTTTTTTTTTCTTTTTAAATCTATGATACATAGAAAAGGCACGACATAGAAGGAATTTATTTTTTTCTAGTCTAGATGAAGAAGAAAGGTATTCGAACATAGAGGATGGGCAGATAAAATGGAACATCAGATGAGCGTATATAAAGGAGGTCGGAGGGTAACTGAAGAGCAAGGAATATGAACTGTTTAATTAATACAGAAAGTAATTATTCATTCAATAAAGAATATTAAACCTTTTAGTGAATAGAAAATTAGAAGTTAGGAAATGTGAAGAGGTAAAGATGATTTAATAAATGGAGTTGGAAATATGGAAAGTTTAAAGTGATTAACTAAATAAAATCAGAAAATACCAAAAGGTAACCGACATATACTAAAACTAACTCATTTAGTGTGTGTAATTAAATCAAAACTATCATTTTTATAATAAGTTATAAACAAATAAATGCACTAAAATATTATGAAATACACATGGATCATATTATTACATCAAAAATCATAACTGAAGTATTTTGAATCGGGTTATTTATTAAAATGAATCATTTTTATTAAATACTATATAACATGCTCGTAAATCATAGTATAATCCTCAAAACTACTTATTATACTTGCGAACTAATATACTACTAAACTATATAAGATGTACTTTGAATCAACAATATTATTTGAATCATATCATTATTATTATAACTCCATTTTTAATAAATAAATATACAAGTTAACTAGAGAAATACAAGGATCATTAACATGAAGATAAAATCACAACTACCATAGTTTTAAAACAGATTATTTTATTAAATGCATTATCTTTATTAAATACTGTATAATATGCTCACAAACTATATAATATATCCGTAATCTATTTTATATGCTTGTAATTATAAATGGTCCCATAAACTATGTAATATATTTGTAAACTATATAATATACATATAAACTACATAATATATGTATTTTAAAATTTAGGGGTATTTCAAGTTCAAACTCATATGAGACCCACACGACTTCATGAAAATAACACAAGAGTTAGTGTTTGTATCTTTTGTAAAAAGAAATTTGTTTGTATTGATACAAACTTTTTATTGAATTGTATGAAATTTACAAAATAAAGAACATATTTCTAATAATTTGAAAATAACACTTCATTCATCTAAAGTGATAACATACATTCTTTTGATGAGATGAGCTGTGAATGAGAAGAGTGGCAAACATTCAAATACCCATGCTCTCACGTGATGGTTGTATGTTGCACAATAGGCTTGTTGTGGGACAATTACGTGCATCCTATTACAAGCTGAACACAATGATTGATGCTTACGGTGATGATCCTTTCACTCCACTTGGTAATGAATACAAGTGACTAACATATACAGGACTTAGGTGATACCACATCCAGATGCAATACTTACTATAATGGGAAGACTGAAGTATTCTTGAATTTGCAACGAAATGGATGAGAACAATGAAACCATGGCAGAAAGTAGACGTTGTCACCACTGTTTACAAACTGGTCATAACAGGGAAAATTGCTCAAACCGGGGATACAACTAATTGTAGTTTTTTGATTTCAGTGTTTAATACTACATAGTGTTCAAGCCAAGACATGTCGTGCCTTTAGTAAGCACACAAAAAGAATGTATGTTATCACTTTAGATGAATGAAGTGTTATTTCCAAATTATTAGAAATATGTTCTTTTATTTTGTACAATTCAATGAATAGTTTGTATCAACACAACAAAAAATTCATTTTTACAAAAGTTACAAAACATCAACTCTAGTGTCATTTTCATGAAGTCTTGTGGGTCCTATATTAAACCGTTAGGCCAATGACATAGGACCAAAGTATATGTGTTTGAGTATCATCTTACAAAATTTCATCGATTTCGAAGACCTTTTAAGCATTGGACAAACTTATCAAAACTTGGAAAAAAACAAGAAAACTTCAACTCCGGTGCCATTTTCATGAAGTTGTGTGGGTCCCATATGAGTTTGAAACACTTGAAAAACGGCATAGGTCTGAAGTATAACTGTTTGACTATCATCGTATACAATTTCATCAATTTCGAAGACCGTATATGCATCGATCAAACTGATCAAAAATTAGAAGAAAACCATTATGTTTATTAAAATAGAGAAAATGCTAACTCTGGTGTCATTTTCTTGAAGTCCTGTAGGTCCCATATGAGTTGGAAACGTTGCAACAATGGTATAGGTCCAAAGTATAAATGTTTGACTATCATCTTACAAACTTTCATTGATTTTGAAGACCGTTTAAGCATCACACAAACTGATCAAAAATTGAAAAAAAAATTATATTCTGGAGGTTGGCACAAAAACCGCCCTGCCTTGGGGAGATTTTTGGTCGACTTAGCCTGAATCCGCCTCGCTTCGGTGCGGTGTCAAGTTGAAATAACCTGAAACCGCCTCAGTTCAAAGCGGTCTCTGGACAATTTTTTGAATACTACCCCGAGGCGGTTACTTTGCCTCCGCTTGGCACTTCTACGTATTTTTTTGAGAACATACACCACAAGTAATATTCACTTATCAATAAATGAAAGGTCCATATTGTTCTCGAATAAGATTCACTTTTTTAAAACTAAAAATTCACTTTAAAAAAACGCAAAGGATTCTCATTGTTTAGTGTGAAAGGTTCACTTTTCTTAAACATTGTAATCACTTTTCTTAAACGAAAGATTTACTTATCAATTAATGAAAGGTTCATATTTTCCTGGCATAAGATTCACTTTTCATGAACTAAGATTCACTTTTAGAAAACACATGATTCATATTGTTTATTGTGAAAGGTTCAATTTTCTTAAATATTAGATTCACTTTTCTTAAACATAAGATTTACTTTTCTTAACGAAAGATTCACTTATTAATAAATAAAGATTCACATTGTTCTAGCATAAGATTCACTTTCTTAAACTATATATTCACTTTTTAAAAAAGATTCACATTGTTTAATGTGAAAGGTTCACTTTTCTTACATAAGATTCACTTTTATCAAACGAAAGATTCACTTTTCAAAAAAAATGAAAAGGTTCATATTTTTCCAAGTTTGTGATAAGTTACACTTTTCTTAAACATAAGATTCACCTTTAAACAAATGAAACAAAGTAGTTATCAAACTGAAATATTTACGACTATAAGAATTGTTATATAACTCATAGTAAATTATCTGTTGTGTATCAAATTCTGCTATAACAATCTATGATAGTTCTAACAATTAGTTGAATTTGTAACACCCCCAAACACTGGCCTAGGAGTTAGGGGTGTCACACGCCGCGTATTATTACATAATAACACAAGGCTCTAAACAAACGAACTTAAACAACTAATCAAATAAGGCCCAGATGAAAGCTTGCATAAAAGCGTTAACAAGAGATGTGGAACATCCCAAAAGTTATAACAAAACCCACAAACGAATATCAAAAGCAGAAGCTAACTGAAGAGGCCCAAAGGCACAAAGTCAAATACAAGTCTCCAAAAGAATCAAAGTAACAAATGAACTAAACTCCAGAAGCTGAGGGTAGACGATCATCGCTGATCAATCTGCAATGTTAGATAAAGTAGGGGAATGAGCACACAACTATGCCCAGTAGATGACAAACTTCATCAACCAGCATGCTCAAAACATTTTACAGAACATTATCAAATCAGAAGGAATAGACGGAAGCCATAAGCATGTCGGAAAGCAGAAACAGAAGTCCATACAACAGAGGACTAAACAGAGTCAGAAGCAGACAGAAGCGGAAAACAGAGCGGGACACTAGTTGATCACAGCATACAGACAGAACAAGCAACAAGCTCGTGAACAGAACGAGGAAACCTCACTCGTAAACAGAACAGGTGAAACACCCGTGAACAGAACGGGGAACATCACCCGTGAACAGAAGGATCCTACATAGCGCGCTACGAGACAGTGAGACCAGCCATCCAAAGGTTCAGATACAGAGATAACTAGGTCCCAAAACAGAAGCTTAAATACAGATAAGCATACGTGCACCCTAGGCACCAGAAAGCCCATAGACAGCTTGGAAATCAAAAGGGGAATCCAACCCCGCAAACGGAAGTCAAAACGGAGCTCAAACGAGCAAGTTATGGCCAAAACAGTAGCCTGTCCGAACTTGTGTCCGGACATCAATGTTCGGACACAAGTCGAACCTCAAAACAGAAGCAGAGACAGAGGTGTCCGAACATCCAAGTTCGGACAGATGTTCGGACTTTTACGAAAAACGAATACGTGTAGTGTCCGAGCTTGTGTCCGGACATCAATGTTCAGACACAAGTCGAAGCAAAATCAGAGAATGCAGAAGGCTGTGTCCGAACTTCAAAGCTCGGACAGAAGTTCGGACACAGTAAAAACTTCAGAAAGTTTTAGCACAACGACGCATGTCCGAACTTCCAAGGTCGGACGGAAGTTCGGACACGCCGAAAAACACAGTGAACAGAAGCGATTTTCACACAGACAGAGGCATCAAACAATGTTAAAACATTATACATTTGTAGAAAACAACCTTGGGGTTTGTAGCGTTAAAACGTCATCAAACAGACAGTTCACAATCACCATTCTAAGACAGATCGCAATCAAAGTTCAGAACCAGAACAAAACTCCCAAGGCCGAACACACAAGCCGAATCAATAAGCCACCTACCTCGATAATCAGCAAGCGAAACCAATCTGAACAGCAGAGACGAAACCCCACGGTCTGAAGCAGCAAAACCCAGCCAACGCAGACCGAAACGTAGATCGAAACGCAATTCCAAATCACTGAGTAAAACACAATTGCAGAAACTCCCAATTCAGAAAACGGAAACTCAACCCTGAAACTGGAAGCAATCCAAATGCACACAATCCTCACCTGATTTCTGACGACGAAATCCCCAGGCGAAGTCAATCGTAGAAGAGAATTGATAGAAACGCAAGAGCCAACGCTGAATCACAATTTAAATTGTAGAGGCAATCAGAACGGGAAAAACTCAGGAACCGGAGAATCAAAGAGAGCAATCTGACAACCCTACCTCGAAGAAACCAGGAATCCGCAGAGGCTGGGCAATCCGCAGTTGAACTCTGACAGCAGACACAACGTCAATGGAGTCTTGACTGAGCGAGAAGAGGAGCGGCGTTGAGATAGAGAGAACAAAGAAGAGAGCGTACTGATGGTTTCCAAAAGAGCGAGGGTTAGAACGTGATTGAGAGAGAGGGGAATTAAGGAAATAACTTTACTGATTTAATTACCTATCAGTAATTAGAAGGGGAACGGAAAATGACCCATTAGTCCTCGCCCTTAATTAAAAGGACTCCCATGTCCTGAAGGATTAAATAACTCATTTAACCAGCTTGTAACAAGATAGAATATAATGGAATTCCGAAACAAATTTTGGGCTATAACAGAATTAAAGTGAATAATTATATTAATGATTATGATCATTGGAGACAGCTCGCTGCCCAGTATCCACCTTCGACGACGAACTACTCTTCTTCTTCCTCCTAAGAATGCAACCGATCAACGACTGGACTCTACAGTGAGGCTCTGTTGAGCACTACTGGCCTTTCCGTGGACGCCACCAATCCACGGAAGATCAAGCTGGATCACTATAAAACCATCATCGTCAGTAGACGAGAGAGCTTTCCGATCATCGGTCTCTGGCCTGGGACGAGTTAATTTTTAGTCGATCTACTTCCCTTGTACTGAGAAGGAGAAGAGGCTCATTGTTGTATACACTAAGATTGAAGAGCTCATCTACAACTTAGTCGAGAAAGAGGAGCACATGTAAGGAATCACAACATACTCCCAAGACTATAATCTTCTTCCTCCTTAATATCATGATCGGTACTATAGCCATAACTTCACGCATCACCGCTGGTCAATCCAATTCCTCCATGATGATAATACTCAACACAATAAAAGAATAACCACTCATCATATCCCGTTCCTTCACTCTTCTCCATTGACTTAAACCAATTAACATCATGTACAGATCTAAGGACGACGAATCTGTCGACTTGAAAATTAAATCATCACTAAAATAGGGTACGGTAACTGATCAATTTGAGAACCGGATCTGGGTGGATGAAAATTTTATCGCTTTTCGAGATGATGAGAAGGAAGTATTAGAAAATGATGATGTTGAGTACCCATCAATGGACGTGATTTATAGCCGGATTCAGGAATGGAAAGTGAACAACAACAATGTGTTTGATCGATCCAACTCGAATAGGCAACATCAGAAGAAGAGAAATCAACAAAGGATGGAGAAGAGATCCACCAGTGAAAGAAGACATATTTGGGAGGAAGAAGAAGAAGATGATTCCAAGGCGGATGATTTCATCAATAAGTTCAGACAACAGTTATAGATGTAGAGGATAAGACAATATCACCTCTTCTTCATATTAGAACCTGACATCAACACCAGACTCTAAATCGTGTTTCATTAAGTCATGAGTCACTCATTTGTCTGTCTCATTTGACAACATTTTTTGAATAAGAGGTGTACGATCAGGATTCGGTTCAAGACATGGATGAAGATGGCACGATGACAAGGAGTTAAAAGAAGAGATTTCCATTAATTGGTTGTTCACCAAGACTTCCGTGCCTGGTTACCCAGATTCATACACTTGATTTCCAACTTTGGTTGTAGTGTAGCACTACAAATTTGGCAGGGTGTGGAGTGTTTGATTTCTTATAAGTTGTAAATATTTATTTGGGAAAATTCACAATATATCCCTTTTTTCTTTCGTAATTCACAATATACCCCTATTGATTTTCATAATTCAACTTTAAACATGCTTAAATGGTGTCCAAAATTGATAAAACTTTACATGGAAGATGCTAAAGTGTTATATTTTGGTCCAATATCAAATTTGAAGTTTTTTAAGCTCATATGTGACAAGTGAGACCCAATGAACATGTCACAATTTTATTGGGTCCCACAGGTCACACGTGAGATTAAAAAACTTCAAATTTGATGTTAGACCAAAATATAACACTTTATCATCGTTCATATAAAGTTTCATCAATTTTGGACAATATTTAAGCATGTTTAAAGTTGAATTACGAAACCAATAGGGGTATATTATGAATTACGAAAAAAAGGGTATATTGTGAATTTTCCCTATTTATTTTTACTTAACATATTATACTCATAACGTAACTTTATATAAACACAAAGGGAGTCTAAATATCAAGTTGAAAGTAGGACTATCGAAGTCAAAATATGAGATTGACCTAAGACATGATGAGATATGATGTAAGTATAACCAATCTTGGTCATTTGTGAGACATCTCACTTTGTCACTTCAATCTTGCGCTGATTTCAACATTCGGGAAGTAGTGGCACTAGCAGGCGGACATCAACTTGTTTCACTCGCTCTCTAGATAGATAATCATCCTTCTTCAAACTGATCATAACATCCTCAAAACCCGTGACACTATTTAGGTTTTGTCTACGCCTGATCAAATAGTTGGCAATACTCCACAGGACCATGCTCCATCGTTCAATGTGGTAGTGCCTCACATTCTTCAGCTATTCAAAGTGCTCTATATATTGAAGTCATAACGCAATAATGTAAATACCTGGATAAGAAACATATATCTTTTAGATGACTTCATGAAAATAGCGGAGGTGAAATTTGTTCAACAATTCAAGAAGATCATGCAAAATTTGAGGTATCTACTTGGGACACCTTCATAATTAACAAGGGAATGATTGCATCATGTCTTATTCTTACTAGCTGTTTGCGATGTTCAACATGTATCTTCACACACTTAGGGAGCTGCCACACCTTTGTCTTCTTGTATCAGTAGGTAAGGATGTCGTGACGAAGCGCGATAAGATACATTGTCGGATGTTTGACATTGTTGTATGTAACAATTGTTTCTTTCAACTTAGTACATAATAGTTCATCTTTCTAATATTTTAATTAATTTTAATCACAAAAGTGTTGGATATACGAGTTATTATGATGTTCCCGTCATATGATGTCAAAGAGTGGGATATTAAGGTTGTAACCGTGAAAGTGGACCGGCCAGTTCAACTGGTGACCGTCGCTAGCCGTTTTACCAAGTCCATGATTGTTACCCCGCATTTATAGTCTGTGACCCTTGCCCTCTAACTTAAATGTCCTTACCGAACGACACCCAAGAGTCTACAACCGTGATGTGCTCTTTATAGTTTGTGAGTCTCACTTCAATTGCACGACCTCACTATGATTGTCCATTTTTCAGACAAAATTTTAACATACTTATTACGTGTTTCAGTTCATTTTTTCTTTGAACTAATACAAAACAGTATATTATATATTGACATACGTTGAAAAATAAATCAAGCAATAATGCTTAATTACTTTAGGTTAGGGAAGGACTCTTCTTTAAAGAAACTAGAAATAACATTATTGAGTTTTTTATTTGTAAAATTATGTAAAGAGAGAAAGAAGTAAAACAAATCTAATATATAAAATATGTTGTTTTTTTTTTGAAAAAACAAGTTATTTTTTTAAATCAGCCAAATTGACCACTAAAAAATTATTAATTCATATAATATTACATTTTTTTCTGGTACTACGAAATTTTATAATTCATCATATACCACAAATTACTAGCCCTAAATATTTAAAGATCAAAATACCTATATTAGTTAATAAACATAGTTCACATTATAACACATAAATATTTTTAATTCACGAGCTACCACAAAAAGTAATAAAATATATTAAAAAAATAAAGAAATAATAAAAGTTTAAAGGAAAAATTACATTGCCCACCCATGAAGTGTTGGGGAATTATAATGCCCACCCATGAGCTTTAAAAAATTATAGTGCTCACCCATGAGAAATTAAGAAATTACACTGCCCACCCATGAGTTTTAGAAAATTACAGTGCCCACCCATATACTTATCAAAATGAGGTGAAATCAAAGATCTAAGTAAATTTTACATTGATTAATCAATTCAACTATGTAAAGCAATAAAAAAACCTAATTTACACCGTGCAACATCAAAGTGATAAAATGAAGAAAAAACGTGCAAAAATTACGAGGAATCACATATATGTTCATCTCATATTATTTGATTTTATTTCTTTATTTTGTTATTTTTAGACATGTTTTATTTATTTGACTTCTAAGTGGTCATATAAGATTAATTTAGGGTTTTTAATTTTTTTTACCATTGTCTTAGTTGTTTCTTAAGGTAATCATTACTTTACATATTTGATTTCACCTCTTTTTGATAAGTACATGGGTAGGCATTGTAATTTTATAAAACTCATGGGTGGGCATTATAATTTCTTAATATCTCATGGGTGGGCATTGTAATTTTCTAAAGCTCATGGGTGGACATTGTAATTCCCCAATGGGTGGGAAATATAATTTTTCCAAGTTTAAATTTATTAATATATTGATTAAAATTGTATAAAAATAAAAAAGTCATATTTAATTATAAAATCTCTAAATATATACAATTATTATATATTAGATAGAAGCTAAAATATTTGACTAAAAATACAAAAATAGTTAAGAGCATAATAATCTAATATTTTATAAAAGGGAAATTTCACCAAATACCACTGAGTTTTTGCTTAATTCATGATATACCACTGTGTTTCTAAAATTACACAGGATAACACCGAGTTTTTACTTATTTCACCAAATAACACTCTGTCACACATTTCGTTAATTTTTCCGTTAATATCCCTAGAAAAAAGACTAAACTACCCTGTTATTAGTTAAATTAAGGTGGTATTAAAAACTCGATGTTATCCTGTGTAATTTTAAAAACACAGTGGTATATCGTGAATTAAGCAAAAGCTCAATGGTATTTGGTGAAATTTCCCTTTATCATATTACTTTGTATACTTTAATTCAAAAAATACAATAATAAAATATATTAAAAAGTAACAAGTAAAAATTTAAATTATTTTTACATGGCTTAAATAGTAAAAAAATCATATATAATAATAATGATAATAATAACAATAAAATCTCTAAAAATTTAAAGAATTATAAAAAGTATAATATATTAGAAAAGTCACAAATTGATTGAAATAGAGAAAATAGTAAGATAAAGGTAATTTATTTTTTTATATATTGTTTTATATAAATTTATATTTTATAATATTATTTATACTATTAATATTCCGTAGAGTAAACATATTATAAGGATTTAAATTTGCATTTTCTTAACAAAATTTTTATTTTTAGTCAAATTTTTTAGTTTTTAAATAATATATTATAATGCTTAATAAAATTTATAATATATATATATGGTAGTTTTTATTCTATATAATTTTAACAAGTATATTAGCAAAATTCAAAATTTTTATTTTTATTGTTATTGTTGAATTTGTTTTTATTAATTTTTGTGATATCTTTTAAATTTAAATTTAAATTGAAATTATTTTTATGAACTAGTGGGGTATTTTCATCTTTAAATGTTTATGTTTTATATTTAGTGGTATATAGTAAATTAATTTTTTTTTTTGTGATATTAATTTTTGTTTTAAAAATTTTTTTTGCTATGTCATAAAAATTAACAAATATATCCCGTAAATTCTTCCTTTTTTAAGGGTAAATTGGAAAATCAACTATACGTATTAAAATCTAAACTGACAAGCGATGATATGAGTCATGAGATATATAAGCTGACGGTTCTACCAAATCTTACCACTCCCGACAGCACCAGAAAAGGAAGACGAGGATGAGCAAGACCCGTGAAAATTCGCAAACGTCGGAGGAGAATCAGGTAGAGGCTGGAGCTGACGGCAATAATGAGCTCACAGAGTATGAGAGAGAGAGAATTCAGAGAATTGAAGAAAACAAGGCGAAAATGAGAGCATTGGGGCTGCTAACCACGGTAAATTCGCCTGTGAATGATAAAGGTAGACCGGTGAGTGGAAGAAGGAAAGGGAAAAGAATTTTGAAAGAAGAAGACGACGAAGAGTACCGCCCTAATGTCGGTCAAGATGATGATGGTGACGATATGAGTGTTTCGAGTGAAGAATTTGACGAGGAGGATGAGCAAATAAATGAGAGAATGCCTCAAACCTATAGTCGTCGCTCCGCTAAGGTGATTTGTCACTCTACTAAATTTGTACTTGCACTTTGATCACCAACTTAAAACCTAGTACATTGAAGAATTCGGTTCTAATATTACTTTTACCTTAAGCTAACTCTTATAAGAAAATATAGAACTCAGTGTTCTAAAATTTCTCTCATAACATCAAACTCTTAAGTTTTGACAGTGTTATATTTTGATCCGGTATAAAATTCTAAGTTTTTTAAGCTCATATGTGATCGGTGGGACCCAATAAAACACGTAATATGTGAACATGTGGTCATTGGGACTCACATGTCAGAGGTGAGTTTAGAAAACTTTAGATTTGACATTGGACCAAAATATAACACTTTAGTATTATCTATATAAAAAAAAGGGGAAATCACATTTGTTTGGAATCTCGTGGGTGGGGTGTGTAATTTCAACAAACGTCATGGGTGGGGATGTAATTTTCCGAAGATAAAATAAAAATCAAGCTCTTTAGTTTTCAGTAGTTCCAAAGTCAAGTGCTAACTTGTCTATAGCATTAGAGAGTTATGCTAACCTCAAGGGAATTCATATCTATTAGATATGGGTCATCAAAAAGGTTTTACTTCCATTGTCTTGTCATATATGCGGGCATATCACAATAACGTCCCCTGCTCAAGAACGTCTGCCCCGAAATAGACCATTGAGGATGAAATTTTTTCATTTATGGGTTGAGGTTTGGAGGGGGGGGGGGGGGTGAATTTGTCGCCATTGGCCAGTTGGCGTCTATTGCCTCAAATTTGGTCCAGGTTGAAATGCTCACAAGAGAAAGATCATCGATTTCTTTTGTTTTTTAATGTTCAAACTTGAAAAAAGTTCATGGACTTTCCACTGATACATTTGTAACTTCCTGTTTTGTATAATGAGCCTGACGCTTTGAATTCACGCATAAGCATGCTCGTTTGATAGCTTGTACATAATTCTACAGTAAATATAAATGTGTGAAGTTGTCATGTGTTAGAATTAGAAATAGGGAGAAGATGGATGATGAGTCAAACAAGACACCTAGGCATTATTGCATAACTTAACTCCCAAAAAGGGGTCCTCTCTGGAGAGAAGTAACCAATCTGCCTAATAAGCAAGTTACCCAAACAATTCTCTAGTGACAACCGTAATCCCCAATTCCCTTAAGCCCCTCTATTTACAATACTCTAGCTTATTCCCTTTCCAACTGTACCCTTCCTTTATTCATGTTATTAGCATTGATTATACTACTAGCATCATGCTGTATGGTTTGACGATCTCTAGGGTTTTGTCAGCGAATTTTAGTTTTTTACCCTTTTCTAATGCAGAAGGTAACTAACATGCATGGCATCTAATCCTCTGTGTGTTGGTGAGGTATATTTTTAGAATGGTTTCCTGGTGTTGCAGACTTATTTTAGTATTATTACTGATGAATATTCAGTATGCATGTATTGCTCCGTTGGTTAAATCCAAAAATAAATTTTATTGCCTCATGTGGTTTATCTTTGTCTATTCCTTGCTGTATAACTCAGAAAAAGACAAGAGTTCAAAAGAAAGTTCCTGTTGCTAAACTTTCAAAACTTTCAGATTGCACACCTGAGGATGAGGCTTTCATGAAGGTATCTAAATGCTTTGTAATTTTCTGCATCCAACCAACAAGATGATATCATTGTTGTTCCAGGAAACTTTTATTAATATATTGCTTAAAATAAACAGAGATCATTATGATTGCAATTATTGTTAACGGATGGATCTTCTATCCATTGTATCATACAAGGAAATTGCTCGTTCTATTGAACTAAAAAATGCCAAAGGAACTTCTGATGTTGTGGGGTCTGAGCCCTCTACAAAATGCTACGAGTCCACTAGAGAGGACGCAGGGAAAAAGAAGAAAAGAAAAATGGTAAACTTTGATTGTGAAGTATATCCTTTTGCTGTATCTTTTCTGTATACTCACTGCTTCACTGTGAAGTTCTCTTTTTTCTACTATCTTATTCATAAGTAATTATTGGTGTCAGACTACGAACCGGGCACAGATGAATGAGGATGAAGTGGTTTTGCACTTCTTTCAATTTGATGGTAAGTTTTCATAACATAAGGGGAGTTGTCAATTGGTTAAGCTAAAAATATGTGTGTTCTTGCAAGTGAGTTTTGTTTTTATTAGCCTTAGTGACTGAAGACGATCCCTCTTTTTCTAAAACAATAATGGTCTGAAGCATAGGAAGGTCCTTTGCTTTATTTCCTTTCTTCATCTAGCTTCACTGTCACATGCATGATGGGATGGAAGGAGAATATTGAATACAATATCTTCCAACTTTATAGTTTGGGAGTTTGAGCGCTACCAAATTTAGTCAAATCTCTTGCTCTTGCTTATACGTATTGTAGGGTCCCCTAAGCAACTCCTAAGGTTTTGTAGGTGGTTGCATGTTTGGAGGTTGAATTCTTCAAGCTGACAAATTTTTTTTGATAATTGGGGCTTAAAGCCATTTTATTAAAAAGTGAGTGGCAAATATCGGGCCTCATTAAAACCTCCCAAGGCAAAACCCAGTGGGAAAAAGCCCAGGGAGGAAAAAGAGTACCCGCCAAACTCAGGGAACAACATAGGGAACACTCCTATCAAAACCCAAAACAGACACCAACACCCTAAACAGTCATACCAACACCCTCAAAGATCCACAAAGCAAAACCACACAAGCACCTTCAGACACGAAAACCCACTCACATCTGGTGGGCAAAAACCTTCCTAGACAAAACCCTCAAATAAACACAACCGATCCTCCTCCTAAAACTAACCTCCAAAAGGAAACCCAATACCTAGGCCTTAAGCTATCACATTAGCTCTTTGATCTGATTGATAAGATTCACTTTGGTCTGGGTTGGATTCGGCATATGGCACCCTAACTGCCTTAATAATTTGATGCACTCATCAGCTTCTGCATCAGGATTGATGATTTTACCTAGCTCGTTCCTTGCCGGAACAATATCCCTTCTCTGAGTTGCCACTTCTACCCCTGACGTCTGCTTCTCCCCCTCGAGGTCCGTGACTCCCTCTATATTTGAGCCTATGTCAGTAACTAGCACCTTTCCGTCCTCAATTTGCTGACGCGGCACACCTCCTGGAGGAGGAGACGGCTCCTCATCGAATAGAGCACCAAATAAATTATCAGCCTCATTATTCTGTCTCCCACCTATACCCACCGATTGTGTATCTGGGGATATGACGTGCCGCCCCACCTCAGACTCCTTAATTCCTTCAGGGACCACAATTGTCATAGGACCAGCACCAGTCTCGGGACCCGCTGCAATTAACTCCCCCTCACGATGACAAAAATTCTGCACGGTGCTGCTAACCGTCAATCTCCCCTGATCGACCACTAAGGGGGGCGCCGCTTCTAGACTAGGAATTAACGGGCTATCATGACAAAATGATTTTGTCGCCTGATTATCCTGTTGCCCCCCATCATCTGGCACAACTTCCAATCCACACTGCGCCTCATCTTCTGTACGGGACTTATTTCGAACGCTGTCATCTCCACCCCTTTCATGGGAATGAACCGTATTATTGCAACTCTGTCGATCACGATTACAACCTCCACCAGCAGAAGGCATCTGGACAATGCTCTCTGTAGGTTTATTAGTACGTGAATAATCTTAGTGTCACCAACTTCAACTATGGACACCGAGTAGGAGCGGTCCTCAACTATAACCGCAATTTTCCAGTTTATCAACTGGAGGGTCGACGTTTCTATGTAAATACGGATTTCGGCATTCTCCACAAACTGGTTCTCATCTTCTTCAATTTTAATGACATCCCCTACTGTTGTGCAATTTTTCGCACATTAACCCTATTCCATGCATGGAGGGGGACACCACGTATAACAACCCATGTCCTACGCTTCTCAACTTGGTCATCTCTGTCCCAATGACGCACTGCTAATCCTTCATTTTCCATATCACCAGATTGTAACACAACTTCCTTTGCTTCCTGGGTTGTGTTAAAAAGCATGAGAAATTTTCTCCTTTAAAAAGCTAGGAGCCCAGAAATGTTTGACCACCTACTGAGAAGAAAATCCAAGGCTTCTCCTGGGTTCTTATCTTCTTGGAGAGTGACAGTCGTACATTTGGATAGACACGCCTTCATCCCTTCGTCGGATTTAATCTTAATAGAAAGCCTAGATTTAGCATTTCTATCCTTTTGGACTTGGGAACACATCTTTTGGGTTGTAACGAGCGCTTTGCCGAAGCATTCTACTCTCTCTAGCTTTGGGACCTTGAAACTCCATTCTCGCCCAGAGACTATTCCCATTGATATTCAAACCTTTGATGCCGTCAATCACCCGTTTGGCATCCTTGACGTGGTCAACGTCAACAAAAGCACAAGCATTTCGAGTCCATGCTCTCCATTTTCTACTAATATAAATCCTACTCCACCGAGCAAACCTTCTAACGATCTTGCCTAATTGATACTCCGAAACTCCTCTATGAATGTTATCGATGAATATTGTGGTAGTAGTGTTACCTCTAGAACTGTTGCTGCCATGGCACCACTGGTCAGAAATTGAGTCACGTTTATACCTCGAATAATGGCTCCTCGAACCATGGTCTGTCAAAGCCTTCTGGACGTACCAACTACACTTACTGCTTGGACGCAAGCTTGCCCCCCGGTTAGAACGACTCACATTCCTCCTCAGATTTTTCCTCCCTAAACGGACCTTGTCTCTCCTCATAGTTAACAGCAGGTGGAGAGCATGGAGGCGATTTAGGGTTTTCTTGTAAAGCCCAGTATGCACGAAGAGGTATCAATATTGAGGACCGATGTGATTTCTGTGGACGTTGAGAAAGCTCCGCTCACGCTCTGTTGTCTTGCACGGAAGTGAAGTCGTGCTGGAGAGGGTGGGAGTATGGCCTGCTTGTGGGCGATTTGGTTTGCAAAATCGCAGACTCGTCGGGGAATGGCGCCAAATTTCGCGTGGGGATGGGACCAAGCCTGGAGCTTCATGGGGACAGTTGGGAACAAGAAATCGAAGCCAGAGACATGTGAAGAGTTAAATCAGAGAAATACTCAAAGCCAAACTAAGGGTGATACCCAGATCTGGGTGGATGGGAGCGTGGTTTCGAATGAGTGCTACGGTGTCGGTGTGGTGGCGAAGGATGAGAAAGGGGAAGTGGTGGCGGTAGCAACGGGAAGGGGATCTAGCGGGTGGTCTCCGACGGAAGTTGAAGCAAAAGCTGTTTTGATGGGTGTCGATCTGGCAAGGAAATTAAATGCAAAAGATGTGATTTTCTCGGATTGTCTTGAGATTGTGAATTTTTTGAACAAACGTGGGAAAGTTTCGGTGGGGGTGAAAGTCTTGCTGGAGGATTTAGAATGGTTATGAGAAGATTTTGAATCTGTGAAGTGGATTTTTGTTCGGAGAGAAGAAAACTGTAAAGCTCATTTTCTAGCACATTGGGGAAGAAGAAGAGGAAAGTGTGTATATAGCAAGGTAGGTCTCTCGCGTGCACAGATACTATACGCGCAAACAACAGAACCCCAAGTCATCACCTCAGATCTGTCTAAGAATTCTTCGACTAGAAAAGATCCAACTCCTATTTTAACTCAATCAGAAGCAGCATCACCGTTAACATAAACATCACCAATAGCAGCACAGCAATATGAACGATCTGTTCTCGAGCTCGTTCGCAAAGTACCGCACATCTCAGCGGTCGGACGTTGAGATGGAAGCGATGGAGCGATCTAATTCCGCGGCGGCGCCATCTTCCACTGGTCCGTCTACAATCTGATGTGCACCGAGAAGTAGAATTGCTGGTACTTTATTCTTAACCAACGGTTTGCAAATGAAAAGCCAAAGCTTGCACCTTTTTTTTCACGTTCCCTTCGTAGTGCTTGTGATTTCTAACTTGGGTCTAGATGACACTGATCCCGCCCCATATGTAATTGCCAATATTTGTCATCTAATTAGACTCTAAACCGTGTAGATCGTGTGCAAAGCACTCAACTGGGTCATCACGTGTTGCATGAATGTTTCCAACCATTCACGCTGACAAATGCTTTCTGATTGTGACCAAAAATTAAAATGAAAAATTCGGAGTTAAATGTCAATAGATTTACAGTTGAGGTTCAATTGCTTTCTTCTTCTGTTCTTTCAATTCCGTCTTTGAGGACTATGCTAAACTAAAATTTTCTTCTTTTTCGGCAAAAAACCAAAGTAGTGGTTTAGTTACCAAAAAAAAGTAGTGTTAAATGATGATTTCATCCTGCTTACCTTGTTGTACTATATATGAGGATGATACTCAGCATGTTGCATCTTGATCCTTGATCTGAATGACAAGGACTATGGCTGTGATTTTGACACGGACTATTGCTGTGCTTTTTGACTTGAAGTGGTAAAAACTTGTTTTGTTTGTTCACTAGGAAAAACTGAGCTTATCGAGTACGTCGGTACAACATTCAAAATAAGCATACAAATTGAAAGAAGAAATCCTCATCTCATGATTTTGTTTTAGATTCTGATGCCCATGTGCCAAATGGACTCGTGAGATTATAACTAGACGAACTGGCTTACCTTACATATAAAGCTTAAGTTACACTTTGTTGATTGTTTGTTTGATGACTCCGCTAATATGTGTAGACTGTTGAAACTTCTGGTTGACGTTGGCTATTTTCCCTGATGCCTGTTTGATGTTTTTAACTTATTTTTGTTTTTCTTCATGTCCTTTTATAATTCGACTTGCAGAGATTGGAAACGGATTTATGACTCTGAGAGACTTGAAAAGAATGGCTACTGCTCATGATTTTATGTGGACGGAAAATGAATTAAATGATATGATCCACTGTTTTGATGCTGACGGGGACGGCAAGGTTTGTATTCTGCAGATTCTTATTTAATCCTGTGAGGTTGTCATGATAATATTAAATTTATTCTATGAGTATAGATCAATGTATCTTGATTTTAAATTTGAACTTCAAGAGGTAATTATACCGTGTTGACTTGTGGTGATAAGCTTTATAGTTCCTAACAGTGTGGGTCGAGCTCTTTTTGTGTGTGGGTGATGTAAAAGTGTGATACACATCTCATAGATGCATGGCTAATAAAATTCTAGCAGAGATTGAGCTGTCAGTTAAACTCATTTGGGGAGTGATAGTTTGGCCATCTGCTAACCTTTATCTTTTTGTAAGTTTGGCCTAGCCAGCATAGTTTACAGGGCCTGCGGTTATGGTCCAAAAAGCATACCGCCTTAAAAGGGTTGCTGTGTCTATTAAAGCCTTGATATAAATATGTCAATTGAACTAAGTAAGCCCACAACCTAGGCAATCTACATTACTCTGATCATTACTGTCTGAGTAATATCCATTAATCTTGGCATTGCCATTTGGATGAGTATGCATCCAATTGCTGTAGCAGTTTGGTTCCCAGACTGATTAGAAAATGATAGTTGTAATCTAATAGATTCTTTAAGAGGGTGAAATACTTGGAATCAATCAGAAAATGACATCTAATAATAGATGAGATTTTATCTGTAGAATCCTTTTCTTCTAAGTGGACTGTGGCTTGCTCGTGTAGTACCCATTTCAAATGTGGTTGATAAAATCATCTGTCAATGGGGCGAGGGGAGGGCCTGCTTTCTTCTGAGGATAATTGATGAAACCTGCTCATAAACTACTAAGAAGCCACAGTAGTAGACAAAGCCAAAAGCACACTAAAACTCCATTGAGACTTAGGGAAACTATGAAATAGTAATAAAGGATAGTTCAGGGTGGTGTTCCCTGCTAAATCAGGCTAAGCCTGCCAATTTCCACAGAGTGGCCAACAAAATGACAATAAACGATACTGATAGGAGATTTGGTAGAGTATATTATAGGAGGCGTTAGTTTATATTCAACAGAGTTAATGTTGCTGTTAGTTTATCACTGTTCTGTTAGTTTTCTGTTAGTTTATCTATTTTCTGTTAGTTTATGGTTGTTCTGTTAGTTTATCTCTGTTCTGTTAGTTTATCAATGTAACAATGTTCTCGTAGTTTCTAGTATTAGTAGTATTAATAGGGGTAGCCAATTTAGGGTTTGGATTATCGAGAGAATGAATAAAGATTAGAGAGGTTGTTCTGGTTGAAAAGTTGTACCTTTAACAGATACCCTACTCACACTACTACATTCCTTAACGCAGAATCGATTACACGGCAGGGTTATACCATGTTTCGTACGGTCTGCTCATGTGGCAGTCCAGTCAATATGCTGATTAGATTGCTTATGTGGCATGTAAGTGAGAAGAAAATTTATATTAATTTTAAATAGTTGTAACTTTTAATATATAAGTCCAAAATAAAAAAAAATATATCATTGTTCACCTAAATTCGAGTTCTTCAAAATAAGATCAGTCATGAATATGTTTTGACAACTTTGAAAAAAAATATGTTTACATATTATGATGATACACTAAAATGATAATATGATTCATTAATTTGATAAGATGATTACATTAAAATGATATTATGATTCGTTAAAATTGATGTTATGATTACTAACTAATAAGTGGTGAATTAGATAACAAACTTTGGAACCCATAAAAACATTATATTTATTTGTATTGTATTATTATTGTATGGTATTTTAAACACTTATAGTGAATCATGTATTTTCCGTACATACCAAATTTGTTTGTGTGTATTGTTTAATTTTTTATTTTATAGTTTACGTTGATACACTAAAATGATGATATGATTCATTAACTTTGACATTATGATTCATTAAAATTGATATTATGATTCATTAACTAATAAGTGGTGAGTTAGATAACAAACTTTGAAACCGGTAAAAAATATTATTGTTTTGTAGTGTATTATTATTATTAGGGGGTGCAATTTAAATCTTCTATGGGAATCATGTATTTTCATACATACCAAATATTGTTTTGTATTGCATTATTCTTACATTTTTTTATTTTTATAGTTTACGATGATACACTAAAATGAAGATATGATTCATAATTTTGATATTATGATTCATTAAAACTGATATTATGATTCATTAACTAACAAGTGATGAATTAGATAACAAACTTCGAAACTAATAATGGATCATTATTGTATTGCATTAGTATTATTATTATATTATATTTTTATTATATTTATTATTATTATTTTATTATTTGTTTTGTGGTGGATATTATTATTTATATGATGTATTTGAAGTCATATATAGTGAATCGTATATTTTTTAACATACGATTTCAAAACAGATAATGAATCATTATTGTTTTGTAGTGTTATTATTGTGTATGGGTATTTTAAACTGTATACGGTGCAAAGTAGATTGATGTATAGATATATACATATAAAAAAATATAAATTTTAAAGTTGTCAAAACATATCCATGTCTGATCTTGTTTTGGAAGAGCTTGAATTTAGATGAATAATGATAATTTTTTTCATTTTGGACTTATATTTAAAAGTTACAACCAATGAAGTTAATATAGTAAAAAAGGACAGTCCAGTCAGCAAAACAATCCAGTCAACAGCTGACTGGACTGCCAAGTGGAGAGGACTGCACCCTGGTGGACGCGGCTTGACCGCACCATCTATCGTCTGTTCCTTAAATAGTCAGTCTCTAACCGACAAGGCCTAAAGCCCACACACACAAACATTGCACGCCCCATTTTGGTAGTCGACCAAGCACTACCCTAACCCCTCACCAGTTGGCACCTCACTCCCTAGTGGTCCCCTCATTTTTCTGTGTGAGTACGTGAACATGTATTGCCTTGGTCTCTTCCTGTGGTCCCATCATCACCCCCCCCCCCCCCCCCCCCCAAAAAATTTTTTTTTTTAATCAAAAAAATCACTCCCCCCTAAAAACAAAACAACCTTGTCCCAAGGTTGGAGAAGAAAAGAAAAAAAAGAACAGCAGTGATCCCAGGCATCAACAACAACATTCCTAACGAATTCATCTTCACTCCAAGAAAAGTAGCAGTGATCCAAAGCCACAACTCACTATTAGCCTTATGAGATCATACAGAAGCTGATAATCCACTATTAGCCTCCCAAAGGTGTCCCGTAAGGTGGTCACTCCAACCCAACACCAGCCAACAGTAAGCAGCAGTGAAAAAAAGTCGAAATTGGGGATTCCACTGATTTGATGAACTTTAATCCAAGTTGTTATGGTTGGGGGGTTTTGCCGAGCACAATAGACGAAGAAGAAAATAATGTGGCTTGGAGAAGAGATGGAGAGAGTGGCCTGATTCTGGACTGGCTTCGCCATGCACCTTCACCAATCCTTTGAACGACAGCCACAACCTCCAACACCTCTTCAATCTCCCTTGCAGCTTCATCCTCTGGCCTAGGGTTGACGACCGGGCACATATGTTGAACTTTCTCGAAATCTTTGGAAACTTCGCTTCTGATTGTGTGATTCTTGTAACTTCTTCGATCTCTTTGCCGTTCGTTTGGTGAAGAATTGATGGGAGGTGATCAAGTGCCTTTGAATCCAGAGCTATCTCCTCGTCTGCCTGACGCCTCTTCTCCCATATGTACGGAACCTTGGCCTAGATCGATGCACCGTCATCTTGCACACGTTTCTGGCAGCAGGTATTTCCCCTTTTGTTTTTCTAATCTTATTTTGCCTTCTTTTCTTTTCAATTTCCCCTACCTTCCTTCTTAAAATAGAACGTCAGAAAAATATTACCTCTGGGCTCCCTTGCGTTTGGTTTTCTGTGGGTTTAGGTAGCTTCTTCTCCTTCCTCCTATTGTTCCTTCTTCTCCTCTCCTTAAGTCTACGGCTGATATCAATGATCATGGTACCCTTCTTTTTCCTTCCGTTTTTTTTGGCTCTTCATCCCCTGCCTTCATCGAGGTCGGTTATGCTTTTTTTTTGATTTATGGTTTACTTCCTTGGTCGATTTTTCTTCCAGCTCCATCTCCACCTCCATAGCCATTGATTCCTTCCGCACCAAACCTTCCGTCTCTTCCCTTAAGCATGTATCGTGCCTGAGCTTCATCGAAGGTGAAAAGAAAGCATCCTGCATTTTTGGGTTGTTGGTGCATTCATGGCTGCCTTCGTTGGTTCCATAGGAAGTGAATTGTGCGTCCTTAATTTCTCTTCACTCTCTGCCTCAAGGTTATTCACCCTCTCTATTCTTTGCTCAAACCTCTTGCCTATCTCTGCCGCTAAGTTCATCAATTCTTCCCTCTCATCCATTGACATCCTATCCATCCATGCCCCTATATTTTTCTCCACCAATTCCCGGTTCACTCTCTCCATTACCCAATTGCAGAATCGCCAGCTCTTGATACCAATTGATGGCCTCATTCTTTTGCAAAGCTGAACTAAGAGCTGATGTCAGTTGTCAGCTGAAGTTAGAAAAAGTAGAGAGAAAAAGTAAGTAAGAGAAAATGTAAAACGTTGATATGATAATTAATGTATGTGACGTATAGAGAGAAAAAGTGAGCTGATCAAATAGACTCATTTTGATAATGCCGCAAAAGAATGGGGCCATAAACCTGCTCATAAACTACTAAGAAGCCACTGTAGTAGACAAAGCCAAAAGCACTCTAAACTCCATTGACACTTACAGAAACTATGAAATAGTAATAAAGGATAGTTCAGGGTGGTGTTCCCTGCCAAAAGAAGTAAATCAGGCTAAGCATGCCAATTGAGTGGCCAACAAAATGGCAATCAACAATACCCTACTCACACTACTACATTTCCTTAAATAACCAGTCACTAACCGACAAGGCCTAAAAGCCCACACACACCAAACACTGCATGCCCCATTTTGGTAGTCGACCAAGCACTACCCTGACCCCTCACCAGCTGGCACCTCACTCCCTAGTGGTCCACTTATTCTTCTGTGTGAGTACGTGAACTTGTACTGCCTTGGTCTCTTCCTGTGATCCCATCAATTATCAATAATCTACGAAACTATTCATGGCTCAGAAGTTACATATTGGTATTGTTGCTAATTGATGTAAATATCATTGTTTGTGACTGGTATTGGTGGTTGTTTGTCCCAAACCGCCACCCTCTTGTTAGAATTTAAAAATCATTGATTTATTAGCAGTTTAGTGTAATTTTTCTAGTCTGAATTGCATATTCACTGGTTACTTAATAGAAAGTGCAACGCTCACAACTTTTGTTTTCTTTTCCTTTGGCCTTGGGTGCAGCTTAGTCTTGATGAGTTCAGAAACATTGCTATCAAGTGCAACATGTTAAAAAACATTGGTGATCGGGACGGTCTATAATTTGAATTGTGCAAATTACTCCTGATATTCCAACGACTCAATCCTCTACCCTCTCGTGGGTAATCTGATGAAGCTACATAGCATAAGGTAGTAGGTTTTTTTTTCCTTAGTTCTACCCTTGGTATCCTCCCATTCAACATGTAGTATTTTCTTTTTCCCTATGTTTCCCTTTTCACGGGCTTGCTTATTTATAGTCGATTTTCTGTATCGACTCGCCGTCTCGAGTCTCTGGTGTTTGGTAGGTGACTTCATGTTATACGTACTATAGTATAGTTTCCTTTCACTCTCTTCTCGTGTTTCCATTCATTTTTCTCTTTATCTCTTTTGTTTTCAGAAAAAAAAATGATTTTGTATAAAGTGACGGGTGCTAGTGAATATGAGTAGAGACTATTGTGTGATTGGAAAGAAAAAGTAAATTAAGAGGGAAAATATATTAAATTTTAAAATGCGTAACTTACAAAATATAAGTAAAAAAATAATATGATGCATCGTTTACCATATATATATGTATTTTGAGAGTGATTTTAATCATAAATAAAATGAATTTTCTTAAATAATAAAATGCATCTTATTCATTATTAATATTCATAAGATTTAATTTTCTTAAAATAAAAATTTATTTGTAGAAAAACAAATGATTCACATTTAATTTATGTTTCAATAAATGAAAGGACTCGCATAAGTTTATGATGAGATTCATTTTTCTTAAATATTTATTTACTTTTCAACAAATGAAAGATTTATATTGTTCTCGCATAATTTTGTGGTAAGATTGTCTTTTCTTAAATATTTGATTCACTTTTTTAAAACACATGATTCACTTTTCAATAAATGAAAAGTTCATATTGTTCTAGCATAAGTTTGTGAATAGATTCACTTTTCTTAAACTTAAAATTTTTTTCTTAAACAAATTATTCACTTTTTTAGTACATAAGATTTCTTTTTAAAAAACATTAGATTTATTTGTCTCAAATAAATGATTCACTTTTAATAAATTAAAAGTTGATATTGTTTTTACACAAGTTTGTGGTAAGATTCATTTTTTAAAAAAACATAAGATTTACTCTTCAAAAAATATCAGATTCACTTTTATCAAACAAAATATTTACATTGTTTAATGTGAAAGGTTCATTTATATTTGACATAAAATTCACTTTTCTTAAACGAAAGGTTCATCTTGCTCTCGTATAAGTTCTTAAACAAAAGATTTACTTTTTGAAAACAAAAGTATTGACATTGTTTAATGTGAAAGGTTCACTTTTCTTAAACATTTTATTCACTTTGTTTAAAGGTTCACTTTTCTATAAATGAAAACTTAATATTATTTTCACATAAGTTTGGGATAGTAGTAGTGTTTTTCTGTTTTAACTGATTACTTCTTAGTAGTTATATTGGTAAAAAATAGAGGATTTAGACCTTTGTATCAAGGTTGATCATTTAGACTTCCCTTTTAAATACGCATGATAGAGAATGAATAAGAACTATGTATCATGTGTGATTTGATGTTTTGATGAGTTTATCATGGAATAATCAGATTCAGCAGCTTTCTAATGTTGTTAGTAAGATGTGTTTAGCACTTTAGCTTAGTTTGACAAAAATGGGCATTCCATTATCATTACGCAAGAGTTGGATAACCAACTTCAATTCAAGAAAATTATATTTTAATTTGTAGTTACCAAAATCGTACACCAAATCCAACAACACACGGAACATCTATCATATTTGTCATAATTAGAACCAAAATCATAGAACTCATACGAACAGATTGGAACTCAAAAGAACGGAACCAGTCACAAGTAAACATGACCACTCAAATCACTTAGAACACCACCTAATTAAACCAACCATATGAATACCTAACCCTAATTCCTCCAGTTTCCACCAGAGTCACCATGTGAGCCCCATAGCCTCCACCACCATCATCGTCGCCTTCACAATGATCGTCGTATCCAAAGGCGGATCTAGGGGGCCGGGGGCGCACCAACCCCAACAAGGTTTCAAGTTTTGATCGATATTTGCGGAGTTGATTATCCCCGAAAATTTGGATTTTTTTTTTTAAGTGTTCTTATAAATTTTTGAAAAAAATACATAATATAAAATTTTAAAGAATGATAGTGTTAAAAAAAAATTTCACCCCCCAAACAAAATTTCTAGATCCGCCCGTTGGCCGTATCCATCACCACTACCACCATATCCACCACCGTCACTTTCACGTCAACCAGCTCCGTAACCTCCACGGAATCCACCACCGTAGCTCCCTCGAGACAACCTCATTGACGGTGATGTTGCCCATGCTAGGCCCCCGACGAAGCACCTAAATTCGTGAGAAATAAAGAATGCAATTTAGTGGGGATGATTAGCATTAAAGTTACTTTGCAATTTTATCTAGGCTCTATTCTTTCTTTCAATATGAGACAGGAAAGGCATATGAATTGACAGACTAGCGATTGTGCGGGAAGGCCGCTCAATACTGGGTGTAGGCATATGCCACGGTGAAGAAAAATTACACGTCAGCACTTTCTATCTCAGAGAACGATCAGCGCTTTAGAGTAGAAGCAAACACCCAGACTCACTTCCTTCGCGCGATTTCTGAATTGATTTCACTGATTTCACCGAATTGAAAGAACAAACAGCATTTCGTTGCCACTAAACAGATGGATTCGATCGATCGATTTAGCTGAATAAAAAAGCGTGATAGCTGAAATAACATTGAAATCAGTTCGTGAGCTGCAAATCGTTCTTGAAGTGCAATGGACAACATGATGGAAGAAGCTGTGAACGAACGATGTACAGAGATTGTTGTGTATGATGCAGGTAATCGTCAATCTTCCTTCACCTTAAACAATTATGTTAATCGATATGCATATCCCTCAATTTTCGTCAATCTTTGCGGTTTTTTCTTGAATCATAAGGTCGATATGCATATTCCTCAATCTTCATCAATTTTTGCGTTTTTTCTTGAATCGTAAGGTGATCGATAGAAGATCTTCGTCAATGTTTGCCGTTTTTTCTTGAATCATTAGGTGATCGATAGAAGATCTTCGTCAATCTTTGCCGAACTTATGATAATCGATTTGTGTTCTGTATACTGTGTGTGACCTTACATATATATTGAATGATATATGTATCACAGTTTAAAACTTAATGAATCATTTATACATATTAATGAATCATTTGATATTGCAGGGTCAGATCATACTAAACTTCCAATTGTGAATGAAACCACAGAAGTTGTTTTTACTGAAGCTTCATCATCAGAGTTGATGACAAAATTGTTAGTTCTGAAGAAGAAGCTTATTATTTGTACAATGATTATGCACGTCGGTACGGATTTGGAACAAGAAAGTATTCAACCAAATATAAGCAAGGTACTAAAATACTACGCTCTAAAGAATACCGTTGCTGCATGTCTGGTATGAAAGATGCAAAGAGATCCCAGGGAAGAAAATATAGAAAACTTGATGTTAGAACAAACTGTCCTGCAATGATAAAATTTTCAATTGACAATGTTGGCAAATGGTTGGTTACAAAGCATGTCATGGAGCACAACCATCCATTTGTTGCTCAAGATCAGATTCATTTGCTTAGATCACATAGAGAAATCAGTGCAGAATAGTTGGAATATATGAATCACATGAAGGATAGTGGAATACAAATTTCAAAGGCGTACAAATTTTTGTGTGAAGCATCTGGTGGAAAGGATAAAGTCGGATTCACACAGAAAGACGCATATGATGCATTAGTTGTAAAACGTCTTAATGGTTTTGATGGTACGGATGCAAATACTCTGTTAGAAACCTTTAGAAAAAGAAAAGAAACAGAGGATGATTTCTTTTACGATCTTGAAGTTGACACTGAAGGCAGAGTTTGTAGCTTTTTCTGGCGTGATGGACAGATGCACAATGATTACAGAATATTTGGAGATCTTGTTGTGCATGACACAACATATCGTACTAATAAGTACAACATGATATGTGCACCTTTTGTTGGTATGAACATCCATGGATTCAACATAATGTTTGGTTGTGGTTTTCTGCTCAATGAAAAGATTGAATCCTTCAAATGGTTGTTTGAAAAGTTCCTAATGTCAATGGATGGAATCAGTCCACAAACGATAATGACGGATCAATGTGCTTCAATGGCATCTGCAATTGAAAAGGTTTTCCCTCATTCAAGTCATCGGTTGTGTGTTTGGCATTTGATGGAAAATGCCAAAAAACACATCAACAATTTGATCCGTAGCAGCAAAGGATTCAATGATCAATTCCAATACATACTAAAAAAATGTGAAACAGTGGATGAATTCAACACACTTTGGGCAAGGTATGACCTAATATTTTGAATAAATAGATCATAGTTATATATTTATGAATCAAATATATTACCTAGCAAATCAATAGTTTCTAGAGTTTAATGTTCAATTGTTTACATGCTAGTACTTGATTTCGTGTTCTGATATAAATAGTATAAAGATGTTATTCTATTAATGAATCATTTGTTGTAAGTGATGTATCATTTGATTTAAGTGGTGAATCATCAGTATATACAAAATGCAGAGTCACTGATTTATATTGTCATGTTTGATATACATCTCGTTTCATGTTGTCACATATACATTCTAAGATTTGGCCCCTCTTAACTATAAGTTTCTCATTCTATAACGTATTCAGGCTTCTTGAAACTCATAAATGTGAGAACAATTCATGGTTGAAGCGGCTTTATGAAATGAGGAAGAAGTGGTGTCGTGCATTTACAAAAGATTACTTTTCTGGAGGTGTACTCTCATCACAAAGAAGTGAAAGTACAAATCATGCTATATCAAGGAACCTTAGTAAGACATCAGGACTTTGTGAGTTTTACAAAACTTTTTGCAACGTGATTTCAGCTTGGAGGGATAGACAGATGGAAGAAGATTTAAGATGCTTTTGAGGGAAAGTGTATTTGATAGCAGATGGTGTTAGCATTCTGTCAGAAGCAAGAAATGTGTACACAATTAAGATTTATCAACTCTTTGAGGCTGAATTTAAAAAGGCTTGGGCTTGTCACTATGAATTTTATAAAGAATAGCAGAGTACTAGTACTTATTATGTTTGGCAAGCAAACATTGATATATTTAAGCAAACAGTAACATTCAGTCAGAAGCTTGCATGAGCAGAACACATGAGAACTCTCCTTGTTGAATGTTACTGTTTTCTTAAATATATCAATGTTTGCTTGCCAAACATAATAAGTACTAGTACTCTGCTCTTCTTTATAAAATTCATAGTGACAAGCCCAAGCCTTTATAAATTCAGCCTCAAAGAGTTGATAAATCTTAATTGTGTACACATTTCTTGCTTCTGACAGAATGCTAACACCATCTGCTATCAAATCCACTTTCCCTTTAAGCATCTTAAATCTTCTTCCATCTGTCTATCCCTCCAAGCTGAAATCACGTTGCAAAAAGTTTTGTAAAACTCACAAAGTCCTGATGTCTTACTAAGGTTCCTTGATATAGCATGATTTTTACTTTCACTTCTTTGTGATGAGAGTACACCTCTAGAAAAGTAATCTTTTGTAAATGCACGACACCACTTCTTCCTCATTTCATAAAGCCGCTTCAACCATGAATTGTTCTCACATTTATGAGTTTCAAGAAGCCTGAATACGTTATAGAATGAGAAACTTATAGATAAGAGGAGCCAAATCTTAGAATGTATATGTGACAACATGAAACGAGATGTATATCAAGCATGACAATATAAATCAGTGACTCTACAATTTGTATATACTGATGATTCACCACTAAAATCAAATGATACATCACTTACAACAAATGATTCATTAATAGAATAACATCTTTATACTATTTATATCAGAACACGAAATCAAGTACTAGCATGTAAACAATTGAACATTAAACTCTAGAAACTATTGGTTTGCTAGGTAATATATTTGATTCATAAATATATAACTATGATCTATTTATTCATGATATTAGGTCATACCTTGCCCAAAGTGTGTTGAATTCAGCCACTGTTTCACATTTTTTTGGTATGTATTGGAATTGATCATTGAATCCTTTGCTGCTACGGATCAAATTGTTGATGTGTTTTTTGGCATTTTCCATCAAATTCCAAACACACAACCGATGACTTGAATGAGGGAAAACCTTTTCAATTGCAGATGCCATTGAAGCACATTGATCCGTCATTATCGTTTCTGGACTGATTCCATCCATTGACATTAGGAACTTTTCAAACAACCATTTGAAGGATTCAATCTTTTCATTGAGCAGAAAACCACAACCAAACATTATGTTGAATCCATGGTTGTTCATACCAACAAAAGGTGCATATATCATGTTGTACTTATTAGTACGATATGTTGTGTCATGCACAACAAGATCTCCAAATATTATATAATCATTGTGCATCTGTCCATCACGCCAGAAAAAGCTACAAACTCTGCCTTCAGTGTCAACTTCAAGATCGTAAAAGAAATCATCCTCCGTTTCTTTTCTTTTTCTAAAGGTTTCTAACAGAGTATTTGCATCCGTACCATCAAAACCATTAAGATGTTTTACAGCTAATGCATCATATGCGTCTTTCTGTGTGAATCTGACTTTATCCTTTCCACCAGATGCTTCACACAAAAATTTGTACGCCTTTGAAATTTGTATTCCACTATCCTTCATGTGACTCATATATTCCAACTGTTCTGCACTGATTTGTCTGTGTGATCTAAGCAAATGAATCTGATCTTGAGCAACAAATGGATGGTTGTGCTCCATGACATGCTTTGTAACCAACCATTTGCCAACATTGTCAATTGAAAATTTTATCATTGTAGGACAGTTTGTTCTAACATCAAGTTTTCTATATTTTCTTCCCTGGGATCTCTTCGCATCTTTCATACCAGACATGCAACAACGGTATTCTTTAGAGTGTACTATTTTAGTACCTTGCTTATATTTGGTTGAATGCTTTCTTGTTCCAAATCCGTACCGACGTGCATAATCATTGTACAAATGATATGCTTCTACTTCATAACTAACAATTTTGTCCATCAACTCTGATGATGAAGCTTCAGTAAAAACAACTTCTGTGGTTTCATTCACAATCGGCAGTTCAGTATGATCTGACCCTGCAATATCAAATGATTCATTAATATGTATAAATGATTCATTAATATGTATAAATGATTCATTAATATGTATAAATGATTCATTAAGTTTTAAACTGTGATACATATATCATTCAATATATATGTAAGGTCACACACAGTATACAAAACACAAATCGATTATCATAAGTTCGGCAAAGATTAACGAAGATCTTCTATCGATCACCTAACGATTCAAGAAAAAGCGGCAAACATTGACGAAGATCTTCTATCGATCACCTTACGATTCAAGAAAAAACGCAAAAATTGATGAAGATTGAGGAATATGCATATCGACCTTATGATTCAAGAAAAAACCGTAAAGATTGACGGAAATTGAGGGATATGGATATCGATTAACATAATTGTTTAAGGTGAAGGAAGATTGACGATTACCTGCATCATACACAACAATCTCTGTACACCGTTCGTTCACAGCTTCTTCCATCATGTTGTCCATTGCACTTCAAGAACGATTTGCAGGTCACGAACTGATTTCAATGTTATTTCAACTATCACACTTTTTTATTCAGCTAAATCGATCGATCGAATCCATCTGTTTAGTGGCAACGAAATGTTGTTTGTTCTTTCAATTCGGTGAAATCAGTGAAATCAATTCAGAAATCGCGCGAAGGAAGTGAGTCTCGGTGTTTGTTTCTACTCTAAAACGCTGATCGTTCTCTGAGATAGAAAGTGCTGACGTGTAATTTTTTTCCACCGTGGCATATGCCTGCACCCAGTATTGAGCGGCCTCCCCGCACAATCGCTAGTCTGTTGATCATATTACCCATCGCCATAGACTCTCAATCCCGATCACTACACTACATGTCATGTAGTTTTTTTTTAACAAAGGTAATAGATGATATGATTACTATAAAAAAGTTTTGCATCACAAATAAGGCGCTGACTAGCTTCTTGGTTCGCCGTAATTTTTTCTACTAATTATTAAATTTTACAAAAATATTATAACATTCCATAAATGTAAAAAAATACAAAATTTATATTATTGTTAATCATAATTTACGCTTTAAGTAACATGCATCGTTGATTCATTTTGGTAAACTTAATATTTTATGTATTTTTAAATGGGTATGTATTACGTATTTTAAAAGTGAATCTAATTCACCACCAAAATAATATTCTTTAAAAATAAAATAAACTTTACATAATTGTAAAATAAATCTTTTCACCGCTACGCAAAACAATAGAGTATTAATATCATCAATAGATATACTTTTATAAAACTCTAATACTCTAAAAGCTAAAAGTTGGTGTAGTGGTCGACCTTAGGACGATCAACACCGTTAGTGAAGTTACATTGTCTAAAAAGACTAATATCGTAAGGTTACTAACCTTGATCAAGAAAAATGAAATCTTACGCTTATATAACTTTATGATGGTTAGCTGTCGAATAAGTTAACATTGTCGTAGAAGATTAATGTGGTTTAATTATTAACCTCTATTTAAAATAAACCTCTCCTTATATTAATATAACACTAGGTCAACTAACACCAACGAGGAAGCTAACACCATCCAAGAAGTTAACATCGTCGAAGATGCCTAACAACGTTTAAATTTTATACTACAAACCTTTGAATTGTGGTTTAGTTATTAACCCTCACCCAAGAATAAGAAAATCTTACCACATACATCCTTTAGATGTCTAAAACCACCAAAGGCCATTAGCACTGTCGAATAAGACTAACATCGTCGAGATGATTGTATGTTTGAATACTTAAAATATAACTTCTAATAATAGTTATGTGCATAAAAATTGTGCATTTTTATTTATTTTCAATGTGAATTTTATAACATTTGTACAATATGTAAAAAAAATTATTTATCAAAACATATTCATGTTGACTTTTTTTAGCTTGAATTATGATGAATAACTACATTAATGTTCTTTGAACTTATACTTAATATATTACTACACTTTAAAGTTTTTAGAAAATAAAAGATACCCATTTCCAACTAACTGGGTGAGCTAGATTCGAATTCCCCACAAATAATTACAGAACGTTATGTGTCCAAAATTATGTATAATATTTTTATGTACCTTGCTGTTTTTGAACTCAGGTTTTCTCCATTTATATTTAACTTAGAAATAATGGCAGCTGACATTGTTTAGCATTCACTTCCTCATTTAAATTTTGTTCATGTTTCGCACACCAATGGATGCATGTATGAGGGAAAATTGTGACATGTTCATTGGATCCACATGTCACATATGAGCTTAAAAAACTTCAAATTTGATATTAGACCAAAATATAACGCTTTAGCATCGTCCATGTAAAGTTTCATCAATTTTGGACAACATTTAAGCATGTTTAAAGTTGAATTACGAAAACCAACAGGGGTATATTATGAATTATGAAAGAAAAAAGGGGTATATTGTGAATTTAAAAATAAGGTGAGACCTTGCAAAAATTTAAATCCAAATATGTTCAATTTGACTCGAATTTATTAGTATATACATTTATAAATTAGAATATAATATATTAAATTTAATATTCATGTAATATATATTAAGATTTATTTTAATTATAATATATTTATATTTAATAATTATATATCTTAAACAAAATTCAGGCTTAGTCTGGCTCATCGTGAACAATAAAAAACTACATATGAACACTATATCTAGACCCGACATATCTAAAAAATGTTGCTGCCCCGGCCGAACTGGCCTGGCTACACGAGTCATGAGCTTGAATGATTCATATCTCTAACCCTATCAGCAATATTTTTTTATCAATTTTGTCACCCATCTTATATATTTTTCTTTCATTGACAACCAGTTCAACTATATGCCATCCTACAAATGGATTAATAATTAATAGTGGTTTATATCATAGGATTTTCACAACACACACCTTGGATGACAACCCGTCCCGTTCAACTATGCCATCCAACAAAAGGATTAAGGCCCTGTTCGTTAAGAAGATGAATGTCCCTAGGGAGATAAATCAGAGATGAATGTTCTCTTTTTTCATCTCTAGTTGGATATTAACATGGGAATAATCCCTACCCATCTGATACAAAGACACTAATATTACCGTGTTTCAGATTTGTTTCATCTATGGGGGAATATTAATGAGAGATGATAGAAGGCACATTATCAATATTACCCCCTTCCAACTCAGTGCTACCTTCCCCGTGCAATTTGTTGTTCGAGTTCATTGATCACATCACAGGGGATTGTCGTTGGTGATAAGTGGTGAAATATTGTAATTATAGGGTCTTTCGTTACCTTCATTCCCTTCAACTGTTGGCCTATTTCACCACTTTATAGAGCATTTCGTTAATATTGGTGAACTTATACTCTTTTGGTTACAATATAGGTAAAAGCTCATTTGAGCATGCTTTTGAGACCAAATACACCCTCTAGCCAAGATCCAACATTGTAAGAAGCAAATGGAGAATGACAGAGCATTTCAGGAAACCTTCGCTAGACAATTAGCCCTTTTGGAGTAGACAGACCCAGGCGGCCGACCCATGTGGGTCGGTCGAGCTCATCTCCAAGCTTCTGGAACAGACCGACCCGCGTGGGTCGATCAGACTCAACCCTGAGCCACTGGAATGGACCGGCCCAAGGAGGCCGACCCACCGGGGTCAGTCGCAACTAAAGACTCTCACATGCCATCTTCTTTAAAGGGCCGACTGACCCACGGGACCAACCCAAGTAGGCCAGTCGGAACGCAAAATTTGCAGAACTACTGCTTCGAAAACGGGAGAATTTTCCCTCATTCTTCATTCTGCACTTCCACTACTTCAAACACAAGAGAGAGGCGATTTTGAGAAGAAGGGAGGAAAAAGCTCAGCTCCCTCAAGATTCTCACCACCTCCCATGGCTTCTTCTCACTCTCTCTCTACCCTTCTCCTCACCATGTTTGAGTAGTTTTCATTTATGCTCTAGGATGAGATATGCTCAAGTGTAGCTTGTAAACTTACCTCGTTTATTAGAGTTGGTTTATCTTCATTAAAGCTTCATTAATGTCATGGATTGATCACTCATGGCATTTATTGCAATTTCTAGTGAAATTATGCTTTGAGCTAGAAATTGGGAATTTGGGATAAACCCTAACTTGCATTACTCAAGATTTAGGGAAGTGTAATGTTAGGGCTATTGTTAAGAGCTTGATATTAATGCTATCTAGTGACTCTAGCTTACCTTGAATTAGGAAGTGTGATCAATTATGTAAGAATTGATTAGTCCAAGATTTGGAGAATCATGATTTTAGTTCTAATAGGCAACTAAATTGAGGTGTGTTTATGAGTGTAATTGGGCAGATTAGGTGATACCCACTATCCCAGAGTACTTCTCCATCCATTCCAACCAACCACCTAGTTTACTGTTTTATTGTTTTCCTTGTGTTACAAACAATTAATCTTGCCTCTGGCTAAACCCTCATTTACAATTTTAAGTACAATTTACTAAGATACCGAAGCTCAGGAATTAGAAACCATTTTTCTTGTGGATACGACACTTGTTGTATTACAATGAATTGGGTTCACTTGCCCATTGTAGCTAGGTCTTTACTGCTTATGTTAGTATCTTCTTCAACAAGTTTATGGCGTCGTTGCCGGGGAAATTAATAGTTTCTATTATTTTTCTAGATTCGGTATTTTAGTTCTTTGTTTATTTTTATTTGTGCTTTTATTTATTTCTTAGTTATTATTGTGCTTAGTTGTTTTCCTTTAGACTTATCCTTGCTAATACTTTAGTATACATTGGTTTGGTGTTGTTCAAGTACCTTCCGTTTTCCTTGTGTATGCCAAGTACTCGAGCTAAAGGCTCTCCGCTTGTTAGTCCGAGATCCAAGCTTGAGCGTACCTTGAGAAGAGTTCGAAGGAACTTGAATCCCGTTGTCATGGCTAAACAAGAACCCATAATAGAGGATTATGGGCACCCACAACAACGAGCTCTCAAGGAATACAACCAGCCTGACACTGAAGGGGGACCTTCAGCGATAGTCCTTTCGAAGTTGACACCTGAAGAAGCCGGGCAATGGGTTTTCAAAACACATTTCATCACAGCTGTCCGGGACTAAGGAAAATCCAGTCGGGCAAATCCCGATGAAGTGCCAAATCACCTAAGTCTTTTCCTTGATTCTTGCAACTCCTTTAGAAAGGCTGGTAGAGTCAATGAGAAAATACGCTTGCATCTCTTTCCTCATTCATTGTCAGACGCTGCATCGAAATTGTATAGAAGCTTGCCTTCAAGGTCAATCCACACTTGGGCACAAATGGCTCAAAATTTTCTTGCTAAGTACTACCCAACACGTAGAACGAGGTAATTGATTGGAGTGATCAACACTTTTTGCCAAGAACCGGGGGAGACATTGTATGCTGCTTGAAATCGATTCAAGGATATGTTGATGAATTGCTCCCACCACTGTTTGGATGACCAATCCCTATGCTTATCCTTCTTCAACGGTTTCGACGATGCGAATAGACTCCATGTGAACTCCTCAGCTGGAGGAAGCTTCATGACCAAATCACCTCAAGAGGGGATGAAACTTCTAGAGGTGACGACTAGTAACACAAGACAATGGTCTAAGCCTAAGGGAAGAACTCCAAGAGCAGAGGGTCTCCTACATGTTGAGCCTACCGACCATCTATCCACTCAACTTTCCTCTCTCACAAAAATGATGGAGAAGTTTGCTATAGCCCAAAAAGAAACAACCAAATCTATAGCTTCTTCATCCTCTGCTTCTACTTCAGCTTCAGAGGGTGCAATTTGTGCGGGTCCTCACGAAACCCACTTTTGCGAAGGAAAAGCTTACGCCGATTAACATGAGGACGTGAACTTTGTAGGCAACCGCCCTAGGTATAACTACAATCAACAAAATGCCCCATGGAGAAATCATCCAAATTTCTCATGGAGGAGCAATGACCAAACCCAAGGGGGGCCAAGCAATGCTTCCAACAACCCCATGGGATATCGGTCACATGGGTCCTCTCAAGCCGCTAACCCACAAATGGGTTATCGACCTCAAGAAGCACCTCTCGGCTTTCAACAACAACAACCTTCTTCCTCCTCCACGGATGCCAATGCCGAACTACGAGACATGATGAAAAACCTTGTTTTGGTTGTGCAAGGTAAGGCAACAGATTTGGATGCTTTCAAGACAAATCAAAAGGCCACCAACAAGAGGGTCAAAGCACAACTTGAGAGCATCTCTCAAAAACTTGCTCAAAGGCCGGCGGGTGTCTTTCCTAGTCAAACAAAGCCTAATCCAAGAGAGCAAGCAAAGGCGGTGACACTTACAAGCGGGAGGTTACTTGATCCATCGTGAAATACCCCTAACCTTTAAAATATAATTAAATGATCTAAGATGATTATTAAACACCTAAATATTATTGGGGAACAATCTAAAAGATCTCAACAAGGCAAAACACGCCTTAAGATCGGTAAAGCCAAAAATGTGCTTTAAGACACCATAAAGATTGTGTGACCTCAAATAGGATCCAAAGTGGATTCCTAAGTATTATAATGAAGTAAGGAACACAACAAAACTGTTCTCAGGAGAACTAAGCTCAGGAACACCCTGTGACACAAAAATGTGCGCTAAAACTCCTTAAAGCACGTTTTTGTGAGATTGCCTTTTAAATTGATTTTTAATGGGCTTAAAAATTATAATTATCCTTAAATATGATATTTTGTCATATTATATCATATTAGGAATTTAATTCCAGAAATTTACGAATTTTTACAAATTTAATATTAAAATATTAATAAAACCCTAAAGTGGGGCCCGCATGAGTCAATATTGACCAAGCATGGTCAATGGTCAATTAATTGACTCATTTGGACCATGGAGATCGGCTGCAATAAGAGAGGAGACAGCATACAATGATTTTGGGGACAAATTACTACCTATATCTCCAATTTAGAATAGTAACCTTTACTTTTTACATTATTTCCCACCTTTCTCACCTTCTCCTTCCTTCCTTGTCCGATTTCCTTCTGCCCAGCCGAGTTCCTCCCTTCCTTTGAAGCTCTCAAAGCTTGTTCTTGAGCATGGAAGGCAAATCTAGCTCCTAAGTTCTTAAGGTAAGTGTTTTAATGTCATTTTTAGCCCTTTTTCTTCATCTCTTCACTACCAACACCTAGATTTCGTGGCTCATCAATTCCTATGGCTTATTCTCAGTGTTCTAAGGTTAGAACAAGAGCTAAACTCGGTTGAGACCAGTAGAGGGACCAAGGTTGTTCAAATCTACATTTTAAGGTAAAAACATACCTTAAGGATCTCCACTCTTCATGCGGTTTTCTTCCTCTGATTTTTATGAGTTTATACACTCATAATATTCATATTTACATGTTCATTCAGTTGGTTAGCCATTTGGAGCAAGGGTGACCAAGATCCAAGAGAAATACTCCCTTTTAAGGCATTTTTCCAAGGTAAAACCTAATAACAAGGTAGCATTTCGTGATCTAACTATTTCCTATGTCAATATGGTGGATCTAACACCTTGTGGTGTGTTTGGTTCAGATCGAAACCACCTTGAACACTCCTTGCATTTTTAAGGTGATTTTTGCCTTAAATCTTACATTAATTATTCCTTATGGTTAAGCTCAAGCTTGGAGTGTAACCATATCTTGTTTTTGTGTATTAAACATGTCTAAATCAAGTGGTGAATTTTCCTACAAGTGACCGAGCCCATACAAGGAATAATCAAGGTATAAACACCTTAAACTTATGATTTTTGTAATTTCCAAGTATATATATACATGGCCGAGAGTGAAACTTCAAATATAGGTCATATTGACCTAAAAATGGAAAAAAATGGCTAAGATAAATTAAGCTAGTCATTTAAGAGATTTAATTAACATAATGGTCAAATTATGACATTATGTGGAAAAATAATTAAGCCATGGTGAGGCCGAATATATGCTATATTTTGAGACATTTATTGTGTAATTTATTTTGCAAGTTCAAGGTTGTAATAAGGCCATGTCATTAGGCCATTTTAATTTAAGTTTATAAGCTTATTTAGTTTTATTTATGCTTATAATTAAAATTGGGGCCAATTCGTAATTACTAGGAATTTAGAAAGCCGTGGGCTTAATTTAGAGCAATTTAGGCTTTTTAAATAAATTTAATAAAAATTATAACATTTTATAAAGTTTTGGGTCAAAATTGTAAAAATAGAAAAGTATGGGGTATTGTTGGTAATTACCAAAGTTTGAGTCCCAATTGGTATTAGAAGTCAAAGTTGACTATATAGGAGACTTTGACCAACTTTGGAGAATTTTAGAAATTAAAATACTACCTTATAATAAGATACTTATTAAATTGTAAAAGATTTATAAGACTTGGGGTGGTATTGTGATTTCCGAAACTTGGGGGTACTAAAAGGAGTTTAGTACAAACCTTAGGTTATTAGGAATTTTTAGGAATTGATTTGGTTAAATTTGGAGTTAATATGAATTAAATAAGTATAATATAAGGTATTTCATAATATTGTTACAAATGGGTAACATATGTGGTAAAATCGAGATTTAGAGAAAGTATAAGGTTAGGAATAATGTTTATAACCTTTTGGTATAGTTTGGTGATTTTTGGAATTATATACAAGGTTTTATAAGGACATATGTATAATATATGATTTTAATGGAATTAGAAAACTATATGTTATAAAGAGGGGAAATTGGTGAATATAGAAAGTTAAGTGGTGGAAAAATAATTTAAATAGACCATGGGGTCTGTTCGGTTATTTTGAGAAAATATAACCATGGGTTATAATTATTTAAGGAATAAGGATTATAATATAAGGTATATACTATAAGTGTAACAAGGAAATATAATTTGGGGTTGAGTTGTAAATTATGGAAGTTTGGTGGGAATTAATTAATACCGAGAGTTTTAAGGGCTGTTTGGTATTTATTAACAATATATAACTATAAGTTATAATTGTTTTAATGACATAGTTGTCAAAATATATGTTATATAACTATAATATAACATGGTATAAATTATGTGGAGGATTTTGTAAATAATTAAGGAACATAGGTGCTGTTCGGAAATATTAATATTTTTGAATGAACTTTATAATATGGTTTTAATGTTATAAGAATTATAACATTTGTAATATAAGAGGTATTCATTAAAAAGAATGAATATAATTATAAGAATTGCCATATAAGAAATAGTTCCATGAATACATACACATAAATAAATATGTGTTGTGGAGGAAAATATAATATGGTTTAATGACCATATATTTTCATAATTAAAATGACGTATGATAAAGGGAAAAGAATTACAAACATTGGATATGGAATGTTAGGACTGTACATGTGATAATAAGGATTGATAATGCAAAGTATTGTTTACCACATTGAATTTGGGAAAAAGAAAAAAAAAAGAGAAACAAACCTTAGAAAAATAAATACTAAGGTGAAATGTATGGTGTATGACAAGAATCATACATGCAATATAGAAACAAACTATATGATGTACAAACATACATTAGGTTACATGCGATAACAAAAGCTCAACTATAAAGTATATTAATATACGAGACAAGACTACGCTTGTAATATAACACTTTTCCAATCTCGAGTTAAACCTAAAACCCGACAAACATTGACAGTTAATAACGGGGGTTAACCGGGAGGTATTAGTGACGGTACGGGGTACCGTAGAATTTTGTGTTGTTATACAGTATGCTAATCAGTAGCATTATGTATTGTATAGACTGTTAGAGACGACGCACGGAGCATAGGATCTTGCTGATTCATACTCCACCGTAATACTTTCAGGGTGAACGGTATGTTATTATGTGGCTTGATTGTCTCTGAGGATTTCCTCAGTTCAGACATTGTGTGAAAATCTGTGATAAGATTGAATGTCTGCTTGTGTGAATTAATATGCTTGAGTTGTGTATTAATGTTGCCTTATTATTACTGTTGTGCGATAACAGTACCGTTCGTATATATGAACATATTATAAAACGAACTAGCGGCAATGATGCTATCTTATATGTGTAATATAAGGAACGTAAGTAAAACGTTGTAGCATTAGGATAATAAGATATATAAATATCTGAGACTTATATACGGAGCATTGGCCTCTTTAACGCCGCTCTCGTATCTAGCACTGGATCCCGAGTCGACATACTCAGGATTGGACTACGACCTTGGTCTGCTGTGTTAGAAAAAAAAGAATAGTAAAGCGATGCGATGGTATAGATAAGTTTATCAAGGATGTGGCTCTTGCTGTGAACTGTGATCCATTAACGATACTAGGACACCGTGTGGTAGCCGTAAGTATCTGGATAAATTTCCAACGAACTACAGATTGTTCGTAGGACGGAGACTCTACCGCTGGAGTGGCTATTGCCGTGGGTGACCCGCCATAAGAGATGGGTAACTTAGAGACACGTCGTTCTAACGAGACGTTGTCATTAGACATGACTGAACAATTACGAACGACTATATTAACTCGTACATTAGGCGAACATTATTTGGGCTTGCATGCCAAAGACGAGAGTTCATACTCGTTTATAATTCTTACTTACTTCGCCTTGTTGTTCATGGTTGTGCTTTGTGGTTATGTGTGGTATGTTGGTGGATTTGTTTGAACGAGCCATTGTGCTCATATTGTGTGTTGTGAACTGGTTGTGTCGAGTCACCGTACTCATGTGTGGATTGTGGTTGGGTGTCTGGTCGAGTGAGTCGCTGAACTCAATTATGAATTATTAAGTGTTTGTTGGAATGGAGTCTCTATACTCATATAAGCGCTGTAAACGCTTTCAGTGGTTTATTACGATGCGATGTGTGAAGCCGGGGGCTTGTTTGTTATTTGAGATTACTGCAATATATATTGTTGCTTTACAGTTTCAACATTGAACTATTTGTATGGAAACGAATTGCATACTCTCGACCAAATAACTGAATGGTCCGAGGGTGCATGACAGTCAGGTAATAACATACTCAGCAGGGGCTGATTCCATACCACTGCAGAGTGTTACTTTCTGAGTGGTTAAACTGGTGTAAAATTAAAAGAAAGGAAATTAAAAACTCAAATTATAAACGTCGGGCTGCAAACAAATCCCGGTCGTAGTTAGTAAAACAAGTGTCGTATCCACAGGGAGATTGTTCAATTTATCCTAGTCTTGGTAGTTACTTAAAAACTGTAAAAATGGGTTTAGCCGGAGGCAAGCTTGATTTGTTGTTTGATCAGTGCAAATATAATAAAAACAGTAAAATGAATTAACTGATGTGAATGGAAAAATGTATCCTAGGATAGCGGGGGAATTTTCCTAAATTACTTAAACAGATTTATAACCCTGTCTCAATTATTTATTGCCTATTAGAGTTAATAATTGTCAGTTACGAACTCTTAATAAAAGCCTTAATATTTTCCTGCTCAGTCCGGAGTGTAAATACTAAGATTAATTCCTTTGTGGTACCTAGACTATCTCAAAATCATATGTTGATAGTTACCAAATAAATGCAGTCGTTTGTCGCGCAAAGCATTTAGCAATATTAGTTGAAAGGAATTAAAACAAGTTAAATGAGAGAAACAGGTGATAAATATTAATTTACGTAATATTAGAAATCAAACCCCCATCCTAGGATACAAAAGAAATTACTCAGACATTAACGGAGATAAGAAGATTACACAGATAGATTTTGACATTAATTCAGAGGAAGAACTGGTCTGTTCTCGCTCTCACTGCTGCTCTTCTATTTCTTTTGTTACTGCGTGAGTGTGGAATGATGTGGTGATACGGGAGGAAAATAAGTGGAAGGGAATGGATGAGTGTGGTGAGCGAATTCTTCAGACTCCCGTCGTGCGTGGTGTGTGTTTATGCAGTTAAGGTGGTGGGTTTATTAGAGGTTTGGATCCGTACGAATTTGATTGCAGATGAAGAAGAGCATTGATTGCTTCATTTATTGCTTCCTTCATTGATTGCAGGGGACAGAGCGTGTGCAGAGTAGATGGATAAGTTGCAGAGTGGACGAGTTGCAGAAGTCGGCGAAGGCAAGTTGCAGACGGCGCGCGAAGAAGAAAACTGTACGTCTCAGATCTGGAATTTTCACGCGTCCGCGTGGTGTCCTCCTGCTTGTCCGCCTCGTTTGTAGGCGGTTGCATTGTGCGAGGTGTGTCTTGTCCGCCTGCGGTACCGCCTCAAAACAAGGCGGTTGTAATTGTTTCTTGCGCGCGCGAGTTCTTACTCACGTCCGCCTCCAAACCGCCTCCATACCATGCGGTTGCAGTATGTGTTGACCTAATTTCCTTCCAACTTGACTGGCTCTAGTTTCTTCGTTGGACTCCGTTTTCTGAGCCGTTTCCGTCTATGCGTTCGTCTCTTGTCTACTTACTCCCAGCTTGGTTTTTCCTCATGTTTAAACCAATAAATTTGTGAGATAATCAATAAAACATAAACTAGAGGAAAAGCATACGATAAGTGAGAAATGAGTAGAAAAGTGCTGATATAATATATGAAATACACCCATAAATCATGCTCATTTAGACACTTATCACACCCCCACACCTTACCTTTTGCTTGTCCTCAAGCAAAATCACGTACCCAAGCAAGTAGGGAATGCTCAATAATAACAAATACTATTATGAAGGGTAGGATAAAAAAGTCAATAGTACATGAACTTAAACTTTTTAGAGGAGTGTGATCCATCACCTACTGGTGGCATAGGTGTACTCAGGGCAAAAATAAAAATTAGAGTTTGGGGTATGATCCGGAGTACTTAATGCTTCTTAGTTTAAGGTGACTTTGAGAACTTTTACCATGGCCAACTTCTCTCGAGAATGGGCATTGAGGAGAAAACAAAAGGAAAAATAGAATTAAGCATTTGTTTCACTTTGCATAAGAGATGAGAAGATAATATGTAGGCATCAAGCCTTTGTTTTTAAGAACACTCACTCTCTTTGTTGGTTACCAATGGGTCTCGAAAGTCCCTTATTATCATTTTTTTTTATATATATTTTTGACAGAGAAGCACCCCTTAGCAATCCCTAAGAAAGAAGACAGAAGGAACCCCTGAGTAATAAAATCCATCCATTTCAGATCATTTGGTCACACCGCATAAAAATGCTCCTCAAAAGTAATCAAAATTTTAAAATTTGTGTACATTTCTGTACCATTTATCCCACAATTCATAACAGTAATTATTCTTAAAGAGAACAACCCACATATAAAGGGTCCACGATATTGAATTTGAACAAACGCAAGATAAGCAGAGAGATTAAGCATTTTAGCATAAAATGTCACCGAAAAGGGCACACAGAAACTAGTACTCCCCTGATATTATTTTTGCTAGCGTGTATTGAACTTCCCCCACACTTGAGCTTCAGCCTCAAGTAGCGTAGCTTGGTTGCGGTGTAGACATGAAATTGCACCTGCATAAGACACTAGAAGCAACCATACTACAAACGGGGTTAATAGTGAGCAAAAATAAAATTAAAAGGGGACCTGAAAATTAAAACATCATAAAAGCATATAAAAGATAAGTTCATCCGGGTTGCCTCCCGGAAAGCTGCCCTTCTTTAACGTCTTTGGCTAGACGCTTTGTCGTTAGATCGATCCTGGGGGGTGGTTATGAGGAGGAGATCCAAAGCATGACTCGATGGTATTTTTGAGAGTCCACCTGGATGCATGTTTTCTTTTCTTATCCCGCTCTTCATCCGGGATTTGTGGTGGTATCTCTGTAATAGACATGTCGTCTGGAAGAGTGATAAACAGAAGTGGGGATGATGATGATTGAGTATCCCGCACAAACTTGAGATCTTTGGATTTGCTATCTGGAGATCTTCCTGATGCAAACTCCAGCTTTTCGTTATAAGCCTGAAGGGTGATTTTCCCTGGGCTACCCAAATGTGCACATCGGCTGTGGCAAGGAATGGTCGTCCAAGGATGAGAGGTGTAGTGGAGTTCTCTTCGATGTCTAGAATGACAAAATCGCATGGGAAGTATAAGTGCTCCACTTTAATGATAACATCCTCCACCACTCCGCTTGGGTAAGCTACTGAACCATCTGCCAGTTGCAGGGTCATCTAGTCTTTTCATCTCTCAATTCCCAGCTTTTTGAAAGTGAGAGGGGCATCAAATTAATGGAGGCACCCAGATCGCATAGGGAGTATGGAAATGAGGTGCTACCAATTGTGACTGGAATGGTGAAGCTGCCCGGATCATTGCATTTTGAAGGTAGTGGTTGTTGCAGAATAGCTGAGCAAGCTACATTGAGAGGTACCGTACCGACTTCGGCCAATTTAGTTTTGTTGGATATGAGGTGTTTGAGGAATTTGGCATAGTTTGGCATTTTGGCAATGAGGTCTACAAACTGTATGTTGACGTTTAGTTGTTTCAGCATTGCCAGAAACTTACCATATTCATTATCCAATTTCTGCTTCTGGAGTCGGTGGGGAAATGGTATAGGCGGTTCTTGTGAAGAAGGTTTTGAAGCTGGTGGAATAGTGAGGATGGTGGGAGATGTTTTTTCTACTGGGACCTCAGCTTTTTCTTCACTATCCTCTTTGGATTCTTCTGATCTTTGCGGGATGTGAATCTCCGGTTTTCTTACCGCTTCTCAAGGTTATCGCCTTAACCTCTTCTTCTTCTTCTTCAAAGTCGAGCTTTTCATTTTCATAACCGGCCACCAAGTGCTCAAGGTAGGTATTCTCAGATTGAATGCGATTTTTATAGACTTTGGCGGTGCTTTCAAGTTCAGCTACATTCCTTTTGGAAGTTTCGATTGCTACAACCCACTCTTGGAGGGAAGGGTGTAGTTCTGGAATCGTAACTGTTTTAGCCACCTCCATCTTTTCTTCATCGTGCTCCTTCACATAGATGCACTTGGCTTGCTCTCTTGGATTTGGTTCATTTTGGCTGGGGAGAGCCCCTGGCGGTCTTCGAGCAAGATGTTCTGCAAGTTGATTGAATTTACCTTCGATTTTCTGGTTGAAGGCTTCTTGCGCAGAAAGCTGGTTCTGAGTTATGGACATGAAACCCTTCATCATCTCTTTGAGTTCTGCGTTTGGATCAACAGAGGATGAAGATGGTTGTTGTTGTTGTTGAAAACCTGGAGGGGCACCTAGTGCTCTATAACCCATATTAGAGTTTGGTTGGGGTCTGTTCCCCTGATAGGTATTGGAATTGTTGTTCTGCCCTCCTTGGTTCTGATCATTATTTTTCCATGAGAAATTCGGGTGATTCCTCCATGGATAGTTGTTGTTGATGTTATTGTTGTAGGAATTACCTGGGCGGTTTCCTATGAATTGTACTTCCTCGTACTGGCCTTTGCCTTCGCATTGATGAGTTTCATGAGGACCGGCGCATATGACACATCCTTCTGTAGGTGGAGCTGGTGGTGAACTTGTAGGTGGGGAAGCTATTGTTTTTACAATTTCGTTTTGTGATGTTGTTAGCTTTTCCACCATCTTTGCAAGGGACGAGATCTGAGCTGATAAATGATCTGTAGGCTCAACGTGGAGTAGGCCTGCTGCTCGTGGCGTTCTTCCTTTGGATCTCGTCCACTGTCTGGTATTGCTCGTCATGGTTTCGAGAAGGTCCATTCCTTCTTTAGGAGATTTCATCATGAAACTTCCTCCTGCAGAGGAATTGACGAGTAGTCGGTTCCCATCATCCAGACCGTTGAAGAATGACAGGCAGAGGGATTGATCGTCAAGACCATGGTGGGAACATTTCATTAGCATATCCTTGAATCTGTCCCATGCGTCGTATAATGTTTCTCCCGGCTCCTGACAGAAAGTGTTGATCTCACCGATCAATTGCCTTGTTCTACTGGTTGGGTAGTATTTGGCAAGGAATTTTTGGGCCATTTGCAGCCATGTGGTGATTGATCGGGAGGGAAGGCTTCGGTACCACCTGTTTGCTGAATCCGACAACGAGTGAGGAAATAGTTGTAGACGGATTCTTTCTTTGACGTTGCCGGTCTGACCAAAGGAATTGCAGAAGTCTAGGAAGAGACTCAGATGATTTGGGGCTTCATCTGGGTTCGCTCCACTAAACTTGCCTAGATCCCGGACGGCGGTGATGTAGTGGGTTTTGAAAACCCATCGTCCGGCTTCTTCTGGTGTTAGTTCGGGGAGAACTATAGCTGATGCTCTTCCTTCGGTATTTGGTTGGTGGTAGTCAGAGAGAGCACGGTGTTCTGGTTGATTTGCATGGTCAATTTCATTTATAACTTCGTTATTGGCCATGGCTTGGTTTCTCAGGTTTCTTTGTGCTTGTAATAAAGTGCGCTCGGGTTCGGGGCTCGGACTGATTGGTGGAGAGCCTCGGGTTCGAGTGTTTGGCATGCACAGAAGATAACTTGCGGTTCGAGAGAAACTGCAAAATTAGTTAGTAAATAAAATAAGAAAGGCAGAAATATTGGTTAGGCTGATAAACGTTAGGAGTTAGTATACTGGAAATTATAAGTTAGTAGTTAGTATACAGAAATTTGAAGGACAATGGAAATGAAATGTTAAGGACAATGGAAATTAAATGTTAAGGACAATGGAAAGAAATGACAGGAAATTTTAAGTTAGTAGTTAGGGACAATGGAACGAAATGACAATGGAACGAAATGACAATGGAACGAAATGACAATAATATTAAGATGTTAGGAGTTAGATGTCCAAAGTCCGAAGTCAAATGTCCAAGTCAGGTCAGAAGTCCGATGTCCAATTCAGATGTCCAAGATTAACAATTTAATAGTATTAACAGATTATTACTATATAGCGAGTGAACTACCGGAAACTAGGGAAATTGATGGAATCAATCTCCCCGGCAACGGCGCCAATTTGCAGAGTGTTATTTCTGAGTGGTTAAACTGGTGTAAAATTAAAAGAAAGGAAATTAAAAACTCAAATTATAAACGTCGGGCTGCAAACAAATCCCGGTCGTAGTTAGTAAAACAAGTGTCGTATCCACAGGGAGATTGTTCAATTTATCCTAGTCTTGGTAGTTACTTAAAAACTGTAAAAAGGGGTTTAGCCGGAGGCAAGCTTGATTTGTTGTTTGATCAGTGCAAATATAATAAAAACAGTAAAAAGGTGAATTAACTGATGTGAATGGAAAAATGTATCCTAGGATAGCGGGGGAATTTTCCTAAATTACTTAAACAGATTTATAACCCTGTCTCAATATTTATTGCCTATTAGAGTTAATAATTGTCAGTTACGAACTCTTAATAAAAGCCTTAATATTTTCCTGCTCAGTCCGGAGTGTAAATACTAAGATTAATTCCTTTGTGGTACCTAGACTATCTCAAAATCATATGTTGATAGTTACCAAATAAATGCAGTCGTTTGTCGCGCAAAGCATTTAGCAATATTAGTTGAAAGGAATTAAAACAAGTTAAATGAGAGAAACAGGTGATAAATATTAATTTACGTAATATTAGAAATCAAACCCCCATCCTAGGATACAAAAGAAAATTACTCAGACATTAACGGAGATAAGAAGATTACACAGATAGATTTTGACATTAATTCAGAGGAAGAACTGGTCTGTTCTCGCTCTCACTGCTGCTCTTCTATTTCTTTTGTTACTGCGTGAGTGTGGAATGATGTGGTGATACGGGAGGAAAATAAGTGGAAGGGAATGGATGAGTGTGGTGAGCGAATTCTTCAGACTCCCGTCGTGCGTGGTGTGTGTTTATGCAGTTAAGGTGGTGGGTTTATATAGAGGTTTGGATCCGTACGAATTTGATTGCAGATGAAGAAGAGCATTGATTGCTTCATTGCTTCCTTCATTGATTGCAGGGGACAGAGCGTGTGCAGAGTAGATGGATAAGTTGCAGAGTGGACGAGTTGCAGAAGTCGGCGAAGGCAAGTTGCAGACGGCGCGCGAAGAAGAAAACTGTTCGCGTCTCAGATCTGGAATTTTACACGCGTCCGCGTGGTGTCCTCCTGCTTGTCCGCCTCGTTTGTAGGCGGTTGCATTGTGCGAGGTGTGTCTTGTCCGCCTGCGGTACCGCCTCAAAACAAGGCGGTTGTAATTGTTTCTTGCGCGCGCGTTCTTACTCACGTCCGCCTCCAAAACCGCCTCCATACCATGCGGTTGCAATATGTGTTGACCTAATTTCCTTCCAACTTTGACTGGCTCTAGTTTCTTCGTTTGGACTCCGTTTTCTGAGCCGTTTGCGTCTATGCGTTCGTCTCTTTGTCTACTTTACTCCCAGCTTGGTTTTTCCTCATGTTTAAACCAATAAATTTGTGAGATAATCAATAAAACATAAACTAGAGGAAAAGCATACGATAAGTGAGAAATGAGCAGAAAAGTGCTGATATAATATATGAAATACACCCATAAATCATGCTCATTTAGACACTTATCAACCACCAACTACCATTTTTGCAGGTATGCAACTTCCGGTGTCGGCAAAGAGAGTGACGCGCTGGGTAGTTTGATTACAGTTATTTAAACATGCACTGTTGCATTTTAATACGAACCTAGAAACATGTATAGGTTTTGGATACGTAGAAAGCTCACTGTGAATGTATTTTATATTGGTTTTGGGAGTTTAGATCTATCTCTTGTTGTCACTGCGAGAAAATGTTTCATATTTAAGAGCTTATCAGGAAGCACGTTATTACTCGTATGGGCGAGCAAGAACGGTGACCAATAGTCAATTGTTGAGATTACCGCTGCGATTATATTGTTAAGTAAGATGATTAGGAGCCGAATAGAGTAGGGGTGTTACAAAAGTGGTATCAGAGCGGAGTACCGCTCTGATGACAAGAGATAGTAGGATTTATACAGTGAGCATAGGTTTTGGGAATACGGGAAACGTTGTGAGGATACGTGACCTTGCGGGGTTGATGCAATGCTTAAAACTTGCACACCATAACCGTGGAGGCACTTCAATAATAAATGACCGAAACTACGGTATTAGACCAAGTAAAGGTCTAACCCGTCCTCTTGACTTATGTCAGAGAGAGGTCAGGGTAACAGTACTAAGGAAGAACACGGAGCAGCGGAAGGGGTGAAGGTCCAGCAACCCCAAGTAACGCGAGATGGTATGAACCACTCGCACTTGATGGGAGAGCATCCCGGAAAATTTGCAATGGTACCCCACCACCGCAGCCCGTATCCCGAGTACTATCTAGTGAGGCAATGAAATGAGAAATACCACGGAGATAACTCTCTGATCGGAAAGACCCGATGTGGATGCTAAGAAGATTATGTTAAATGTAGAAAATAAGACTTTGTGTTTTGATGTAATGCTTAGGACCGGGGGTCCTGGTAATGACATAATGTCTACCATACGAGGATGAGATAAATAATGGACCAAGTTTGAGGAGGAAATTCCTGTAGGACTAATGGGGCTAACTTGCTATGAGCAAGGCGACCCTGTCTTACATCCAGGAAAGCACCGATGGTGCGCTTGGAGGGAGAGAGGTAGAAACGACAAGTAGTGATTAGTTTATGAGATATGTAGTATACAGAGGAATTACCTGTAGAAGTCTCACCCGAAGCGAGTAACTCTAAAACCATGCAACACTGAAGGTTCAAGATGGCCCGACGTGCATGAGGAGAGATCATGAGAACTGTAGAAACAAGAACTCGCTAAGTTGCTATCATGCGATGCCTCGAGAGAAGAGTAAGACCTTACTACCATGGTAAACTTGTGGGAACGAGTGCGGAGTGAGACTGTATTAATTTGAATAAGAACCTTTGACTTAAACAGGAAACCGATTAGGAAATAACACTGCACTGACACACCGTACTGGTGACTCAGTCTGCATGGTGCACTTGCCACTGCAAGTGCCACATTAACCAAAGCATCAAAATTCAACCTGCCTTGCGCACTTGCTACAGCAAGTGCAGCGACGGTAAATTAACCCTATAGGACGTGGTGGTCCAGGCGGTTACCAATAAACACTAAATCTTATGTAAGTCCGTAATGCAATAAAGCAGGACACAACCTTCTTAAGGGTAGGGGTACGAAACCCTTGGGTTGGAGGTCGATAAAACCTCGAGAAGACCTAGCCGGTCTGACCATTAAACCTGAAAATAATACACCATTTAATAGAATATTAAAAGGAGAGTAAACGAGAATAACAATAATTAGTGCCTACAAGTCTAACCCCAGTGCCGGTATGGACATTAAACGTCAATCATTACCGGTGGGGAGTGACGGGTCTTCAGGACCAGTATAACCACATTTAGAGAGTGCGTGACACTCGTGGTTAAACCACTACCATCGAACATTGCCAGAGGGCAAGAAGTGAGCTATATGAGTCAGGACCAAAAAAAAAATTTATTAATAGGCAGATGTGAACGTGCAAAAAGGGGCCGATGTAATGCCCACACCACACACACCGGAGGTGTGGTTGAGCCATTATGCTGCTAGACTCCGTATGGACAAACAAAAGGGTGAAAATTGCCTGGCGACGGAAGATACCGTTACCTCAAAGAGGATGGAGGAAATATGAGTTGAATAAGAGTAAGGACTACACAATGAAGAGGAATGATTAGCGGAAACCACTAAGTTGTGGGTATCCAATTGTAACCTCAGGAGAAAGTATTAGAACCAACTAGGAATAAATTAAATAACAAGATTAACAGTCATTTAACTATCAGAATAAGTATTGAGTCTGAATATCGTATGGCATAGGCCTACGGAGGGATACCTTAGTACCACCAAAGTGACCCAAAACTAGGGGAAAAAGGGTGATGAATCACAAGTACTGATTAATATCAGACTAACGGGACTACCATAAGACAGGGGAAACCCGAGGTGTCAACCTTTATCATGGAGTCCGGAAACACCATATGGTGTAACCCAATAGATTGGGTGGAATCCGCATACTGAAAACTCATGTCTGAAGGCGTTAACACCTAGGAGTGAACGGGAGAGATAACAGGTAGTTACTGATCCCCACTCACAAATACCAGATGACGAACATGTGGAAACCAGAATCAGGGCGATAAGTCGCAAACACCTATCTTAGAGAAAGTAAAGGAAATATACATTAATAAAAGAAACCATAGAACCTAATATTAGGGCCATTCTGACAAAGGTTAAGAATTGGCAGCATAGCTACTCAAACATAAGTTACCAAGACTAAGAGTACGATAATCACCGGGTACGAACGCTACGAGTGCACTAAACGAGACATGGGACGACCGCACTCCTAGGAGCTTGTGGGCCTGACAAACTATATGAAGTTAGTTGGGTAAGTAGTAATGTATCAGTATGGTACCCCATGCATGTAAACAAGTGGTGTAGGACCCAGGAGGTAATCAACTCTGTGTCTAAGTCAGCGAATGGAACCCTGACTAGGTAAACCATATAATGACGAGAGAGATCTCAGTCAAACTAGCAAGATTAGGAAAATCAAGGATAGCTTGATAATAAAGTGACATAAGGTCGCAACTCCACAGTGGAGGAGTTAAACATAAGTTTTGGGGATTTTAGTAAACGAGGAAACTAAGGCCAATTTAATGGTAATGGCAAGTTGAACTCATGAATGAAAAGAGGAATTGAGGTATCTAAGGAAGTTATATTAGAGAAACCTTTGTGATAATAGATGCTACCCAAAAAGGGGGCACATAGAGAATTATACCACGCGCTGAGGGCGCCGCGATGATGTCGCATTAAATAATAATAACCACATGCTCAAGTCATAAACATTAGTATGTTAGTACCAATTAGGTTTGAACAGAGAATGAATACCAAGCTAAAACCCATAGTCGTATTGTATGTTTACAACAGACGAAGGGCAAAAGCGAGCATTACAAGAGATACTCTAAGCCGGAGATTAGATACTCCGTGCAAACCGCAACGGCGGATAACCGTCCAATCGACTGGTACATGGTGCGCAACAAGCGACCATTATAATAATGTTAACCGAATTATGCAGGTGAGAATCAGAAGGTGGAAGATCAGATAAACAAATGGATTCCCCTAATGGAGAAGAGGGATGAACCATATATGCGGACACTAAAATACCAACACACGAGGGATACGAGTTCACACTAGCAAAAGCGGACCTACAAGGTACCCAAAGAACGAACTCATTCCAGAGGGAAATAACTTGGAGTTATGAGGCGCCAGTTAGATGCGCATATCAGACTCGTCTTGATATTTTAGAGACAACTGATGTAAGCACTAGATGCTAGAGCATAGCTCGACAACACTTATACCGAAGGTTAGTTCGGTAGGGTGGCATGAACTCATGGGAATATACCTTGAGCATGTATAGAATTCAGGAGGATTGAATAGAATGGCTAGTCAAAATAATAAGCGTGTGTGACTAACGATACCACACAGTCAAATAAATTACTCCATTCCCATAATTATGGAAGACCGTGTAGAAAACACCGTCACATGGAGTTGAAATCGACATAAAACTACTACCTAAGAGGGGTAAACTAACCATAAGGAAGTTGGGCATACTGCTTGCGGAGCGAGTGGGCCCATATTGCTTAGGTTAGACATACCTAGCAGGCTTGAGGAACACAAATGATGTGTTTACATCTTCTGATCAAACCGTATATGAATATACATACACCTAAGTGAAGTAGGCGGTATAACCTGAGGGGATAAAGCCCGACCCTATGGAAAAAGGGGTAATGAAATATGTAACACATTAGTGCACGCATAATCCCACTGGAATGGAACATCTTGAACTTATTACTTCACGATGATATATTCGTAGATTACGTGGGCGTAATCATTTTTAAGGGGGGTAGAGCGATTAAAATATACCGTACGTAGGAGTACGTAGCGCATGGTACACATGCAGCAAACACTATTATTGTACATAGAGTACAAGTGTTACGATTGTGTTATGTTACTTGAGGTAATATTGTGATGTATTATGTGTATGAACATAAAAATATTTTAGTTCGCATTAGTTATGGCGAATAGGAAAGGGAGAACAGATAGAGTGTTCTTATCCTAATTCCGATTATTTATGCAAACGTTGCGAACACTAAACACATAAACGCCTAACTTGTTATCTCCGGTTGAGAGTTCAAGTAGGTTTATCTGGTAACTTCGGTGGGAGATGGCAAACAGAAGGAGTAGAAAGCTCCATACTATATGATTGTGACTCGGTATGAAACCGATTATTGGAATGCGATGAGTGAGTCGGCATGAGACCGATGTATAACCTAGTGGAGGTAAAACCTCTAGGAATTGTATGAATTTAGTCGAGTGAACTTGGTACTTGGTTAGAATACATAATCCTGTATGCCGGTGATTAGATTAATTACACTGGTTGACTTGTGTATCTATAGACACAAGACGGCAAATATCAAGAGGAAACAAGATTAGAAGTGAATAAACAATTGATTGATTGAAATTGACGTGGGAAGTTGAACTTGATCCTGGTCCGATCAAGGGAAACCGAACACAAATTGAGGTGAGGGATAGTTCAACACTGACGCTGACCACGTCGGGGTTGAATGATTCTCGAAACTTCCTACAAGTGGACACAGATATGAATAGAAATTGGAATTTAGGGCGTCACTCGAAGGGCCGTGGACCGTGGAGTCCTTCGTCATTAGACCGGTGTGTCTGCGAGTGACATCACCCATAGAACCGTGGACCGCAGAGTCCTTTGTCGTTAGACCGGTGTGTCTGTGGGTGACTAAGGAAATAAGGTGATACTGTCCGAGGAGCCGTGGACCGCAGTGTCCTTCGTTATGATCAAACCGGTGTGTCCGCGGGTGGTAGACGTTGGCTGGGTTGGGGATCGTCAAGTCCTGGTCTTTAAGACTGCTTCCCTGTGAACTGTCAACGTTAACTATATGTGCACACGTACATGTGGAATGATGTGTGGGTATCCTCGCGAGATACTAACATATAGATAGGGATGCGTGGAGTATTCCTTGCAAACACCTTTGAGTACTTTATGAGATTTGCACCTTGTCTAGTGCTGTGTATTATGAGATTTGCACCTTGTCTAGTGCTGTGTATTATGAGATTTGCACCTTGTCTAGTGCTGTGTATTATGAGATTTGCACCTTGTCTGGTGCTGTGTACTATGAGTTTACACCTGTTGAATATGTACATAGTACCGCTGAGTACTTTTGGTTGATAAGTTGGATGTGCACCTTGTTTAGTGCTGTGATATGAATGAGTTTATACCATGAGTTGGCTATTGATATATACTGTATGTATAGACTAGGTCTGAACCTAGTGGGAGTTACTCCCTAGCAATGGACTGTTTGGTTACTTAGTGGAACTTGATTCCTTAGGTGAACTGTAGAGGATTAAGGACTTCGGGACGAAGCCTTTTTAAGGGGGGTAGACTGAAATACCCCTAACCTTTAAAATATAATTAAATGATATTAAGATGATTATTAAACACCTAAATATTATTGGGGAACAATCTAAAAGATCTCAACAAGGCAAAACACGCCTTAAGATCGGTAAAGCCAAAAATGTGCTTTAAGACACCATAAAGATTGTGTGACCTCAAATAGGATCCAAAGTGGATTCCTAAGTATTATAATGAAGTAAGGAACACAACAAAACCGTTCTAGGAGAACTAAGCTCAGGAACACCCTGTGACACAAAAATGTGCGCTAAAACTCCTTAAAGCACGTTTTTGTGAGATTGCCTTTTAAATTGATTTTTAATGGGCTTAAAAATTATAATTATCCTTAAATATGATATTTTGTCATATTATATCATATTAGGAATTTAATTCCAGAAATTTACGAATTTTTACAAATTTAATATTAAAATATTAATAAAACCCTAAAGTGGGGCCCGCATGAGTCAATATTGACCAAGCATGGTCAATGGTCAATTAATTGACTCATTTGGACCATGGAGATCGGCTGCAATAAGAGAGGAGACAGCATACAATGATTTTGGGGACAAATTACTACCTAATCTCCAATTTAGAATAGTAACCTTTACTTTTTACATTATTTCCCACCTTTCTCACCTTCTCCTTCCTTCCTTGTCCGATTTCCTTCTGCCCAGCCGAGTTCCTCCCTTCCTTTGAAGCTCTCAAAGCTTGTTCTTGAGCATGGAAGGCAAATCTAGCTCCTAAGTTCTTAAGGTAAGTGTTTTAATGTCATTTTTAGCCCTTTTTCTTCATCTCTTCACTACCAACACCTAGATTTCGTGGCTCATCAATTCCTATGGCTTATTCTCAGTGTTCTAAGGTTAGAACAAGAGCTAAACTCGGTTGAGACCAGTAGAGGGACCAAGGTTGTTCAAATCTACATTTTAAGGTAAAAACATACCTTAAGGATCTCCACTCTTCATGCGGTTTTCTTCCTCTGATTTTTATGAGTTTATACACTCATAATCTTCATATTTACATGTTCATTCAGTTGGTTAGCCATTTGGAGCAAGGGTGACCAAGATCCAAGAGAAATACTCCCTTTTAAGGCATTTTTCCAAGGTAAAACCTAATAACAAGGTAGCATTTCGTGATCTAACTATTTCCTATGTCAATATGGTGGATCTAACACCTTGTGGTGTGTTTGGTTCAGATCGAAAACCTTGAACACTCCTTGCATTTTTAAGGTGATTTTTGCCTTAAATCTTACATTAATTATTCCTTATGGTTAAGCTCAAGCTTGGAGTGTAACCATATCTTGTTTTTGTGTATTAAACATGTCTAAATCAAGTGGTGAATTTTCCTACAAGTGACCGAGCCCATACAAGGAATAATCAAGGTATAAACACCTTAAACTTATGATTTTTGTAATTTCCAAGTATATATATACATGGCCGAGAGTGAAACTTCAAATATAGGTCATATTGACCTAAAAATGGAAAAAAATGGCTAAGATAAATTAAGCTAGTCATTTAAGAGATTTAATTAACATAATGGTCAAATTATGACATTATGTGGAAAAATAATTAAGCCATGGTGAGGCCGAATATATATGCTATATTTTGAGACATTTATTGTGTAATTTATTTTGCAAGTTCAAGGTTGTAATAAGGCCATGTCATTAGGCCATTTTAATTTAAGTTTATAAGCTTATTTAGTTTTATTTATGCTTATAATTAAAATTGGGGCCAATTCGTAATTACTAGGAATTTAGAAAGCCGTGGGCTTAATTTAGAGCAATTTAGGCTTTTTAAATAAATTTAATAAAAATTATAACATTTTATAAAGTTTTGGGTCAAAATTGTAAAAATAGAAAAGTATGGGGTATTGTTGGTAATTACCGAAAGTTTGAGTCCCAATTGGTATTAGAAGTCAAAGTTGACTATATAGGAGACTTTGACCAACTTTGGAGAATTTTAGAAATTAAAATACTACCTTATAATAAGATACTTATTAAAAGACTTGGGGTGGTATTGTGATTTCCGAAAACTTGGGGGTACTAAAAGGAGTTTAGTACAAACCTTAGGTTATTAGGAATTTTTAGGAATTGATTTGGTTAAATTTGGAGTTAATATGAATTAAATAAGTATAATATAAGGTATTTCATAATATTGTTACAAATGGGTAACATATGTGGTAAAATCGAGATTTAGAGAAAGTATAAGGTTAGGAATAATGTTTATAACCTTTTGGTATAGTTTGGTGATTTTTGGAATTATATACAAGGTTTTATAAGGACATATGTATAATATATGATTTTAATGGAATTAGAAAACTATATGTTATAAAGAGGGGAAATTGGTGAATATAGAAAGTTAAGTGGTGGAAAAATAATTTAAATAGACCATGGGGTCTGTTCGGTTATTTTGAGAAAATATAACCATGGGTTATAATTATATTAAGGAATAAGGATTATAATATAAGGTATATACTATAAGTGTAACAAGGAAATATAATTTGGGGTTGAGTTGTAAATTATGGAAGTTTGGTGGGAATTAATTAATACCGAGAGTTTTAAGGGCTGTTTGGTATTTATTAACAATATATAACTATAAGTTATAATTGTTTTAATGACATAGTTGTCAAAATATATGTTATAACTATAATATAACATGGTATAAATTATGTGGAGGATTTTGTAAATAATTAAGGAACATAGGTGCTGTTCGGAAATATTAATATTTTTGAATGAACTTTATAATATGGTTTTAATGTTATAAGAATTATAACATTTGTAATATAAGAGGTATTCATTAAAAAGAATGAATATATATTATAAGAATTGCCATATAAGAAATAGTTCCATGAATACATACACATAAATAAATATGTGTTGTGGAGGAAAATATAATATGGTTTAATGACCATATATTTTCATAATTAAAATGACGTATGATAAAGGGAAAAGAATTACAAACATTGGATATGGAATGTTAGGACTGTACATGTGATAATAAGGATTGATAATGCAAAGTATTGTTTACCACATTGAATTTGGGAAAAAGAAAAAAAAAGAGACAAACCTTAGAAAAATAAATACTAAGGTGAAATGTATGGTGTATGACAAGAATCATACATGCAATATAGAAACAAACTATATGATGTACAAACATACATTAGGTTACATGCGATAACAAAAGCTCAACTATAAAGTATATTAATATACGAGACAAGACTACGCTTGTAATATAACACTTTTCCAATCTCGAGTTAAACCTAAAACCCGACAAACATTGACAGTTAATAACGGGGGTTAACCGGGAGGTATTAGTGACGGTACGGGGTACCGTAGAATTTTGTGTTGTTATACAGTATGCTAATCAGTAGCATTATGTATTGTATAGACTGTTAGAGACGACGCACGGAGCATAGGATCTTGCTGATTCATACTCCACCGTAATACTTTCAGGGTGAACGGTATGTTATTTATGTGGCTTGATTGTCTCTGAGGATTTCCTCAGTTCAGACATTGTGTGAAAATCTGTGATAAGATTGAATGTCTGCTTGTGTGAATTAATATGCTTGAGTTGTGTATTAATGCTGCCTTATTATTACTGTTGTGCGATAACAGTACCGTTCGTATATGAACATATTATAAAACGAACTAGCGGCAATGATGCTATCTTATATGTGTAATATAAGGAACGTAAGTAAAACGTTGTAGCATTAGGATAATAAGATATATAAAATATCTGAGACTTATATACGGAGCATTGGCCTCTTTAACGCCGCTCTCGTATCTAGCACTGGATCCCGAGTCGACATACTCAGGATTGGACTACGACCTTGGTCTGCTGTGTTAGAAAAAAAAAGAATAGTAAAGCGATGCGATGGTATAGATAAGTTTATCAAGGATGTGGCTCTTGCTGTGAACTGTGATCCATTAACGATACTAGGACACCGTGTGGTAGCCGTAAGTATCTGGATAAATTTCCAACGAACTACAGATTGTTCGTAGGACGGAGACTCTACCGCTGGAGTGGCTATTGCCGTGGGTGACCCGCCATAAGAGATGGGTAACTTAGAGACACGTCGTTCTAACGAGACGTTGTCATTAGACATGACTGAACAATTACGAACGACTATATTAACTCGTACATTAGGCGAACATTATTTGGGCTTGCATGCCAAAGACGAGAGTTCATACTCGTTTATAATTCTCGTTACTTCGCCTTGTTGTTCATTGGTTGTGCTTTGTGGTTATGTGTGGTATGTTGGTGGATTTGTTTGAACGAGCCATTGTGCTCATATTGTGTGTTGTGAACTGGTTGTGTCGAGTCACCGTACTCATGTGTGGATTGTGGTTGGGTGTCTGGTCGAGTGAGTCGCTGAACTCAATTATGAATTATTAAGTGTTTGTTGGAATGGAGTCTCTGTACTCATATAAGCGCTGTAAACGCTTTCAGTGGTTTATTACGATGCGATGTGTGAAGCCGGGGGCTTGTTTGTTATTTGAGATTACTGCAATATATATTGTTGCTTTACAGTTTCAACATTGAACTATTTGTATGGAAACGAATTGCATACTCTCGACCAAATAACTGAATGGTCCGAGGGTGCATGACAGTCAGGTAATAACATACTCAGCAGGGGCTGATTCCATACCACAAACTACCATTTTTGCAGGTATGCAACTTCCGGTCTCGGCAAAGAGAGTGACGCGCTGGGTAGTTTGATTACAGTTATTTAAACATGCAATGTTGCATTTTAATACGAACCTAGAAACATGTATAGGTTTTGGATACGTAGAAAGCTCACTGTGAATGTATTTTATATTGGTTTTGGGAGTTTAGATCTATCTCTTGTTGTCACTGCGAGAAAATGTTTCGTATTTAAGAGCTTATCAGGAAGCACGTTATTACTCGTATGGGCGAGCAAGAACGGTGACCAGTAGTCAATTTTTGAGATTACCGCTGCGATTATATTGTTAAGTAAGATGATTAGGAGCCGAATAGAGTAGGGGTGTTACACATCGTGTCTGCAAGACAATGAAAATCAAGAAGATGGAGTACAAGAGGAAGAGCAAGAGATCATTGAGGAACCTCCATCTCCACCAAAGGAAATTTCCGAGGAGAAGGAGTCTCCTAAGTCATCTACCCCCTCCACTCTCATCAAACACCTTCCTCCTCTTCCTTTTCCTAATAGATTCAAAAAGAAAATTTTGGATGAACAATTTGGGAAGTTTCTAAGCATCTTTAAGAAATTGACAATTAACATTCCTTTTTCAGATGCTTTGAATAGATGCCGATCCATACTAAATTCATGAAAGACATCATTGCCAACAAAAGATCATTAGAAGAAGCTGAAACAGTGCACCTCATCGAAGAAGTTTCAGCAGTGCTCCAAAGAAGCCTCCCTCCAAAACTTGGACATCCGGATTTGCCTATCGTTCCTTGTTTTATTAGTGAAATTGATTGTGGTAGTGGACTTTGTGATTTAGGTGCTAGTATTAATCTCATGCCACTTTACACTTTTAATAAACTTGGAATTGGTAAATGCACTCCCACCTCAATTCAATTGCAACTAGCGGATAGATCTTTGGTGATCCCTAAGGGAAAGGTTGAGGACTTGGTAGTGACTGTTGGAATATTTGTCTTCCCAGATAATTTTATTGAGATAGATATGGAAGAGGACAAAAGAGTACCACTGATTTTGGGTCGGCCCTTTATGAGAACTGCTAAGACCCTAATAGATGTGGAAAAGGGAAAAATAATCCTACGCCTTCATGATGAAAAATTGGAATTTGACATGTCTAAAGTAGTTAAGAGACCCTCACAAGTTGAGGCTGTCTTTACAATAGATGTCATTGATTCAATTGTTCAGGATCATTCTCTCTCTCTTGTCAAATATGATGCTCTTGAATTAGCTTTGCTTGAGGCATATATTGAACAGGAAATTCACCCTGAGGTGAGTGAAGTAGTAGCTGAATTGAATAGTAGATTTGCTTGCCACAGACCACGCTACCCACCACCTGAACCATTGGAGTGTGCTGCTCAGAAGCCGTTAACCTCGGTTGAGAAGCCTCCCATTGTGGAGATGAAACCTTTACCCTTTAATCTCAAATACGCTTATTTGACCATGTGTTCAACGTGTTATTATCTCCTTTTCTTTGATAGGTGAACAAGAGGAAAGTCTGATGAAGGTGCTTTGAAGCCATAAGAGGGCCATTGGGTGGTCTATTGCCGACATTAAGGGAATCAGTCCTCACTTCTGCACCCATCGGATATGCTTGGAAGATGACTACAGTCCGTTGGTCCAACCTCAGAGAAGACTGAATCCGAATATGAAAGAGGTGGTTAAGAAAGAAGTCCTCAAACTGTTGGATGTGGGGATCATCTATGCCATCTTTGATAGCAAGTGGATGAGTCTCATGTAAGTGGTTCCAAAAAAGGGAGGCATTACAGTTGTCCCCAATGCTAAAGGCGAGCTGGTGTCTCAGAGGACTAAAAATGGTTGGAGAGTCTGCATTGACTACTGAAAGCTGAACACCGCCACCAGAAAGGACCACTTTCCTCTCCCATTCATTGATCAGATGCTAGAGAGGTTAGCGGGCCAAGACTACTATTGCTTCTTGGATGGTTACTCAAGGTACCTCCAAATTCCCATAGCTCTTGAGGACCAAGAGAAGACGACATTCATATGCCCTTATGGGACATTTACTTACACCCGAATGCCTTTCAGTCTTTGTAACGCCCTGGCCACTTTTCAAAGATGCAAGATGTCGATCTTCTTTGACTTTCTAGAGAAGAGCATCGAGGTCTTTATGGATGACTTCTCGGTTTTTGGCTCCTCCTTCGACACTTGTCTGAACAACTTGGAGGCCATTGATCTGATGTGAGGAGATGAACCTAGTGCTGAATTGAGAGAAATGCCACTTCATGGTAAGAGAAGGAATCGTCTTAGCATATAAAATATCTTCAAAAGACATTGAGGTTGACAAGGCTAAGGTTGAAGTAATTGAAAAGCTACCTCCTCCAACATCAGTGAAGGATATCAGAAGCTTTATGGGTCATGTCGGGTTCTACAAAAAGTGCATCAAAGACTTCTTGAAAATTTCAAAACCTCTCTGTGACCTCTTGGCCAAGGATGCCAAATTTGAATTCACCGGTGAGTGCCTTGAAGCTTTAAACACTCTCAAACAATGTCTCATCTCAGTGCCTATAGTGGTATCCCCTGATTGGAGTCTCCCCTTCGAGATAATGTGTGATGCTAGTGATTATGCGGTGGGGGCGGTGCTATGCCAAAAGAAGGAGAAAATATTGAGGAGCATCTACTACGCAAGTATAACTCTCAATGATGCCCAAAAGAACTATGTCACCACGGAGAAGGAACTGTTAGCAGTGGTCTTCGCCCTTGATAAGTTCAGATCCTACCTTTTGGGCAGAAAGGTCATAGTGCACACCGACCATTCAGTGCTAAAATATCTATTCAACAAGGGGGATGCAAAGCCTAGACTTCTCATATGGATCCTTCTTCTGTAAGAGTTTGAGATAGAGGTCCGGGACAAACCAGGTGTTCAGAATGTGATAGCTGATCACCTTTCTCAAACAGAGGTGCTAGATGACGGTGTGCCAATCAAAAAGTTCTTCCCCAACGAGAGTATCTTTATGATTGAAGAGATCAGTGACCCCTGATATGCTGACTTTGCAAACTATTTGGCAAGGGGGTGATACCACCAGAAATGACCTTCCAGCAGAGAAAGAAATTATTCTCGGACATCAAGCATTATTTCTGGGAAGATGCTCTTCTCCTCAAGGTTTGCATTGATGGGGTGATCAAGAGGTGTGTACCCATGAGTGAAGTTCACAAAATCTTAATCCATTGTCACTCAGGTGAAGTCGGTGGACACCACGGTCCGGGACAAACAGAGGCTAAGGTTCTTCAAGCTGGGTTTTTCTGGAAAGCCCTTCATAAGGATTGCCATTACTTCGTTGCTGCTTGTAATCAGTGCCAGAGGCTTGGGAGCACCTCCCGCAAGCATGAGATGTCTCTTAACGTGATGATCAAAGTTGAACCGTTTGATTTTTGGGGTATCGATTTCATGGCCCTTTCCCCTCCTCTTGCTCCAATCCTTTCATCCTTGTGGCGGTCGATTTTGTGACTAAGTGGGTTGAGGCAATTGCAGCCCCCACAAACGACGCAAAGGTGGTGATAAAGTTCTTGAAAAGGAACATTTTCACAAGGTTTGGGGTGCCATGAGCAATTCTGAGTGACGGTGGGTCTCACTTCTGCAATAAACAGTTTGAAGCATTACTGAGCAAATATGGAGTGAGACACTAAGTAGCCCTACCGTATCACCCACAGATGAATGTCCAAGCTGAGGTCACCAACCGCGAGCTCAAGTGAATACTTCAGAAGACGGTCAGTTCCTCAAGAAAATATTGGTTTATGAAGCGAGATGATGTGTTGTGGGCTTATAGGACATCCTACAACACTCTGATTAGAATGTATCCCTTCCGGCTTGTCTATGGAAAAGCTTGTCACTTGCCAGTGGAATTAACGCACAAATCATATTGGGCGGTTAAAGCCCTCAATTATGATCTCAAAAGCGTCGGTGAAAAGAGAAGGTTTCAGTTGACCGAGTTAGAACAGATTCAGGAAGAAGCCCATGAGAACAGCCACATCTACAAGGAAAAAAGCCAAGAAGTGGCATGACAATATGATATTGAAGCGAGAGTTCTGTGAGGGAGACCGAGTTCTTTTATATAACTTGAGGTTGAAGTCTCATTGCGCTGGCCCTTTTACTGTCACGAAAGTCACCCCATATGGAGCCATCAAACTCAAGAACGTCAAGGGGGATACCTTCTTGGTCAACGGATCCCGGTTGAAGCACTACTTGGGAGGAGATATCGAAAGGGTTGATGCTCATGCTCTTTACCTAAGAGACCCCCCAGGTTCCACCTAAACCTTACTATGGTCTAGCTAAAGACCTTAAAAAGACGGGCGGTTTTCCGAGAGACAACCCAGATTCCTTTCTTTATCTCCTTGCATTCTTTTGGTGATGGAGTTATGGGTATATGTTTTTCTTATTTTGTGCTCTTATTATATGTGTTTATGGTGTTTTTGGTGTTTGTTCTGTTTGTGGATGATAATGAGTGTTTTGACAAAAGAAACAAATTTATTTGGAAAGAATTTGGTCTGGCCGACCCACCTGGGTCAGTCGGAGATAAATCAAACTAGTCGACACATTCTGGAGTAGACCGACCCACAGGGATTGACCCATGTGGGTCGGTCTAGGTTCTTATAAATCTTCTAGAACTGACCGACCCAATGGGACCAACCCATGTGGGTCGGTCGGGTCAAGAATTTGAAAAAAAAAGCCCGAAACGTGGCGTTTTCCCCTTTCTTCTTTCCTTCTTCCTTCCCTTACCCCCCGATACAGCGCCTTCATTCTCTGCATCCTCTCCCACCCGACCACACCTTCGACCGCCGCCGAAGACCGTCGTGCCCACCAGCAACCGGCCACCGCCCCTTGTCCGCCCAGAAGCCAACCATCCCAACTCAAATCCCTAAAAAAGCCCAAATTCCCCCAAATCGGATTTTGACTAATTTCCCCCAAATTTTGTCAAGCAACTTTATCAATTTATTCTTCAAAACCTCAAGGTATGTGATTCTAGCCCTAACTTGTCAATTTGATGAATTTTTATGCAAGTTACACTTTGGGCCCAAATACTTGTGAACCAAACGGGGCCTTATGCTGAAAATTCTGATTTTTGCAAATTTGGGAATTGGGATAGTTTTTAATTGTTAGTTATAGGGTGTGTGTGCAATTTGAGATTTAAAATGTTGCAAATTGATGGTTTTAGCATGGTTTTTGTGCTTAATGTCCTAAATTCAATGCTGCTTTGTTTGACCTGATTTGCTTCTATTTCAATTATGCCTTTACTTTGTGGAATTTGATGGTTGGTTAGTGGGCGTTATCATTCTTTAAATGCCCTAGGGTAGTGCACTTAGTTGATTGGAAATGTGGTATATCTTAGAGATCATATTTGGTGAGTTAGCACTTTAAGTTCAATACCCTAATCTTAATTGCTAGTGTGTTGGGTGAGACTTAAATGATGTAATTTCTGATGAAATTTTGGAGGTTCCTAGAACTGGGAGAAAAGAGGAAAAACAGGGGAGACATGCCAAAATTTCTGTAGAAATCTGTTGTTTTTTTCTTTCCATTTGCTCTTAATGATTGCTTTTTGCCTAATTATTTATTACATCCCCCTCTGTTATCTTTATTTAACTCTCTTGTTATTTGTTTCTCTCTTCTGTTTGTTTTTCCGTGTTGTTTTACTTTTCTATTTTCATAAAAATGGCCAACCGACCACGCCGCCGTGCTAGGAGAAACACCACCGACTTAGAGTTGGGCTACTTGAGCCACGGTCTTATCGATGGCGTCTTCGTCAACGAAGATGCCAAGAGCTGGTTTACTTCTGACAGTGGCCAAGAGATAGTCCAAGAGCGCACATTGACCCGGCGCTTGTGGTAGACTTACAGCTGAGGCCCTCCCTTGACTGCCTAGGATGGAGCTGTCTGTTGACCATGGGTGGTCAATACCACCCCCTCCTGATCAAATAATTATATGCCAATGCTACGGCGGATAAAAGAAGGAGAGAGGTCACATCCTATGTCAGTGGTCGTGCGATCACCATTCGAAGGCCAGACATCCATCAAGTCTACGAGTTAGCCAATGATGACCTCCAACACTCTTTCTTCATCCACGTGGGCGACCTGAATGCCCACCGGCGTCACTATCTCGACACCCTCCTGGTCTAGACCAAACAAAAGAACCAGGACAAGACAGATGTCAGGGTCACCATGACCTTGAACATGGTGCGAGATCCGGTCAAACGGATCATGTTGGTGCTCATCCGACATAATATCTTCTTGAGGGAAAGCAAGAATCTTAATGCCACTGACTACTACCTCATGGACTACATGGCCACGCCGGATCCAGACAAGCCGCTCTCTCTCTCGGACCTCATGATGTTTCACCTATGCCACATTGCCGAGAAGAAGAAGACCCAACACTTGGGTTTTCCTCACTTCCTGCAGAGGTAGTTCTCCCGCTTCGGAGTGCAGCCCATTGAGGGTGAGCTGGTCAGCCCACCCATGGACCTTATCCACGACTGCTCTCTCTGATGGATGGGTTTTGTTCGCACCGACGCCGGTAGGAAGAAGGAGGACGCTGCACAGAGCCAGAGCAGTAGGGAGTCCTCTTCTTCAGGTCCTTCCACCCGCAGCGCCACTTCAGCTCCACTCCTCGCTCTCCCTCCACCACCACCATCTGGTTTAGTCCCGCAGGCGCTGTTTGAGGCATATCAACGCCAGGTTGAGGTGCATCAGCGCCAGGTGGAGGAGCATCAGCGCTAGATGGAGGCACAACTTCAGTATTTGCGCGAGCAGCTCGAGCGTGGTGGTCCCCCTTCCCAGTAGCTTATATAATGACTCGGGTGTTGGAGTGCTATTTTTCTGAAACTTTTATGTTTTAATTTGGATATTGTTTATGTTTCTGTCATTTGAAATCCTGTAACTTTCGTTTTGTAGTACTTTACTTTCAGCACTACTTTTATGTTTCGAACCATACCATATGCTCATCTATGAGTCCCCTTTTGGTATCTAACTTCTGACTTTTTATGTATTCTTCAGAATCTATTTTGCGCCCTCTTTTTGGTTGTGCATTGTAGATATATACAGATTGGGAACTAATACACCCCAATGAAGAGTTAGGAACAATTCAAAAGAAACTCTTGCGAATTTCTCCTGGAATCTTCGGCTCTCACTATCGGAGCTAGCGCTTCAACGACCCCGGACACTTGAAAGTGTGGGGGAACCCCGCCAACAACTCAAACCTTATCAGGGGAGTACTAGTTCTTTAACCCTTTAACCTTTACACAATGTGTTATACTTTTCACGGCTCTATGTTTCATGCTTCGAAAAGGTCTTTTGTTTATTTCTCCCTGCTTCTATTGTTGAACAATGAGGACATTGTCCCATTCAAGTGTGGGGGAACCAACCTTGTCTTTTTTGTGCACTGCTCAATCTCATATGCTTATCTATTGCTTCCATTTAGGAGTTACAATTATAGGAAGCAAGTTTTTCGATGAAGTCTTGGAATTCACCATAAAAAAATTCAAAAATTCTCTATTTAGGAGCATGTAACATGCGGTGCAACCTTATGACCTTATCTCTGGTGAATTTTTAATTCTTAGGGGCTTCTTCTATCTTCTCATATAGGGATTGCTAAGAGGTTTTTCTTTTTGGAAGTTTTTAACAAAAAAGGAACTTGAGAGACACCATTGGTAACCAACAAAAATGAGAGTTGAGTGTTCTTGAATGCGAAGGAAAAATGCCTAAATATCTTCTTCTCATCTCTTGTTGCAAAAGCAAATCAAATGCAAATATCTATTTTTCCTCGTTTTCTCCTCAATGTCCATTATTAAGAGAAGTTGGTCATGGTAAAAGTTCTCCAAGTTCCATAATCTTTAAGAACTTTAAAGCACTATAGATCATACCCCAAAAGTCTACATTTTTATTTGCCCTAAGCACACCCATATCACCATGATTAGGTTGGTGTGCACTCCTTATGAATTTTCCATCCTTTTTGTTCACACTTTTCCAAGAATTCATTTGAACACTTGCTTGCTTTAAATATTCCTCCTTCATGTGGTTCCTACTTTTGCTTGAGGACAAGCAAATAGATAAGTGTGGGGGAGTTGATAAGGTGAAATATTGTAATTATAGGGTCTTTAGTTACCTTCATTCCCTTCAATTGTTGACCTATTTCACCACTTTATAGAGTAATTCAATAATATTGGTGAACTTATACTCTTTTGGTTACAATATAGGTAAAAGCTCATTTGAGCATGCTTTTGAAACCAAATACACCCTCTAGCCAAGATCCAACATTGTAGGAAGCAAATCGAGAATGACGAAGCAGTTCAGGAAGCCTTCAGTAGACAATTGGCCCTTATGGAGCAGACCGACCCAGGCGGCCGACCCATGTGGGTCGGTCGAGCTCGTCTTCAAGCTTCTGGAATAGACCGACCCACGAGGGCTGGCCCACGTGGGTCGGTTGGACTCAACCCTGAGCCACCGGATGGACCGGCCCAAGGAGACTGACCCACCGGAGTCGGTCGATACTAAAGACGCTCACGTGCCATCTTCTTCAGAGGGTCAACCGACCCACAAGACCAACCCATGTAGGTCAGTTGGAACGCAAAATTTGCAGAGCTGCTAGTTCAAAAACGGGAAAATTTTCCCTCATTTCCTCATTCTTCATTCAGCACTTCCACAGCTCCAAACACAAGAGAGAGAGAGAGAGAGATGATTTTGAGAAGAAGAAGAGAGGAAAGAGCTCATCTCCCTCATGCTTCCCACCACCTCTAATGGCTTCTTCTCACACTCTCTCTACCCTTATCCTCACCATGTTTGAGTAGTTTTCATTTGTGCTCTATGATGGGATTTGAACCTTAAATGCTCAAGTGTAGCTTGTAAACTTACCTCGTTATTATAGTTGGTGTATCTCCATTAAAAGTTCATTAATGTCTTGGATTGATCACTCATGGCATTATTGTAATTGCTAGTGAAATTAGGGTTTGAACTAGACATTGGGAATTTGGGGATAAACCCTAACTTGCATTACTCTAGATTTAGGGAAGTGTAATGTTAGGGCTATTGTTAAGAGCTTGATATTAATGCTATCTAGTGACTCTAGCTTACCTTGAATTAAAGTGTGATCAATTGGGTAAGAATTGATTTGTCCAAAATTTGGAGAATCATGATTTTAGCTCTAATAGGTAACTAAAAATAGGTGTGTTTATGAGTGTAATTGGGCATATTAGGTGATACCCACTATCCTAGTGTACTTCTTCATACATTCCAACCAACCACTTAGTTTAATGTTTTATTGTTTTCCTTGTGTTACAAACAATTAAGCTTGCCTCTGGCTAAACCCCCATTTACAATTTTAATTGCAATTTACTAAGATACCGAAACTCGGGAATTCAAAACCAATTTCCTTGTGGATACGACACTTATTGTATTACAACAAATTGGGTGCACTTGCCCATTGTAGCTAGGTCTTAACTGCTTATGTTAGTATTTTCTTCAACAATTAGTAACAGCAAAACAACAATGGGATACGAGATTGAAAGAAATTAAACCCGCCAACAACAGAAGAGGAACAAGAGTAGAGGAAGAATAATTACCTGCTGGCGAGAGACCGCTATTTCCGCTGTTGAACTAGGAAGAGAGGAGATGAAGTGTCGTGAGAAGGAGAAGAAAAAGGTTGGGGATGACTGAAAGTTTTTGAGGGAAATGAAAAAAAAAAAAAGAACATTGGGAATCGGCATTAAGCATGTATGTTGTAGGGGTAAAGAGGTCTTTACACATACCACTTTTTAAAAATGCCTTAGAGCAACTATACAACAACGAGTGTGGATTCCACCCAAAAAGTAATTTTTTTTATTGATCCCTCTCACAAGCTTGTCTCTTTCCTGAGTTCTTAGGTAAGACGCCCACACCTAACCCTCTCTCCTCCACATATTCATTTCTCTTTTCTTTTACATCTTTTAGAGTGGAATCCATTATGTTGTGGATACTTACAATTTTCTAAATTTCTCCTGGATTGACCAACCTAATTAATCTGGTGAGATTAATCCCTGTAAACGAACATCCCTTAATATTATAAGATTACCACACCACCCCCTTAATGCCTGCAACTTGCATTAAATAATTTAAATATTAATATGAGCCTAGTTCTTAAACTCTTCAATGAAGACTTTTTGAACTATTCGGTTCTAGTGTGAGGAAGGAAAGTCACCACCAGCCTCATTCTTCTTGTCATTAACATCCCATATGCTTCCAGATATAAGTTTGGATATAGATTCCTCTCTGACCCAACCTCAACAATGCTTTATTCCAGATGATGATCTCTTTAAAACCTAGACGTCGCATATCATTCCAAGCAATAGGACAACACTGTATGCTCATGTCACTAACACTCCACAAAAGCTGATGATAAATAGTTTCAATTCTTTGGATAATAAAACGAGGAAACATTAAGATATAACTCTGGCCACACTCTAGTATCGCTATTCAAAATGTTGTTAATTAAGGCCACTCCCCCAACATAACTTAAGTTACCCTATATGTTGTCTGCTTAAGTTACCAACTATGATCATTGGAGAAAGAGATTGAACAACATATTGAGTCAGTCAACTCTGAACTTTGGGAGATTGTCATCTAGGGAGATTTCCTAGTTCCTCCAGATCGATCTGCATGACTGCTACAAAATGTAAACGCTATGAGCTAAATCGTCAAGCACCCCGAGCGATTTACACTTGTCTGTCCATACCAGAGTAGAGGAGAGTCAATCATTACAAGACACAAATGAAATATGGACTTTTCTTCAAGCAACCCACGAAGGAGTCACTGAGATGAAAAAATGCAAGGCTCAAGAACTCAGAATGGACTACGAGAATTTCCTCTGAAAATCGGGTGAGTCTCTAAAAGGTGTTCTTGATTGATTTTACTTATTAATAACTAAATCCATATCCTACCGGATAGAGAGAGTGTCTTGCACAAGCTGCTTGACAGCCTTAGAGAGGAATGGGCAGAACCGTGATTTCCACCAAGGCATGCAAGGATCTATCCAAGTGGAGCTGTCAGGTCTTGGGGTCTTACCTACAATCAGTGGATAAGTACAAGAAAAACGTCAGAACGAAGTGCGGTAATACATCTTCCTCTTCTAGTCAAACTACCTCAATTAATGATCAAGCTTTGCAGATCAAGACACCTCATAATGGTCAGATGGGATTTTGTTGTTGTAAATCAATTTTGCGTGAAAGCTGAGTAATTCGACATCATCATTGAGGAAAGTGAGGCAGAACTATGGAAGACTTTGTCTTCATTGTTAAGAAGTTCTGCAAGTTCATGCGCAGTCAACCTAATCGACAGAGTCGGTCGTTCACTAACCTTACCAAACAAGTTCTCAACTCTGTCACCTGTTTCAACTGCAACAAACCCTATTGTTTAAAAAAGGACTTCCCTCTCCTCAAGAATCAATTTGGAAGACCTCATGGGAGATCGTTAATGGCCTCAGTCGAATGGGGTGATTCAGACTCTGACAATCTAGTTGCAGAGTCAACTCTGTCTCATGTCACATGATCAGACTCACTCCATGATCCCCGACAATGAGGTAACTAGATCTCATATAGAGACTAACCTTCATAGTATATCTCATAAAGGTTTTCTTACTTTGATTGCTAAAATGGTTTCAGACACTAACTCTGTCAAAGCAAACCTCACTAGGCAAATCTCTGAACTTACGAATGAACTTGAGGAGTCAAAGATTATAATCAATGCTCTAAGAGATGAAACTAAGAACATAAGACTATTGTTTTATCACTTCGATTAGATTTACAAGACTCTCGTCTCTCTGTAGACTCCCTTCAAAAGGAGCTAGATAAAGTTAAGAGTCTTACGGAAATGAATCAGCGGGAACAAGAGGAGTTCTTTACTCCTATTGCTATCTGAAGAAAGATCTCACTTTATTTGCTAATAAATGGTGCTCTCTGCAGAATGAGTTAAACAACTCAGAATCTCAGATATATTTCTCTAAACTCTTTTGTTGATAAACTCACTCGAAAATTGAAAGAGAAAGAACATACGCTCTCTTTTAAGCCTGTTAATTTGTTAAACATGTCTCACCCTCAGAATTTCCTGAGTGGGCCAATTCTAAGATCCAGGAAGTTAATCAAGATCGTGATAATCTTAAAAAAAAGTCAATAAACTTTCTCATGAGATAATCAATTTGTGATCTAGAATTGGATCCACTTAATCCAGCCCTGTGTGGTAAAAAGGTAAGTTTGATCTTTCCAAAATGCCTCTAAACAAAACAATAAAAATAGGCGATAAAAACAAAAGGAGAAGTTTGATTCCTGGTGGAGAAACAATTAAAAATATGTCAATCTTCCTCCTACAAAGATATATGGATATTATGGTTGTTTTCGACATCGTGATAGTGCCTGTGAAAAACTGTGAAAAATTTTGTCCATTAATCTCGAACGTGTAACATTAATTCTTGAAGCACGTGAGAAGTTAAGACAATCTGGTTCGAAAAGGGAACCCAAGTATATCTGGGTTCCCAAGACTAACAAATCATTTTCCTTTTGTAGGTGAAGGCTAATGAAGACTGTTGGTACCTAGATAGTGGATGCTCTCATCACATGACTGGAGATCCCAATCAATTCAATTCACATTCAGCCTACACAGGAGGTAAGATCACCTTTGGAAACAACAATCAAGGAGAAATCGTGGGAGTAGGATCCATAGGTAACCCCTTCAAGTTTAAGGTAGATGGAGCTCATCTAGTAACTGGACTTCAACATAGTCTTTTAAGCATTTCTCAAATTTGTGATAGAATTAACTTAGCACTTTTCTCATCTGTCAATTGCAAAGCTTTTGATGAACACACATGGTCTCTCAAAGCCACAAGATGCAGGGAAGGAAATTTGTACAAGATGTGCCTGAATACTATCAACCCGGACAACCAAGTCTGTCTTAACGTCCACTCCAAGAGCCAACTTCTATGGCACACTCGACTTGGTCATGTGAATCACCGACTGTTGAACAAGCTTAAAAGTAAGGATCTCGTTATTAATTTACCTTATGCGAATTTTGATACAGACTCTGTCTGTGAAGCATGCGTCAAAGGTAAACATAATCGCTCATCCTTTAAAAGCAAAAACACTCTCTCCACTATCTCTCTGTTACAGTTACTCCATATGGATCTTGTCGGTCCCATGCGGACTCAAAGCAGATGTGGTGAGTGGTACATCTTGGTTATATTCGATGACTATTCATAAATTCCAAAGATGAAACCATGCAGACTCAAAGCAGATGTGGTGAGGGTTATTTTCTTTACCTTCCAAAGATGAAACCTTCACTGAGTTTGAGAAGCTTCATAAAGTCTTGATCAATAAATTCTCTTTCACACTCAAAACCCTAAGAACTGACCAGGGAACATAATTCTTTAACAAGTCTTTTGATTAGTTTTGAAGAACTAAAGGAGTCAATCATCAAGTCTCAGCTGCAAGGACTCTCGAGCAGAATGGAGTCGTTGAACGTAAGAACAGGACCTTGGTGGAGATGAAACACTCCATGCTAATTGACAGTCAACTGGCTTCATCATATTGGGTAGAGGGAGTAAATACAATGCTATGTGCTTAATCACGCCTTGATCAATCCCCTACTTCAGAAGACTCTCTATGAGATTCTACAACAACGTAAGCCTAACTTGACCCTCCTCAGATGCTTTGGGTACAGATGTTACATCCATAACAATGGTAAGGACAACTTGGGTAAGTTTTCTCTCAAAAGTGATTAAGGTATATTTCTTGGCTATTCTTCTAAGAGCAAAGCTTATTGTGTCATTGACAAACGGACTCAGTGTCATGAAGAAATCTTTCATGTCAAGTTCGATGAGTTTAATAATATTGGCTCATCTTTTGATGAACTTGACTTTGCTCCTTACGACTACTTAGTTGATCCCCACTTTATCTCAGTCCCCATAAGTCGTATCCAGGATAATGCACCTTCACAAATTGAGGAAAACTCCTCAAGAAAATATAGTCACGCCACAAATGATACCGACACTGACCATTAATCTGACACTCTAACTCCCGAGCAGTTGGACTTTGAATCCCCATATACTCCCAACGACACAATCACTCCAACTCCACAAAGAAAGTTTAAACATGCCTCTTCACGTTAATCTAACAATATCATTTCCAACCCTGACTCTGGTGTCCAAACTCGTAGTCAAGCTATGCAAAACCTATGTGCCTTTGGTGGCTTTATCTCTAAAACTGAACCTTGAAATATCAAAGAAGCCCTGCTTGATAGCGATTGGGTCATTGATATGTAGGAGGAACTCAATTCCCTAGAGAGACACTATGTCTGGGAATTAGTCCCTCGACCCTCACATCAACAGACTATTGTCACCCGATGGGTTTTTCATAACAAACTCGACGATGCAGGTAATATTTATAGGAACAAAGCACATTTGGTAGTGCATAGTTACAATCAAGAGGAAGGGATTGACTATGACGAAGCCTTTGCACCAATAGCTCGTCTCGAAGCAATCCACATGCTTATAGCGTTTGCTGCATTCAAATATTTCAAGTTGTATCAAATGGACATCAAGACAGCCTTCCTACATGGCTATGTTGACAGAGAAGTATACGTGGAGCAACCCCCTGGATTCACTGACTCAGTCCATCCTGACTACGTTTACAAACTCCGTAAGGCCCTCTACGAACTCAAACAAGCTCCACATGCCTGGTATGAAAGGCTTTCTTCCTATCTTACATAATGGGTTATCCAGAGGTAAGGTGGAAAAAACATTATTCATTCTTCACTCATCTCATGCTTTGCTTCTTGAGCAAATATATGTTGATGATATCATTTACGGTTCCACAAGTACAACTCTCTGTGAACATTTTGCTAACTTGATGAAGAAAGAATTTTCTATGAATGAGTTAGGCAAACTACAGTTCTTCCTTGGACTACAAATTCAACAGGAGAAAGATGGCATTAAAATTCATCAACAAAAGTATATCAAGGAACTCCTTGCAAAGTACAATCTTTCTAATGTCAATACACCTAGTTGCGCAACTGCTAAACTACATTTGGACGCTGATGGAGTCGGAGTAAAAATTCCACTGAATACAAAGGAATGATAGGTTTCTTGCTCTACCTTACCGTTAGCCAACCAAACATCCTCCACTCAGTCTGTCTTTGTGCTCGTTTTCAACCAGCACCAAAACAGTCCCATCTTAAGGCGGTGAAGCGCATCTTTTGATATTGAAAGGAACCAGTCAACTCCATCTTTGGTATCCTTCCCCTACTTTTATTTTATCTGGTTTTAGTGACTCTGACTGGCCGGGTTCCCTCCAGGACCAAAAGAGTACATCGGGCAATGCACAATTCCTTGGTCTTTGCTTAGTCTCTTGGTCCTCTACAAAGAAAAATTTTGCTGCTATCTCTACAACTGAGGCAGAGTATGTCTCTGCCGCAACATGTTGTGCCCAACTTCGTTGGGTGAAACAACCATCAGAGGACTATTCACATTACTCAAGATCAAATTGCTATTTTCTGTGATAACAAGAGCACAGTTAAAATTTCTGAAAACCCAGTCCAACATTCGAGAACTAAACATATCGAAATACATTTTCATTTCTTGAAAGACTGTGTTGAAAAGAAACTAATCCAGCTTGATTTTGTTCCTACAGAAGATCAACTAGTAGATATCTTTACCAAGCCTCTCCGTACCGCCAGATTCAAAGCACTTCGTTCAGCAATCGGAATGACTCAATCAACGTAAGACGGTAGTCTCTCATTTCCCTTGGTTATAATAATTCGTAGGTTTTGCTTGCATTTAGTTTGAGTCAGTCCATGTACTCATACCAATAAACTGTGTCTGTTGCTTGTGTCTCTTGGCGGTTTTCACTGAAAAAAAACACATGACAAAGGCAAGGTACTCTGCTAACTTGTTTCTCCTAAACCAAACCTGAAATACCCCAAACCTTAATATATTAATGAACTATCTAATTAGGATATACTAAGGGTAGAACATGCCTTAGAAACATTAGAAGAAGTGTTAAACAACAATTTACACCAAAACATGCTTTAGGAACAATTAGAGCAAAAAGTGTTTTAAAGAGCACAAATAAATTAGGGAACTACCAATAAGTTCCCAAGAGATTTCAAATGTGAAATACCTCTAAGATTAGTAATACGCATTAAGCGGAATTAGCGTTTAAACCGAAAATGCACCTTAGAGCACAAAAATGTGCTTTAAGCATGTATACATGGAACGAAAAGGCTAATGAGCCTAAATACCATAAAGAAATAAGGGAACAAAAATTAAATGGTCATAGGAGCCATTGCGTATACACATAAATTAAGTATACAAAGTCCACAGTAAATAGGTACTAAACTGACGAAAGTCAAGGAGAAACCACTAAACGACTTGGTTTAAATTGGAATGAGCAACATGATATTTCATGAACAAAGTTTCTAAAGGTTGTAAATATATTAAGGACTCATTTAAACTAGCCAAAACAAATTGCATAATCAATGTGAACCCGGAAGCACATAAAATGGTGTTTTAAGGCATTTTTGGCTATGTAACATACCTAACACATGGTATAAGTCCTTATGAACGAGTTTAATGCATCAAATATTACATAAATACAAGGTAGAAACAAAAACAAAACAGGTAAAATGAGACCTAGGCTGGCCGACATGGTGATGAGTCACCAAGCTCCAAAATGCTTTAATTTTCACTATTTCAACAACCAAGACTTCTTTGAATGCCATGTCATCTTGTCCCCTGAGTAATTCATTAATCAAACACTTACCTGTCATTATGAGAGCTCCCAAATTCGTAGCTCCTCCTCTCTTTGAAGAAACAACACAAAAAAACTTCAATGTTCTTAGTTTGATACCTTAAAGAACACCTTGCCTTGTAGAAATCATAACTTTCTCATCTTAAGTCCAAATTCAAAGCTTGATAGCTCGTTGGAATCCTCTTTCGAAAATATTTACAACCATAGCTCATGAGCCCCCATTATCTCAGGAACAACCACGAAGAAGTGCCTTTGATTCTCGAGGTAAAACATTGCCTTCTTGGAAACTCTTCCTTCTTTGATTTTCATCAAGGCCGAGTGCCTAGGGTTACCAACCCTTCTTATTCTTCATCTTATTATATGATTTTGGAGCCAATTTCTCTAGCAAATTGCTGTCAAAATTTCTAAGGAAAACAAGCTTAATATTAAGCCAAAGGTTAATATACAAGGTAAATCCTACAACTACCTATTTCAAGGTTCTAATTGTTGATCTATATATGATCTAACCTATTGTTTACCTTGTTTATTATTGCCGAATTTATTAGGTGTTAGATTTAATTTTTGACACCTTAAATGTTATTAACTTATAAATGTAAGGTTAGATTTATAACCCTTAAGATATAAGCTTCAATATAAGCTATCATAATATGCAAAAAAAATTCATATACTATAATTTATATGGTGGCCGAAAATTAGGAGGTTATATAGTTAGAAAAATTATCTAACTAAGTTAAATTGAAGGAATTAGTATAATTAAGAGTAATATGTAAAATTTGAGAAGTTTTGGTTACATAATATCAAGGCCGAAAATATATATGAGTTAATATGAATTTTTGAGAGTTTAAGTGATGAGAAAATAATTGTAGAATTAAGTTTACAATTTATAAAGAGTTTATAAGTGTTATAAGGAATTTATAAGGGTTTTGGTATATTTAAGGTTAATAAAGGATGCTATATATATACTATAACATTAGATAATTAAATCTGGTGGTTTAGAGATGTTTAAAATGATTTTTGATGTTCAAAAATCTGTAGGAAAATTAGTTACGAAAATTAGAAATTAGTTGGAGTTAAATTGGCTAATAAATGAAAGAATAGACCACAAGGGTAAAATGGTAATTTCCCTGGTCAAACATGGTCAAACGTGGTCAAACTTGGTCAATGACAGTTTGTAAAATGTTTAGAGGAGCTAGAATAAAATTGGTAGCAAAAGATTAGATATTAAAAGGTTAAAGGAATAAAAAGTTAAGTTAAATTAACTTTAGGGGTAATATTGATAATGGAAAGTTAGGGGTTTGACCATAAAAGACTGGTCAAACTTGGGTATATTTTGGTAATTGACCAAAAGTATAAAAGAAATTAATTAAGAAAGACTTTGGAAGAAATTAGAAATAAAAATAACAAGTAGAGAACTTTTTATGAGTAAAATATAAATTAAGAGAAAACTATGGGTAAGTAATGTAAATAACACATTTTTATGTGTTTAGAAGGTTGAGGAAATTAAATAAAGAATTTAGAAACAAGTTGTAAAAGAAACAGAGTTAAGACGGGGTTAAACGAGACCCGTATATAACTTAAGGTATACGAGGGGTATACCCGTAATTTAATAAGTAAAGGTGAAGTCAATACTTAAAGTATTTTAAAGAAAATACAAGTTATATTGAAAAAAGAAATAAATACGTATGATACGGAGTATCATATAGACGTATACGAAAAATGTTGGTATACATGAATAGTACTCGTATACGTGAATATTATCCGTATACATGAATAGGAAATACGTATACGTGAACAGTAAAATACGAGACGTATACGTGAACAGTTAAATACGAGACGTATACGTGAACAGTAAAATATGAGACGTATATGTGAATAGTGAAATACGGTGAATAGTAAAATACGAGGCCATATAAATGAATAGTAGAATACGAGACCGTATAAATGAATAGTGAAATACGGATGAATAGTGAAAAATACTAAAACCTAATACAAGGTCCGTATAAGTCTAAAGTTGCTAACTGTGCAACTAAATAACTGCTAACGACGTTAGTATGTTAATGAATTAGAATTGAGCTTGGAAACGCTCCTAAATGAACGAACCCGTTTAACGGTATACTATTATACCCAGGTTAACCTAGGAAGAGGTTTAAGTTGAAAAGAGAACCAAATTAGTTTTATGACACAAGATACTAATACTAGTTCTGGTTACAGATCTAGATAGTCGGAGGCGTTCGGCGGATTAGGCGAACGTGGTGTTAAGAGCTAGCCAATCTCCGGTGCACGGTATGGGATTCTTGTAGCTTGTTTGCTAATGGGGTCTACCTCGGTTTGTGTGCTATGTGTTATTGTGATACGACCAAACAAGATTAAGCATGAAACCGATTTACTGTATTGTTATTGTGTGTCCATTGCACACTAACACGACTTGATTTAGAGCTTGTTCATTAACTATGTTTAATAAACAATTGTATAAGGTTATAAATACCCCCTATTGTTAGTTGGTTAATACCGAGAGAGGTTTAACTAACAAAATGTGAATGAGACTTCAACTAACTGGAACTTGAGAGGAATCCGGGACTGACTTCGGTCATGCATGTTTAGGTTAGGAGGTCGGCATCTGTATCAGATCCGTCTTCCGCATATGGCTCGTCTACGACTTGTCGCCTAGGGTCGACAAACAGACCCGACCATCTCGAGTGAACAGTTCGAGGTGGGAGGCAAATTCAGGAGGCGCGGGAGGGTCAAGCCTACACCCCTCATAACTTAAGAATTAATGTTTATAAACCCAATGGAGCTAATAACTCATTGGCTAGGGTTACCTTGACCCGACAAAAATAAACAATTCAGTTAGAGAACAACCAGTTCTTTTAAGAGAACGGTTGACACTTATAAGGTATGGTCAAACACGAGAACTAAGCAATTCTCAGGCCTCAGGAGTTAGAAATCTAACTTACTCATTAATGGGCGTCCATTACGACGTTCGATTTATTTGAGCTGTGAATGTTTCACATAAATGTGTTGTTGTTATTGTACTTCTTATTATTGTTGTATGAATAATCAACTGCATGTATACGACAAGTAGTCGTGTGTAGCCTTGTTAGCTTGTGGGCTGCACATTTTCTGTACCAGCGGGTAGAGTACTTCGGGTTGCTTTTACATTTGTTACACGAGTTGTGCATGTACACTCATTTAGTAATTGAATGAGATGTTAGTATGATGTATTAGGATATGAGATACTCGGTATAAGTTGTGGTTTATGGATTGTAATGTATAGAAGCTCGAGTAATTATCCGGTTAGTCAGACCGTGACTTGTAAAGAGAATAGGCCTAGTTAGTCACGTGGGTGACTAACGGCGGTAACACCAATTTAGTAGAACTTTTCCGCTGCGTTGTTAATGAACGAGATGGACTTAGGGCGACGATCACTGTATTTGGAGATGGGGTGTTACAAAACCGGACCTCGTCCGATTATTAAATCTTTAAGGATGCTTCATCACCTAACTTCCTAAGGGTGAGGAACCTAGGATAGTAGGCCCAAAGCTGCTACATGGGTTGAGAGAAAACTCTAGGGGATGGAAACGGTCCCTGTGTGCTTCACTTGTGAAATAATTATGAATTGCAAATATAGAGTTATAAAATCTTCAAAAATACAATGCACTGCAACAGGGATCATTGCAGGTTATGAGTATGTGGCATTGAAAGGTATTGTGGAATAGGACAATACTTGTTGCCCCTTGTCATCCATGAGTATGTTAGCGTGTGTATGCGTTATGGATACAATCTATTTGTTTCTGAAAATATGGATTGACTTAGACTCTTCTGCAAACTTCCCCCACCGATGATTACAAAAAGGGGGAAGTAGTGAATCTCGTCTCTTTGCAAACAGGTCACTCTGATTATGTTTTGGATTAACTTTGTTTGTATTGCGACTAGGTCTTAGGTGAAGTTTGGATATTCTGTTTCATTTTTTACTTTATTGGTTTTAAATTCAGTCGGTTTAGTTACTTATTATGTTTTGCTTTTTTGTTTCATATATAACCTGTTTCATATATGATCTTGTGTGTTGCTGTAATCTCTCGCAAACTGAGGGAGAACTCTGAAAAGTTGGGTTACAAAAATATCATATTGCTTTTATTTAGGGGGAACTTGGACATGGTCGGTTCCCCAAGACTTTATGCTTTTGTCTTGTTTTGTAGGATTGACTCATTCGGGATTCATGTCAAGAGTTTTGCTATCATCAACAACAAGAGGGAAACTGTTGAAGCGTAAAGATGTTGCTGAGATATTTTGTCTGCCAAACGAGTCAATCACACCTTCTTGACCTGAGAAAGTTAGTCGATGCTGAAAGATCGGGTGAGTTCTTCAATCACTTGCAAAATTTATGGAGCAACGACCACTACATTGCAACAATCTTCACCCATCAGCCTTGGACCGAAATCTATGCAAGTATGACCGTAATCAGAAAACTTGATGCCACTTCGAAATTCAAGCATGAAGGCGTTAGTTCCTAAAATTAAGGAACTAACTTTCCACAACATTCAAATCTGAAGAGCTATATAAGAAACTTGTAATTTCATTTGTCATTTACGCTTTATGGAGAGAATTATTCAGAGCATTTGTTAAAGAGAGCTATGTCTGTATTCGAGAGAGAAAAGTACTAGTTTCTGTTTGCGCACATCGATAGAGTCATTATAGGTAAGTCATAGTCTCATCACACTTTTCACTGTACTGATTAGTTAATGTGTTGGATAAGTGAGTTCCACTGAGTAGATCGTTTCTACTTAGTGGGCAGTGTAAGTTATTTTTGTTTTACAAAGAAATAAAATAACTTATATTGTGTATCTGCTTGAGTTCGATTGAGTGTTTCCACATCTTTAGTACAATTCCACATTCTTTATACGATTGAGTCAAACCACTTCACTGACTCACACCTTGAAGTGTTTTAAGTCAACTGCCGATCCTACATAAACTCATCATTCTAGCAAAATCAAATATAATGATTCCACCAAAGGAAACATTGCTTTATTTTATTATGATAACCGAAGGGGTATGAGAGGATGAAAATAATGGATATCAAAAATATATGCCTCAGGCCTGTCCAAGGTGGTAACTACAATGGTGTCGCTCCACAAGGCAATGGAATATGACGTCTCACTACGTGCTGTCAAAAGAATGAGACAAAAAGAAGAACAAACTATCATATCCAAAGATTAGACACTCATCCATCCAATCCCGTCAACAACTACAAAAATGCTTAACGTGTGACGTTTACTTTTAGGATCTGCAAACATCGAGGGGAGATTGAACTCCCGGTTTGCCCATATTAATAAGTTGAGGATTTTACGGAGAAATCATTGTCACGTTCAATTCGTAAACCATGAATCAATCTCCATTTGTTCTAAAAAGAGAAAAATAGAAAGAAAGGATACACTTTCGCCGCTTTGAAAACCAAACTGATTCTAGTAATCATAGATTTCATAGACAGAAAAAAATGAGAATCCATTAAATGAAGAATGAGTAAACATGCAATTTACTATTACTATCTAAGCGCTCATGTGAGATAGAATACCGTCGATGAGATCATAGCCGCAGAGGAGAGGCTAATCTCCTCGAGAGTGTTAAACCCTAGGCTTTATTTTTGTGAAACTTTCAATTGTGTAAACACTCTATACTTGTGCTCCTTGTTCGGCCTCAACACCAGGGTGAACACTTGTAGAGTCTCGAGCACAACAACGATATCCCTATGTTTCGCTGCGTGTGGTACACAAGTTTCAGCCCTGTACCAACCGAAAACAAGACATTGAAGTAAAAGACGATCGAAAGGAAGAAAGAAGAACGGTGAAGATTATAGGTGAAGAGATTGAAAGGAGATAAGAAAGAAAAGACATAACCTTACAAGGGTAATTTTAGGAAGTGCCACTATATTTTTTGACAAATTCATGAAATGTAAAAAAAAAAAGTCACAAAATGTCACTACATTTTTATAAAAGTCCATGGAATGCCACTATGTCATTGACCAGAAAGAAAAAGATAAAATACCCCTACTAGTTAACAAAGTACTTTTAAAGTTCACAATATGCCCATAAGTGTTAAAAAGTTCACTAAAATTCACAAAAAAATCAAAATACAATAAAAATATTGAAACTATAAAAAATATTTAAGATATTATAAAATATTTTTAAAAATTATAAGATTGAAAAATAAAATAAACATATATTAAAATATCATAAAATATTGAAAAAATAAATATTTCTTATTATTCAATGCCATAAAAAAGAATATAGTGTTTTAAACACATAATTCATACCAAATTTTCAACCAATTTATACCAATTAAGTACCATAATTTATACCAATTAAATACTATAAATCTAACCTTACATTTTTAAGATTGTTCGTTTCTACCAAGTTAAATTATTTATTCAAAATAAATATATTTTAACTGATGTTTAGAAAATTTATTTAAAAAAATTATATTCTACTCTACAGATAACTTTATGGCATAATATTTTTTGTTATCTACAAAATAATACTATGTCATAAAGTTATCTACAAAAGAATATAAATTTTAAAATAGTTTTTTATGAATATTAGTTAAAAATATAGTAATATATTGATTTTGAATAAATAATTTACCTTTTTCGAAAAAATATTTTTTATTTATACAAAATATATATTTTTATATTTTTTAACTAATATTTCAGAAATATATTCTTTATAATGTGTATTCTATTTTGTAGATAACTTTATGACTTAATTATTTTTTGTTATCTACTAAATATTATCTCACAAAGTTATCTATAAAATAGAATATAAAATTTTTTTAAAATAAAATTTCTAAATACTAGATTGGAATTTTAAAATAATTTATTTTGAAAAAATAATTAAATTGGTAGAAACAAAATCATTTTTAAAAAGTATGATAGAAATTATTGTACTTAATTGGTAAAAATTATGGTACTGAATAGGCTGAAAATTCGGTATACATTATGTATTTTAAACACTATATTCGTTTTTATGGTAGTAATAATTTAAAAAATATAAGAATAATTTACTTTTTCAATATTTTATGATATTTTAATATAATTTTTATTTTATTTTTCAATTTTTATACTTTTTAAAATATTGTAATTTTTTTATAATTATATATTTTTGTATTTGATTTTGAATTTTTTGTGAGTTTTAGTGAATTTTTTAACATTTAGGGGTTTATTGTGAGCTTTAAAATACTTTGTTAACTAGTAGAGAGTATTATTATTTTTTTCTTCTAACATTTCATAAATTTTTATGAATGTATTGACATTTTGTGACTCTTTTAACATTTCATGAATTAGCTAAAAATTTAGTGACATTTCAAAAATTTCCAACTTACAATTATATCAAAGATTAAACTACCCTGCTTCAAAAAAAAAAAAAAAAGATTAAACTACCCAGTTGACGGAGTTGAGCTGATTGTCCAATGCATTACCCCTCCACCTAACCCCGTAGTGTCCCCTGATTCACCATTCGTCCGGACTAAATTACCCATGTCGATGTTACAACCTCCCCTCGCGCCATGTTGTAAATCGCGTATTCTACTCAAGGCTGAGTTCTTTCAATAGTCTTCCATTGAACCCAGCACATCCAGAAAAATGACCAAGAGCATGTCGCCGTGAAGGAGAAAGACAGCCAAAACATAAGGGAATCCGCGGGGAATCGGAGGGTGGGGCGCACCTGGACATGCCTGCATATGACAACTGAAGAGAAAGCCAACGAGGAGCAACAACTGCGTAGTTGCTGCATATCTCACGAATTCCATAGAGCAGCTTCGTCTGCGCCCAGCAAAATTGCCGTTATCCATGTTGCCGGCGGCGCATTTCGTCCCCGCCAGCTATGCTCAACCACCGCCGCAGACAATAATAACAACTATATCGGCTGGACTTCCTATCACCACTCATCTCCGCCCGTGAACGACGGGGACGAGTGTTTCACTTATTCGATGCTGTTAAGTGCTGTTGATTCTTTGAGCATCCGCCTGCGTAATATACTTGACGGGGGCGACGACGTCGGTCTGATTAGGCGTAGAAACGATGATCACTGCTCTGGTCAGTGCATATTCTGGTTTGCATCACTTAATTGATATTGCTATTGTCAAAATTCTTTTGAGATTGTCCCCCCATGTGGTAATCTTCAGCTGTCGTGTCGTCCAAATTTATACTCTTGCTGAACGGTGAAATTGGTCGACTTCTGCAAGCTGGTGTTCTTCTATGATGGCGTATTTATGTTGAACTGATATCGTTTCTGTTTCATGTTCTCCAATGAATGTTCTGATTTTAGCTGCTAGAATACTGATACTTTTCTGACAGTTCCGGTTGGTGCTTATTTGTGGGGCCGGTTTCCTCAAAACAAAATAATATTAAATATAAGGGGCCTGATTCTCGTTTAAATGGATGACCTTGGTGGAGATCTCTGATAGCTGAAGATTGAGGAAGCTTGTTGCCTGTTTATATAATATTGAACAAGAGAGGTTAAAGTCATAGAGAAAGAGTTCGGTGGGGAACTTGATGTACTCAAGTGGTGCGCCTTTCAACTTTCTAGTGAGGACTGGAGAGAATGTTGGCAATGTGGTTTGAGCTTATCTGAGAGGTCATGTTCTAGATGGTATGTGTTGAATCAAATTCCAAAGGAATCCAGAATTGTTCTTTATGAGAGCTGCATTGAATATTCAAAATTTGCACGTTACCTCTTTTCAAAAAAAAAAAATAAAAAATTTGCACGTTAAGAATTGTTGGTGTGGTACTCAGCATGTCGTATGTTTGATGTTGTAATGGGTTTGGCTGTGTTGAAGCTTGTTTTGTCAGCATGAGGGAATTTGTTTTGCATACTGCTCCTGAACTGTACTTTTGTATATTGCTAGGCAATATCATCGTGTATGAGAAACATATTACAAATCCAATTTTCGTCAAAGCTAGGAGGTGAGGTTAGTCTCACTAGGCAGGGATATTCATTATCCAGACAGTTTCAGCCTCCACGGTCCTTTTCTGTCATCACCAGTTTATTACAGTACTATCTAGCAGTTCCCTATTCAATCTCATACTAAGCTCTATTTTTTATTTCACTTACGCCTATCATCTTAGTCTAGTAAGCAGTGGTTTCAAGTTGATGTAGGTTGGTGTAGTCTGTGTTGTAAGCCATTTCAGTAGTGTGGCTCATATGGTTAATAAAGGCCAGGTGCCATCATCTTCATTGATAAAAAATCTGTTAATTTGATTCCCTCCTTAACCCAAGGCCCCAAATTTAATGGACATTAATGATTGTGGTTCTGGACTTTTAAGAGTTAATTTTTGATTTCATGTGTTAGTGAACGTAATAGAATTATGCAACCCAAAGTCTGCTGCGAATGAAAAGGTGTGTGGGCTGGCTCTAGAACTCTAGATGGCAATACCCTTGCTGATGCTGTAAGGACTCCAAGTCTTTTCTATAATAGTGAGTGAAAAGCATGTACTACTTTGATCATGTATGTATATTATTTGTGTGAGGATGAATGATCAGACTCTCTCCAGGTCTTGCATATTATTGATGTTTCTGAAGGCTCATTTCTTTGGGAGTTTATTTTCCCTTCCCAGCTTTCACTAATATTATGTTGTGTGCTTGCCTTATGGTCCTAATAGCAAATGTGTACATGATACTAAAATTCCGCATAGTTCAATAAGGGGAAGGGAAGAAATATTAAGCTACAAAGCAAAATTAGCTAATAACAAAGCTAAAGCTAAGGCAGTTCATTTTTTGTTTCTTTTTCAGAAGATGTTGATATTGGGTGTATGGAATCCCTCCAGTTGTATATGTCTACAGGCAAAGTTGAGGATCAGCCAACCAATCGTTGCAAGCAGGATACAACTAAAATAGTTGGTGTATATATGGTCCCATCTGTAGAGTACATCATTTCAGTTTTATCTATTTTGAGGTGCGGGGAGGCCTTTATGCCTATAGATCCCTTATGGCCAAAGAAGAGAATCATATCCATTCTTTCATCTTCGAATGTTGATCTTGTTGTTTGGTGCAAGCGTGACGACAGAACAAACTTTGCTAACCAACCTAGTGAACCAGAATGGCTCTTTGAGTATTGCAGATGGCCTCATTTATGCATAGCTGTGGATCAAATTTCTGCTGCAAAACCTGTGCAGCCGGACTTAATATGGTCATGTGAATCCAGAAAATCAAGAATGTTTAGTTATCTAATGTACACTTCAGGGTCTACAGGACAGCCTAAGGGTGTATGCGGGACAGAAGCAGGTGAGTTCTAAGTTCTACTTTTTTACTTAAGAAGGGACATATTGCTGAAGAGAAGCCTTATGTTATGTTACTTCACCAAACATGTGCTTACATACCTAAACTGCATGCACATATTCTATCTACAAGCTAAATTTGACTGACAGTATGTTTCCAAAAGGTCTTTGTCTCATTTGTGTACATCTAACCGACATTTGATGCATACAAACAAATGCAGGCTTGATAAGATAAACGTTAATGATTTTGCTGATCTTTTTTAGGTTTTTCCAAGTAGTTGTTCAGTTCTTTAGGTATAGCTGTTAGAATTAGTTTCCTTAATCTTTTGACTTTTTGAATGTTTATAATATACATTTATACACTAAGATATTTTGCATCTCTTATAAGCTTCACTTTTTCAATGTGGGGACTGTTTACTAAGTTCAAGCTTGAATATCAAACGGTTGTGATAAGTAATTTGCGGACAATAGTTCAATATGAATCAACCTCCATAATTACTTAAAATTCTATGGTGCAATGAGATTTATGGCTTGTCCGCGTGTTTCTATTGTTGGAAGAAGAGTTTCTGTATCGCCATATGTTTTGTTAGGCAAATTTCCATATGTATTGTGTAAAATCTGCTTATTTTTCTCCACTTTCTTGTAGTACTCTTCCCTGATAGATATGGTGTTGTGGCGGGTAGTTTATTAGGATGGCTGGTGTGCTAAGATGTCAACAAGCTCTCTATCTGATCTATATGGAATAAGAGGCCGAAAGGCTTGCTTACAGGCTTGTTGTTGGTGTATGAACCCATAACTAGGTTGATGTTCCTAGGCTCACCCTCAGGGAGGATACCAGTTTGGTTTACACTGGCCACCTACTGAGGCTCAACCTGGACTGGGTGGTGTTCCTATGGTATAATTAGTTGCATTTGAGGTTGTCACCTTCTATGAAGAATATAATAGCTCTCTCTGGTGGTTTATTAGTGTGGCATGCGGGTTATCTTGTCAAAAAGGCCTTACTTTACTTTTAGGCACAAGTTCCTTGGTACATTTCTCCCTTGTTGGGGCCTTAGTCAACTTTCTTCTTGTGCTGAAATGTTCATCTGAAGAAGTATATGATGTTGTTTGGATCTGTTGGCATTACCTGCACTTCAAAGTATCATTTTACTTTTCTCACCATCACAATGCGTAACCTTATTTGAGGCCACAGGAAGTTATAGGTGTTATGTACAATATGCCAGTTTTATGGACACTTACTCTCTTACACTCTTAATTGTTCCTTGTTTATAGGACATCTGAGCATGTCCTTTTCACTTCATGTTTTGACATTCTATATCTTGGTTATCTGCAACTGTTTGTCTTATAACTACATTTTTTACACCTTTGAATGTCTTACCAGGCCTTTTAAATCGCTTTTGGTGGTTGCAAGAATTGCATCCATTGATTGGAGATGAGCGATTATTGTTCAAAACATCAATCAGCTTTATTGATCATATTCAAGAATTCCTTGCTGCGATGCTTACTGCTTGTGTACTTGTTATACCACCTTCAACCGAACTGAAACACAATCCCTTTACTCTTATTGATTATCTGGAGGTATGCTGCTTTAGATTTTATACGATAATTACTTCTTGTTTTTATCTAAAAGAAAAGTCTTTTTATTAAATCATGTTGGTGAAATGTCACTGAAGATAGATATTATTATTTTGAGATAAAGTTCTGTAGAAAATGTCTCATATGCAAATAAAGTAAAATAATGTTCTTTGTGGTTTGTAATTTAGTGAGAGTATGCCCCGAGCTTCTTATTATCAGGCCACATAAGGAAATTGGCCCAGTTTGTAGTAATGCAAAAATTCATCTCTGAAAGTTTGCTAACTCTCACTTCTCTGCACAACAGCCAAATTAGTGCGGTTAGAGTACACTCCTTAAATGAAGTTGGAGCAACTTTCCTTTGGCCGTATATTTGTTTAAGTGATGTACACTCCAACTTTCATTGGTATAGATTGAAAAAATTGAGAACATCCCCCAAAAGATTATTCTTTGAGTTCTAGGTGGAGGTTAAATCAGCAACTTGCTAACGGTATCCCGGTGTTAAGTTCGAATGGCTTCAATCTTTTTCCACCTAGTGTCAGCATTATTTAGCAGGAGCAACAACATCATGTTGCATCAACCATGATGATAGTAGGGAAGTAGCTGCTCAAACCCCGAAGAGATAGAGGCAGTGCCCAAACCTCAGAAATTTGATGGCAGATGACTCAAAAAGAAAGAGGTGATGCTGCCAAGAAAGAGGCTTGTGCATGGTAGTGAAAGAGTTTCAGCAGCGCTGAAAGTGGCAGGACAAAGAGGTGACAGCTGATATGGTAAATGACAAGTGCACTACTGCTTAAAGTTATAAAGAGCGAGTAAACGAGAGTTGAACCATGCGGAGACAGTACTCAAATGCTAAACCATTTATAGCTTCTAATTTAAGTTAGTCAATCAAAATACAACGGTGAATGCAAAGAATTTAAATAAAATTACTAGTAAAAGGAAGAGATGAATTTTGTTGAGAAAAGCACCTTGGGATAAAGTCAACCCCCATTTCCTACCATTGTTATCTTTTTAACTCCTCAAGTGACATAAGGGGAAAAGATAAATTATTGTAAAGCCACTGTCATTGTTGGTATATTTTAATCTGTTGAGTGCAACAGTTACTCCTAATTAATCAGAATCACATCAAATATAAGTTCCTAAATTGTTGCAATTGAACCTAGGGTACGTGTCTGTTTCCCAGATTAAATCGTTTCACTCTCCGTGTTCTAGACTCCTCACTCAGTTGTCGGTTCTAAAGAGACATGAAGAATAAAGGGTAGAATGTTACCTACAAGTGGAGATGAATTCAATCACAAAGGTACTTCTGGGGAAGTGGCTACATCGTCACTGAAAGCTCCAATGTTCTACTTGGCCATAGAGAAAGAAGAAACGGAAGATACAAAAAAGATAGATGAAGTCATCAATAAAGAGTAGAGGAACAAGAACAGCATTTGTAGTTTAAGCCTTCAATCTCCAAGCACTCGTAGAACACCTTGGATAACTCCATACTAATAAATTAAACACCTAAACTTAATGTAGTCCAAAGATATTTAGATAAGGTAAAGTAGACACAAAAAGGTCTACATAACTCTTTAAAGCATAAAGTGTTATTACGATAAACAGAAACAAAGGAATCTATGATTGTGCGATAAAGGCAGTAAATACAATGATAAAGTCATTGCCTAACCACTTGATTCCATAAATAAATAGCCCTCCTAGCAATGGCGCAGAGCGTGTGACAATCTGGAGCTGCGACGACGCAAAAAGGTGGTGGTGCGGAGTGGTGGAAGGGACCTGTAAGACATACAGTGCCGACATCCTGGTAGAAAAAGAATGAGCAACCCTTATACTTCGATGCTATGCAGTTTTTGAGAGAATTGATGAGTTGTGCCGTATTAGGGTGACAACCTATATATAGACCCCTATAAATGGGGTAAGATACATACAGAGACTATACAAGAACAAAGGCCCACCCACAGTTATTTTGTGCAGTAGTATGCTGTCTTTTCCTTTTTTCCTTTCGAGCACTAGAAGTTTTTCAACTCTTTAGATTTGTGGGAATCATTTTAACTTCAATTTTATTGCGGCTGTATCTCTTGTTTGTATCTATCATGATCTCTGAGTTATTCTACTCATTATGCAGGATTATGCTATTAGTAGATTGACAGCTGTCCCATCACTGCTTAGGGCTGTTGTTCCAACTCTAAGAAGCTCAAATTATGTTCAAATCTGCCATTCTCTGAAGCTTTTAATCGTGAGTGGAGAACTTTTCCCAGTCTTCTTGTGGCGTGAGCTTGCACAGATTTTACCGAAGACCACTATCTTGAATATATATGGAAGCACTGAGGTTAGTTAATGACTGATACAACCTATTTTGTGGTCATTTATGTTGGCTAGTTTGCCATCATCCATTTCTTTCATTTTAGCCCCATTTTATTCCGTCTTCTTTCTTTTTCTTGTTTTATTAGGTCAAAGCTTGGAAGCTAATTCATTAGTGTTCTTTAAAAGCTGTCTCTCCATTCTCTTTTTGGTGGGGTTCTTCTGGGTTTATTTTATAGTGGGTATTATAGTCAGTTTTGATGACTTAGAGTGCAGGTATTACAGGTGGAGATTTAAGCTGTTGAATAATTGTAGATTCTGAAAATACTTATAATGGACAGTAGTTGTTTTGTATTATCCTTTGCAGAAATTTTTGCAGTTAGTTTTTTGTAATACACTGCAATATATCGTTCTTTTGGTTTTTTTTCCTTTTTCATCCAACTACTAGAGAAGTCCCGTATACATTATTCTCTGTCTCCATGTATGAAGAATATACACCTGGAAATCAAAAGATAAATTAGGCTTCTACAAAGACTTATATTTGCAGATGAATACAACTACCCTGGATATTCATGCTTTCATCATTTGTATCTTTACAAATGGGTAGTTTCCTGAGATTTCAGCAGTTCCATGATTATTCCTTGCCATAAATGGTATAGATAAATAAATAACTAAGTCCAAACTACATGGAATCTCACTTTTTGTCACCTTTGACCATATCCTATGCCCTGGCACTTGACTTAACAATTAGCTGCTGGATTCTGTTGGACATTTGTGATAGGTCATAGTAGTTAGGGTAGTTTAGGAAGTTCTAGGGGTTTTTACTATCAGTATTTATTGTAAGTTTGAATATCTTTTATTATTAGTTTGAATAGGATTATGATCTTAGCATTTATTATTAGTTTGAATAGGATTAGGATCGTAGCATTTATTATTAGTTTAAATAGGATTAGGATCTTAGCATTTATTATTAGTTTGAATATGATTAGGATCTTAGCATTTATTAGGATAGATATTACTGTTAGCATTTATTGTAAGTTTGAACATCATTTATTGATAGTTTGAATAGGATTAGGATTTTGGCTAGTATGTTAGTATAAATAAGGGTCGGGGGTTGTAAGCAAAGGTATCGATGAATTGAATGTAATCTGGCCTCTTAGAGGACTCTTCGGTAGAGAGCGATACTTGTACCTCTCTAATTCCTATCAATATTATATAGTTCTTCTTAAATCTTATCAATTTGGGAGAAGCTGATGAAGCTACTTATACGCGGAAATCGAGGATGTAATGCAGTGAGTAATCAATCACTGAGTAAGGAATAAATACCATTCAGGTGAATGTTGCTATATAAATTTAGTAATTAGGATGCGATGCACAGAGTAAGAAAGATGTTAAGTTGAATTCAGTTCCTGAAAAACCAAGAAAATACCTCCAACCAATAGTACTCACATGGAAAACAGCGGTATGAATTAGTGTAGGTCATAATTTAACATACACTTGAAATTTACGCGATAAAAAATAACACTTGAAATATATGTTGGAACCACGCTTAGTGATTAATAGATTAGAGACTCCACATATATGTGATGAATGATTTGAAGACCCACCATATAACATTGCAATGAATCCGAAAATGTCTCATATGACATTAGAGCATATTGGAGTATCCCTGTTATTGTGTCTTTATTGAACAAGCATAATTAATCTAGGAAATAGTTAATTATTTCTCTGTAATTATTAGTTGCTAGGTGTCTGTTCGGTTGTTACTTATTTATTTGTGTCTATTCAGATATTACATTAATATGTGTCTGTTAGGATGTAATATACCTAGACAGTTCGCTCTAGAAGTTTCCTAGAGCTCCCTCATCTTTTTAGTAGTTCCTATATATATATATGTATAGGGTTGTATATATCTGGAATAAGCAAGCAGATACAAATAATACTACAGAAAACTTCATGGTATCAAAGCACTTTGCTCCCAGCTGTGCCTCTCTTTACCTCTAGCTGTCATCTACCCCTAACACTAACCTAAGGGTGCCTTCACCCTAAATCTCCCACCCCAAAAAGGTGTCTCCACCCTAATCCTCTATCTCAAAGGTGTCTCTACTTCATTTTGGTCCTTCAGAAGCTGTTTGTGTTGCTGTAGCTGCCTGATCTTAATCCTCTCTACAATGACAACTTCAACTGATGCTGCTGCTTCGGCTATCACTGCTGCTGCTGCTTCAGCTATCACTGCTGCTGCCTAAGAAAAGATGGTAGAGCTTACTCCCATTCAGTCACCCTACAAACTGAATGGAAAACACTAGTACCTACCTAATCTGGTCACAACTGGTTCTGACTTACCTTGAAGCTAAAGAAATCAATTATCATCTTGCTGAGGTGAAACCAAATGATACCGATGCCAAAGATACTGAATGAAAGAAGGTGGATGCTAATATTCGGGCTTGGCTCTGGGATTCAATAGGTCCAGACATTAGTATCACCTGTATGTTCCTCATGACAGCAAAGGAAATCTGGAAGTTCATTCAAAAGTCCTACTCTACAGCCAAAGATGTTGCTCTTACTTATGATTTGTGGCTGAAATCAATAACAACCAAGCAGGAGAACAAAACTGTCTCCGAATATGCCACTACTCTTCAGCGTTGGTGGTCTGAATTAGACCAATACCAAAGCTTATGTTGGGAAACTATAGGGGATGCTCTCCAATACACGAATGTAATCAATCAACTTGTCTACAACATCTTAGCCAGTTTAAATTCAGAATACGACCCGGTTAGGGTTCTAATCCTTGGGCACAAGGAATTACCAACTATAGAGGAGACAATTGCTACCATCAAATCATTAGAAAACCGTTGTCTCGTGATGCTCAAAAGCAAGCCTATTGAAAGCACATCTCTCTTTTTATCTTTTGGCCGGGAGGCTACAAAGTAGCAATCAACCATAAATGGTTTTACAGCTAAGGATTGACGCAGCCAGAGGCTTGGTCGGTAGAGAAGTGGTATCTTAGAACCAAAGGTTCTGGGTTCGAAACCTACCCATTACCGTAACTATAAAAAAAAAACTAGTCTACAAACATCTTTGTTCATTCTGGTGGCTGAAGCGTTCAATTGGATGCTTGAAGCATTGATTTCCTTGGGGGATAGAAGAGGAGTTTCGATTGGATCCAATCAGGACTGTGTATCGCACTTGCAGTTTGCCGATGACACGATCATCTTTAGCTACCTCACAGTCGGAGAGCTTGAGAAAATTAAATGGATCATTGCGCTTTTTGCAGATATGTCAGGGCTAGATGTGAATTGGGGGAAGTCCCGCATTTTCTTGAACAATCTAGATGAATTTGAACAAGCCATGGTGGTGGATATTCTTGACTATAAGATTATGCCACTCCTGACATCCTATTTGGGCTGCCCTTTGGGAGCCAATCCACGTCTGTACAATACATGGCTGCCGGTCATCAAGAAAGTGGAAGCTAGACTTGCAAACTGGAAAATATCAAGCCTATCTAAGGGGGGACGTGCTGTTCTCATCAAAGCTGTTCTGGATTCAATACCAGTCTATTATATGAGCCTGTTTCGCATGCCATAGAAGCTAATTCAGAAACTGAATCGTTTGCAGCGTAATTTTCTTTGGGGCCATGATAATAGGAATGGTATGCCTCTGGTGAGATGGAGCTAAATGACAATACCCAGACAGTTAGGTGGATTGGGCATAGCTGATATCAAAGCCAAGAATGTGGCGTTATTGTTTAAGTGATGGTGGAGTTATCAATACTGTGATAGCAAACTTTGGATGAAAGTAATAAACTCTGTTTATGGGCTAGAAGTATTGATTCCAGTGTATGATCATGCTGATCAACCAAGGAGACAAAAAAGATTTGGAATACTATTGTAACGATCTGTGAGTGGTTTGCTGATTCCGCTCAATGCTTGGCTGACAATCTAAAATGGGCATTGGAGATGGGGAATTGATTCGTTTCTGGCAAAACCCGTGGCTGAATGGCATTAGGCTGAAAGAGAGATACCCCTTGCAGCAGAAAACAACAACAGTTGCTGAAATGAGCATCTGGTGTGGTAATTCTTGGTCGTGGAACCTCATTTGGAGGCGTGAGCTGTTTCAATATGAAGTAGAAGAGGTGGATGATATCATTTGCGCCTTGAATCAGGTTACAGAACCAAGGCCAACAAGGAGAGATTGCTTGAGATGGAGTAATAGTGATACCTTTAATTTCTCAGTAAAGGTCCTTTATGAAGAGATCCAAAAAAGACAAGGTGGAGGTGTACCTAGCTGGCATTGTTTTATGTGGAAAAATTCGTAGCTCCCCGAGTGGAGTTGTTTGTCTGGTTTGTTCTGCAGAATAAAGTGGCCACCAGGGATGAACTTTTCTGGAATAATGTTGTGGCCCTAGGGGAATTATATTGTTCTCTTTGTCGTCGAGGTGTTGAGACTGTTAATCATCTCTTCCTGGGTTGCTTAGGGGCTAGGAAAGCGTGGAGCTTTATCGAAGAGTGTCTGGGGGTGGAAGTTGATCTTGGGCTGGAGATAGGATGCTCTCTTGACTGCTGGGCTAGCAGCTCCCCTGGGCTGCGTGCGAATAGACTTTGGATTTCTACTTTTATATACACCTTCTGGGCAATTTGGTTTGAACACAATCTGGTTTGAACGCAATCGTGTTGTCTTTAGCCAAGCAGTTCTAGATTGGAGAAAGATTGTAGAGTTGGCCTTAAGGCTTTCACTGGAGTGGCATTCCAAGTGCAGGGCCTTCCAAGCATTGGCGATGTGCTTTCTCTCAGAGACCTGAAGACCTACTTCACAATTTAGCATTCTCCCTTATCGGTGTTTTGTCTAGGATGTTTTGTTTTTGGATTCCTGTTGTATTCTCGTTTGATGTTTGCGCTGGCCATGTACTGGCTATGCCTTTTCGTTGTTGTATCAATGCTTGCTGTCTTTACAATGCCACTTGTAAAAAAAAAACCTTATACGGAAAGCAGTAACAATTGTAAGCACAACTCTGGCTGCAAAAGAAGATTCCAAAGGTGGTAGAGGTGGCAGATGGTGTGATCATTGCAAGCACTCAAATCATAATATTGAACAATGCTGGCAGCTATATCCTCACCTGTAGAAGTAGCGCAAAGGCAAAGATAAACATATACCAGCAAGAGCTCCTTCTGCAGCCCCCCTAATTAATTGAAACGGGGAGGGGTGCTTGCCGACCTGCCTCACCTATGGATCCTAATCATAAGCTTGATTCGGCACAGGATGCACCAAAGGTTGAAGTATATCGGTATCAGCGAATGTGTGGAAAACTAATCTACTTGTCTCACACTCGACCAAATATTGCTTATGCAGTAAGTGTCCTGAGTCAATTTATGCACGATCCTAGAAAACCACATATGGAAGCAGCACACTGAGTCTTACACTACCTAAAGGGGGCACCTGGAAAAGGTATTCCATTTGAAAGAGAAAAAAGACTAACCCTCCAAGCATTCACTAACGCAGAATATGGAGGTTTACTTATTGATAGACAATCTACTACGGGCTACTGTGTTTTCTTAGGAGGTAATTTGGTTACTTGGAGGAGTAAGAAATAGAATGTGGTAGCCCGCTCATCTGCAGAATCTGAGTTCAGAGCCCTCGCTCATGGCGTTTGTGAGCTTTTTTGGATTCATATCATTTTGTCTGACCTAGAGATCAAGTGGGAAGGCACAATGGAGCTCAGATGTGACAACAAATCAGCTATCAGCATAGCACATAACCCGGTTCAGCATGATCGAACCAAACACATTGAAATTGATTGCCACTTTATCAAGGAAAAGATTGAAGGAGGACTAATTAAAATAAGTCATATCAGTTCAGAAGATCAAGTGGCTGATATCTTCACTAAACCTCTTCATAGTCCTAGATTCACAACCTTATCTCAAAGCTTGGAATGCAGAATATCTACAGTCCAGCTTGAGGGGGAGTTTTGTTTGGTCTAGCCAAACAACCACTATTGTTGTAATTATTACATGACTAGTGCTTTAATTATTTAGTGTCTAGTGGCTGTTCAACGGTAATTAATTGTAACTCTTCAGTTGATTATAGGTCTTAGGTAGAATCTCTAGAAGTCTCCTCTCTCTTAAACAGTTCTAGAACACTCTCTCCTCTTAAACATTCTCTCTATAAATATAGGGCTGTATCACTTCTCAAAAATCAATCAACTCATCAAGGATTACTGTTGTAAACTTCAACATCTCTTAGAGGTGACTCGGGCCTTGCACTTTCAATCATGCTCCAAAAGGTTATTTGGGAGAAGCTACTATGACTGCTTGTCACCTCATCAACAAACTTCCCACTCGAACTGGAAATGACTTCCAATGTTGTATGTGCTGCTGGCTATAATAAGCAAAGTCAAAGTGATCATACTTTATTTGTGAAGCACTCTTGCCCAGGGAGAGTCACTATCTTGCTTGTATATGTTGATGACATTTTTGTCACCGGAAATGATCATCAAGAATGTCATCGATTAGAGAAGCAACTACAAGCTCACTTTGAGATCATGTCACTTGGCTCCCTAAAACACTTCTTAGGCATTGAAGTTGCTCGCACATCTCGTGGAATTTTCATTAGTCAAAAGAAATATATAAGTGATATTCCAACTGAAATAGGGAAAAGTGGATTTCGACCGGCCACTTCACCATTGGATCCAAATTGTAAGTTGGGAGAAGCTTTGGATGAGCCGAAAGTTTAATTTCTATGTATCAGCAGTTATGTGGAAAACTGATTTACCTTTCTCATACTCGTTCAGACATTGCTTATGCAGTGATTGTCCTTGGCCAATTCATGCATGATCCAAGAAACCACATCTTTTTTTTTTGATAATTAGTAGTATATTAATCTAATGGAGAAACTCCAAACTTTACAAACTATAGGTTGCTAAGTGCAACCTTTCTAATTACAAGGTTTGCACAAGACTGTGCTGTACAAAAGGTATTCCTAAATATTCTGTTGTTCCTTTCTCTCCAAACAAAGTAGATAAGAGAAGTGAAGACAAAAGAGAAGGTTCCGTGAGCATTACATTTTTTCCTCCATCTATTGCTAACCCATCTAATTAGACTAGGCCAATCTCTAGGTGTTCTAATACCTCCAAAATGATTCCATACAGCATTCCAGATATCATAAGTAAAGTTGCATCTAAATAGCAAGTGCTTCACTGTTTCCTTCTCTATGGCATAAAACACACACTTCATCCGTGCTTATTCCCCATTTTCTCATTCGATCTCGAGTGGCCAACCTCCCATTAACAGCTAGCCAAGAGATAAAAGAGTACCTGGGAAAATTCCCTTTGCTCCAAATCACTTTGCTCCATTGAAATTTTGGGGTAGTCACATGCAGCTTTTCATAACACTTCTTTATAGAGAAACTGTTACCCAGCATAGGGCCAAACAACTCCATTGCCATCTGAGAGATGTCTAATGACATGCCGTCTTAGGTTTAAAAGATTTCTCCAACACCAAGAACTGTCACTAGGGATATTTACATCCCAAATAGATTGTCCTTTTAGGTAGTAACCATTAACCCATTTCACCCACAAGGTGTCTTGCTTATTCTCAACCTGCCAGATCTGTTTGAATATGGCGGCTTTGTTCGGCACTTAATACCAAGACCACCTCTCCCCACTGGTTGGCACACTGTCTTCCAAGCCACACTTGCCTTCTTGGAGTCAGTATTCCCCGCCCATAAGAAAGCTCTACAAATAGCAATGATATTCTTGATAACTTTCTTTGGAAGAGTAAAGATACTCATCCAATAGATCTACATGGATAATAACACTGATTTGATGAGTTGGAGTCTTCCTACATAGCTGAGGAATCTAGAGGGCCAGCTCTTGATCTTACCAACCAGCTTGTCTATCAAATCTTGGCAATCTACATCAGAGAGCTTGGTTGGGCTAAGGGGGACCCCAAGGTATTTGATGGGTAGTTGGCCTTCCTCCAGGCTGAAGTTAGATTGGAGGTATGCTTTGAACTCCTCATCAACTCCAGCCATGAATACCTTGGTCTTGCTAAGATTTGCTTCTAACCCCAAGATTTTGGAGAAGGTGCTAAAAAGCCTCATCATTTTGTTAACTGGTCCAGCTTTAGCTTTACAGAAAAGCATATGAACATCTGCAAAGCAAAGGTGGGTAAGTTTCATCTTTCTGCACAACGGATGGTAATAGAAGTCCTGTTCAGTCTCTAGGCTGATAAGAAGTCTGCTGAGGTACTCCATACAAAGTACAAAAATATAGGGAGAGATAGGATCCCCTTGCCGAAACCCTCTTTTCCCCTAGAAGAACCCCTTTAGGCTGCCATTGACAACTACTGAAAAACTAGGAGTGGTGATACATTCCATGAGCCATCCAACAAAGATAGGAGGGAAATTGAGAGCTAAGAGGAGATCTTGGATGAAATCCCAGCTCATACTATCAAAAGCCTTTTGGAGGTCAATTTTAAGCATACACATGGGGGATACTTTATTTGTTTTGTAACCCTTGATAAGCTCGTGACACAGCAAAACATTGTGGGAGATGGACCTTCCTTTGACAAAAGCAGCTTGGTTTGGGCTTATGATGGTTTCCAAAACCTGCTGAAGCCTATTGGCCAAAATCTTGCTGATAATCTTATAACACATGAAACACGAGATAGGTCTATAGTCATTAGGTCTGCTGGGATTGTCCTTCTTGGGAACGAGAGTGATAGTTGTGCAGTTAATGCTTATCCTCAGATAACCCGTGTTAAAGAACTCTTTGATCGCCTTAGAAATAAGTGGACCAGAAATATCCCAAGTGTCTTTAAAAAAGCGCTGCTGTATCCATCAGGACCAGGAGCCTTGAAATCAGGAATAGAGAAGAGAGTCTTCTTTATTTCCTCATTCCCTACCTCACTACAAAGGCCAGATATATCTTCATCAGAAATAAGAGCCCCTCGATTCACCACATCATGGTCTAGCTTCAGGCAGTCAGAAGAAGTGCCCAATAGGTTTTGGAAATAAGAAACAAGTTCAGTGGAGATATCCTCTGGATTGCTTTTGAGTTGCCCGTCGCTTCCAAGGATAGAAGTAATAGAATTTCTAGCTTGTCTTCTTTTGATGACAGCATGGAAATACTTGTTATTTCTATCTGCAGATTTGAGCCAGTTGCAATGACTTTTCTGTTTGAGGAAGCTTTCCTCAGCACAGTATAGTTGCTTGAGCTTGCAAGCTGCAATCTTTTCACTTCTGATTAGGTTGTCGTTGAAGAGGTCTGACTGAAGATTCTCTTGGATACCTTCCAGATTTTTCTGGGCCTCCTCCACTCTCCCACAGATATCAGAGAAGTGCTTCAGGTTCAACTGCCTGAGGGAGATCTTTAAATCCTTCAGCTTGCTGCAAGTTGGCTCATAGGGGACCCATGGTGGGTTTTATCTCAAACTGCCCTAACCAAGTGGTGAAAATCTGCATGGGAACTCCACATCTTGCTGTATTTAAAAGGTTTGGGGTCAAAATTTACACTCTCCTGCACTTTAACAATGGAAGGACAGTGGTCAGAGATATTAGGATGGAGAAATTGTGCAAAGGAGTTACCAAACATGGCAGTCCACACTCCGTTGACAAGGACTCTATCCAACTTAGCCCATATAATCCTTCCATTCTCATTTTTACTCCACCAGGTGAAGAAATAACCCATGAACTTCGGATCTTCCAAACTGGTATTGTGCAGAAAATTTCTGAATTCAAGGATTTCGCTTCCAAGGGTACCACTACCTCCCTCACGTTCTTCTCTATGTTTGATAACATTGAAGTCACCAAGGAGGGTCCACGGTTTGGCTATGGTGGTGCTAATATGCTCAAGGGCTTGCCATAATCTCCTTCTCTGAAGGTGGTCATTAGCTGCGTAGACAAAAGTGACAGCAAGGGTGCTGCCATTAGCTTTGGAAACAGCTTCACAATGTATTAGTTGATCTGACAAAAAGAGAGGTTGCACCTCCCAACAAGAGTCATCCCAAAAGGGCACTAGGAAGAGGAATTCTTTTTGAGAAAAGGAAGAAATTAACTCTCCAAGCCTTCACTGATGCTGTTATGAAGGTTCTCTTGTTGATAGACGATCTACTACAGGCTATTGCCTCTGTATGGGAGGAAATCTAATCACCTGGAGGAGCAAGAAACAGAATATAGTAGCTCGATCGTCTGCAGAATCTGAATTCAGAGCTCTTGCGCGAGGACTTTGTGAGCTATTATGGTGCCGGATTATTCTGTCTGAGCTGCAGATTATGTGGGAAGGTCGTATGGAGCTAACATGTGATAACAAGTCAGCTATAACTATAGCTCACAACCCAGTCCAACATGATCGGACTAAACACATTGAAATTGATTGACACTTCATCAAAGAGAAGATAGAAGGAGGGTTGATCAAGCTCGATTATATTGCTTCAAAAGACCAAATAGCCAATGTCTTTACTGAGCCCCTTCACAGTCCAAAATTTCATGACCTCATTACCAAGCTAGGAATGCAGAATATCTACAATCCAGCTTGAGGGGGAGTGTTATTGTGCCTATATCGAGCAGGCATAATTAATCTAGGAAATAGTTTATTATTTCCCTGTAATTAATAGTTGTTAGGTGTCTGTTCGGTTGTTACTTATTTATTTGTGTCTGTTCAGATATTACATTAATTTGTGTCTGTTCAGATGTATTCTACCTAGACAGTCCTCCCTAGAAGTTTCCTAGAATTCCCCCATCTTCTTAGTAGTTCCTATATATATAGGGTTGTGTATATCTGGAATGAGCAAGCAGATACTAATAATACTACATAAAACTTCAATCCCTCATTATACACAATGGAGCAGATGCGAGGGTCCCACTCAGAGCTCACTCAGGAGATCTAAGTATCTTAGATTTCAGATTGGTATAGATCCTAATATCACAGTTAAAATAAATACATTGAACCTAAGATTTTTATCTTTAATAATAAAACTATAACCTAGTAGATATAAGCCAGCCTTTACACTGTCTATCATCTATAATTTGGCTCATGTTTATGACAGTTTTGCTTTCATTGAATAAGTAATCTTATTTATCCTCCATTCTTCACACACATGTATTTTTTCTTGACCCCTTCTGTTTTGACTTTTGCTGTACTTATTGTTTCCACTATGTTTGGTGGACAACCCTCTCGAAGGCTTGGGATTAAGTGTAACTAACACCTCGATGGAATGCATTTTATCCTCCTTTTGATTATGGTGCATCTATTTTTGTATAGGTATCTGGTGATTGTACGTATTTTGACTGCAAAAGGTTGCAATCATTGCTAGATTCTCATTCTCTAAGCAGTGTTCCCATTGGGTTGCCCATCACTAATTGCAATGTCAAGTTGATGAAAGATGATGCCACACAGAATGAAGGAGAGATATGTATTAGTGGTCTCTGCCTCTCATGTGGCTACATATCTGGAAATGCTGTAGCCTCTTTTGAGTTTGTACAGTTTCCTGGAGAGTCACAATTGACCAACAATAGTTTAAGAAACTATTTGCGAATGGGTGATTTTGCAAAACCACTGCAAACTGGAGATCTAGTTTTTCTTGGAAGGAAAGATCGAATCGTTAAACTCAATGGGCATAGAATTGCACTGGAAGAGGTGGAGTATATATTGAGAGGACACCCATCTATAGTCGACACTGCAGTGATTCTTAGCAATATAAATGAGGAATGTACATTTCTCAGAGCATTTGTTGTATTGAGGCAAAAATTTGATTCAAACAGCTGTCTTAAGTCCATCAGAAATTGGATGATCGAGAGACTCCCAGCAGCAATGATGCCAAAGGAACTGATCTGCGTCAAGGAACTCCCATTGTCTTCCACTGGAAAAGTTAATTACTCATCTCTACATGGTTCTTCAAATGTGTTGAGTTATTCGAATCAATGCACATGGTATGAATGTGGCGAACTCGTAGATAAGATTAAAAAGGTTATTTGTTCTTCTTTGCTCTAATACTCATTTTTGTCATGATTTTTTGCTTAATTATAGCATCATTACAATGGGTTGACAAGTTAGTCTTGTCAGAGTATGCAGTGGTTCGACGATACTCGAGTTGAGGAAAATATAGTGTTGACGATGTTGTACAAAATAAGATGAATATTCTGATTTACAAGTGAAATTTACTGAACATTTTGAAGGGAGGGGACATGGGAGGAATCTTATATTGATGTTGATTCTGCTGTGGGCAGCTTCTTTATTAAACCATATGATGATTTGAAGGTTACGTTTGGCACCACTTGAATTAGTTGGTATGTTTGTGGCTCATGTCGAAGGTGTGCACTCATGGTGCTTTACAATTGATATGATCTGTGTGTTCTTTTCATTTTTGTTTTTCATTTCCATCTCGAGTATGTACCATTCATGTAGGGAAATTCATTGTTTTAGATGACAAAAAGAACCTATGAATGATTTGTACACGTTGCTGCCTCATAAGAATGATTACAATCTTTTTCTTTCGAGGCTGACAACCTAATACCTTTTATCATCTCCGAGTTAATTTCACTAATGGGTTGTCTTTATATGATGATGCGGTGTCTTAATGTGGCTGGAAACTTACACCTTCAATTTATGTGCCTTGGCAATGGGTTAAATATTCTAGCACTACTCCGCTTTGGTTGATGAGGCAATGTATTATAAACTGAAGTTTTCTACCAGGTTTTTTGCGATGCTTTACATGCTCAAGTTGGCAATGATGATAATTTCTTTGATGTCGGTGGCGACTCTATTGCTGCAGCCCATGTTGCTCATGATCTAGGTGTCGACATGAGATTACTCTACCAATTTCCAACACCTTTGAAGCTTCAAAATGCTCTTTTAGAAAAAGCAACTGCCAGGAAACAGGTTGGTGAAGTACTACCAAAAATGAACAATACTAATGAGGAAATCGAAAGTTCTGATCTCGCCTACTTTATGAATGACAAAAGGATAATAGTGACCCCCACTGAGAACGACACCAGTTCCCAACATCCCATTAAACGCCTGAAGATGGACCCTCATATGCAAATCACTAGAGGGGATATAAATTTGATGGATCTGCATCTGTGGAAATCCAACTTTGTCATGAAGTCATGCATAATAACTCGGTGCAACAGGGTAAATTTTTATGGAAATGGTATGGAAGACGAAATTTGTGAAAGCTGGTCAGTTAAATGGCCTCAAGGAGGTAGAGGCTTTTTACGGAGACATTGGAATGTTTTTATGGGCTCCTGTGTGGACGCATCCCCAGTTATTGCATTCAAGGATGAAGAAATTCTATTATTTATAGGTGCTCATTCCAACAAGTTTCTTTGTGTTGATGCAAGAAGGTAATGGTCTACCTTAACTTTAGTGAATAAGAAGTCCAATGATTACCTCGCATTTCTTTGCTCTAAATGGTCAGTAGGCTCTTTTTCGATGCGTGTCTCTCATAACTAGGTGAGTCCTCACTCCATTCAATTTCACAGATCTCAATAAGTGCGGAGTGTGTATTCTTGTTTGATTTTACGTTTCTAGGTAAATGACTGGAATTTGCCGAAGCAGGGAGTAATTTGTTTTCGAATGACATATTTGTGTTGCAATTACAGAATTATAATGTTGCTAAATTTGCCTCAGTGGTTTTGTGAATTGGGAGGCTACATTGGATGGAAGGATTGAATGTTCCGCTGTGATAGACGGGGATTTATCTCAGGTTATACTTCTTCACCTGTTTTATGGATCGTAAAAAAATGATATGGAATTTGACAATTTTGTCTGATACAGGTTATTGTTGGTTGCTACAAAGGGAAAATTTATTTTTTGAATTTGACAACCGGGAAAATAAGTTGGACTTTCCAAACTAATGCTGAGGTAAGAGACCCTTGTGACTCTTATGTCTTCCTGTGTGTCTAACTGTGAACCTCTTCTGCATTAGACAGTAGTACTAAGAATTCCAAGATACTGATGTGTTTTAGAAACTGGAAAGGGTCCGTCTTTGCCTCTGTACTATGGTGGCCTCTTATTGCAGATTCAGAACTTACTCGTGTATTGTATTAATGTGTCATGTTGCATTATTGTGACTATCTGCTGTCTTTTTTCTTTTCTTTTCTTTTGGGGAACAAACTATTGGCGTTGCAATATTTGTGCGCAAATTATGCATAGTTACTGTGGTGCAGTACTTTCTATTTCTACATGGTCTGTATTGATTTGGTAAAGCTATGTGATCGTGTCTTTACCATTTTTTGTTGGGTCAAATGGGCAGCATGTTCCTACAGATCAGTTCATGGAACCTTCGTCAATATACCAAACAAAGCCCTTGGTAATTTCTCAATGTGTGCCTACAATGTCACTATAGACAGTTTCACTTTTTTCTCTTTGTTCTAGAATTATACTCCCTCTCTGTTCAATAATATCTGTCATTTTAGAAACTTGCACACTTATTAAAAAAGTAGAAAAAAGACGCATGTACCCTATTTTTTATTTTTCTATCTAAATAATATTTATTTTTGTGTTGAATAGTAGGGTTAGAAATGGAAAAAATATATATCAAAAAGCTAGAATGACAGATATTATTGAACAAAAAACCCACCCTAAAACGACAGATATTAATTAACGGAGGGAGTTGTTACCCTTCAAGTGTTGAAATCACTTGCTTTAGGGGCCTCCTCGACTTATATTTTTGTTTTTGTCAATCACGCGTTTCCTTAAGCTGTTACCTTCGTCAATGGTATCTACATGTTTCTCTGGTAGCTGGCATATATAAGATTTGTGTCAGTGTCTGCTCATATACATGCAGTTAGCACTCCATATTGTGTAAACGCCAAAGAAAAGTGAGTAGGAGAACATGCTAATTTTGACGTGTTTTGAATTGTTAGCCTCCTGCGTTGATTGTTCATCAAATCTAAACAGCTGTTATGTTTCTGCTGTTAGGTTAAATGTCAGCCCATTGTAGACAAGTCGAGACATTTGGTGTGGTAATCTTCTTAAATTTTATCTCAAGTTCCCCTTCTGTAATTGTTTTACTTTCTTGGTGGCGCTCTATAAATTTTCTTTACATGTGTGAATTTCTTCTCTTCTGTCGAGTTTAATTCGCTGAAGGATAAAAACTATAAAGAGCTTTATTGAAATAAGCTATAAAATGTAAATATTCTATTCGACAATAAACTTTAAGGAGGTGTTTGTTTTGGGTAATCAGGAAAGGGAATGATTCCCTTTCTTGTTGTTTGTTTTGCCAGTTTTTCCTATTTTTAGGAAAGGGAAAGGGAATGGGATTACCCCAAAACCCTATATCTTAATTCCCCCTATTAGGATATGGGTTCTCTTTCCCCATTACATGTTGACTGGTGACATATGACCATTGACCGATGACTAATGACCATTCGGTGAATGTTGACCGGCAATTAGTGACCGTTGACCGGCAGCCGGCAGCTGTTGACCGATTATTTATTTAATTCCCCCACTCAAACAAGCAGGCGGGAAAATCAAAGAGAATTCTTTTCCATTCCTCTCCATTCCCTTTCCCGATTCCATTCCGTTTCCCACACTTGAAACAAATGCCCCCTAAGTATTCAGCCACAACCAAGGTTAAAAATAACGACCAATGGGCGTGAATAAAAAATCGTTTACAAGCAAAAATCTCTCTCTGGCTCTTAAAATGCAGCCAGATGTAACGACTTCTAAAATCTTGCCTGAGCCAGCCGTTAAACCAAATGCGCAGGGGTTTATAAGCTCTGGGGACTCAATACAGAGAATCAAAGCTAGGGGGTGGTGTGGTTCTATCTAATTTTCTCATCTCTAAAAGTGTCATATATTTAAATTTGTTATTTTTCAGTTGAGTTTTCTTGCCATATGGTCATGGGAGTAAATGAATGCTTAGAATTCTCCAAATGTTTCTGAAGGGCCTAAACTTGAACTCTTCGAAGCTTAATATCCTCCTGATGCTTGTCAGAAGCAGGACTCTTACTTAATAATTGTATAGTTGCTTATGTATAAAAGTATGTTTTCCTTATACATGGAGCTGTGATATTAATCTGAGCTCACAAGTGTAGTCAGTTTTTCAGTATGTGGAATCGTTTCATGACATTTTAACGCCTAGTCTTAAATATGTAAACATAAGGAAAATCCCTATAATTTTTATAATTATGAATAAACCCTATATAATTAATAAACTATAAAATTGCCTATAAACTGACCCCTTTTCACTCTACGATACTGGCTCAAGTTATGTGATCGCAAACAGAACTACGATAATCTGGAAAAAATTTCTCAAGTAACACTATTTCGAAAAATATATCCTCATATTAGCTTTGCACTAAAACTAATTCCTAAATTAATACTCCGGGAGAAATCGTCTCTTTAAAAGACGATTTCACTTATTCTTTGGTCACACCAGTGTCCTTGTCAGCATGCGGGAGAAACTGAGAAATCAGAAGTTGTCATTTGAAATGACGATTTCTCTGTTTCTCCCGCGTGCTGACGAGGACACTAATGTGGCCTACGTATTTCAACTTCTAAAATTGGTGAAAAAGAGTTGATTTCTTTCGAGAGTTTTATTTTAGGAATTAGTTTCAGATGTAGGCTAATATGTGGATTTGTTTTGTAAATAAGTGTTATTTTGGAAGTTTTTCACAATGATCTGTACCACTGAGAATCACATTCAAAGGTATATCTAACTGAAAATTCGAAAATTTATTGTTGAGAACGTTGATGACCACCAACCAACTCTGAGACTTAACAATTGTCGCCTAGTCTTGGATCTGGCGACGGTTTGCCAGTCTTAGAGCTGGTGACTGTCGCCCATTTCCGGTGTTCACCAAGACTGCCTGGTTATTATGTTGTGAAAAACATTGCAAATTGTTATTTTCTAACCATGAAAGCACATTTAGATGTATTCTCCAATCGAAATTTCAAATTACCACATGTGCTGACTTCTTGTTGTTGATGGTGGCCCGGTTCTGGAGCTGGCGACGTTCGCCAGTCCTGGAGCTGGCGACCGTTGCCCAGTCCTGGAGCTGACGACAGTTGCCCGTCTTCAAACTGATAACAATTACGGGTCATTTTTCAGGTCTTCAGTTAATTTTTAGCCTTTTGTGTTCCGAATTCAGCCCTTTTAAATCATAAAACCAATGGCATTCGGGTTTGCATCTCTCCTTTCTTTTTGGATATACATACTCTTGTCACTCTATTATTACCTTCCACTAGTCTCTTAGATATGACACAGAAGTTCTACCTTCACTATCGTGGATAAAGATGGTGATACCCACTTTCCCACGGCTGTTTCTAAACCCTTTCAAACCTTTCACCTCTCTCCTCTCATTTTTGTTTTTGGTTAGTGCGGCCACATGGGAAAAGGTCTTGCCTTACTGGTGGAAATAGCTACCCTCAGTTTCATGTGAGAATCTAAAATAATTATGTTCTAGTATAACATGCTCGAAATAGGTTTGGAAGGGAAGATGTAAGTAAATATATGCCTTTAGGTAGTATGATATCGTCCTTAATAAGGGTAGTTTATAGAAGAAGACGCTTACACAAAGTAAATAAACCTACAAAGTCCACCCACAATTCAACAAAGTGGGAACAGAGGTCCAACCAATGATGTGATCTAGATAGGTGAAGTAAAGATTGCTATCATGTAACTTCACTTGAGCGTAAGATATTAATAAATGTCATAACTATACCGTGGCAATTCATGATCTCTGCTCAATATAGCATTCTACTTTCGTTATTGTCTCTTTTGTCTGGGCTGTTATTGTACTAATTTGTTTACTTCAAAAAAAAAGAAAATTGTACTAATGTTGATGACTGTAGAACGCAACTAATGAAGTTTTATTGCTCACAATTGATCCAAGACGTTAAGCTGCTATCTTCTAAAATTGTGGTAAATGTGCCAGGTGCGGTTCTCATGATCATAACCTTTATGCACTGGATTACAGAAACCACTGCTGTGTTTATCAGCTTCCTTGTGGAGGGAGTATGTTCAGTTCCCCTGCAATAGACGAGGTATGAGTAATCACTTTGTTGCTCTGTGATGCTGTTTGTAATCATGTACAAGCGATTATTATATGGTGTTTTGCTATTAACATTGTCTTCTGTGATTTCTAGTTTTCTATTGTGCGGTAAAAAATAGGTAATATTGTGGGACACTGAAGATTTGGGCGAATATTGACTTGTCATAATACGAGGCTTATTGTAACATCGCAGGGCTTTACTCTCGTATGAACTAACTTTTTTGGTACTCATTTGAACTAATAATTAATAATATTAAAGTAGTAATAGCGGAAAAAAAGTGCTAGTCTTGGATGCAACCGCACACTTAAGCAAAAAGGGTGTTACGGCTAAAAATAAATTCAATAATCTCAAAGAAAATTGCTGTTTAATATTATGAACTGAATCACTATTAGTAAATGGAATCAATACCCTAACTCGCACACATCTTACCTGGTCATATTGAAACTTGAGTCATATTAACTAACTAGGGTTGCAGAACCCCAACTCCATTCTGCTCCAATATCATACCATATGTGGTCAGTGGAAACACAAAGAGGCCTCGAAACGTTCGGGAAAAAGAGTGAACTCCCACTTTGCCCTATAATTTTTTTTGGAAACACATCTATTCAAGGAGTATAGATGCTTGTACAATCTAATTTGGTACGATTAAAGTCATGCTAGAAAAGAGTAAGTTAATGTGGATGCGAAATATATAAAACTGCAGTCAAGCGACACAAGCTTTAAAGTAAACACGAACTTATACCATAGGCAGATGCACATGATGTTTTGTATAAACGGTCATATCAATAATGTTAATGAACTAAGGAATACCAAAAAATGTTGATGATGAAAATCTCACAAAAAGATATCTTCCAAAGTGACCCAACAAAAGTTGAAACCACAAACCTTCTCCTCACTCCAAGTCTTTCAATGTGCACACCCTTCTAACGGCACTTCTAACCTCAAACAAGTAATCATTAAAGCATAAAGTAAGATATAGTGTTTGCATCATAAAGTAATATCAATGTAGTACGACTATAAAAAATTAAAACTTTTAGTGCAAACTTTCCTTTTCATCAAATACCAATATGAACGCATTAAGAAAAGTCCCTCCCAAATAAGTTCCCATACTCTTTTGAGCTCTCATAAATCAATGCAATTCCACAAAATTTTGACGGGCCTTCTAAGTCCATAATGCATAGTATGTCCATAACACAGTTCAGAGGACCAATTGGTATAATATATCAAGACCTTTAGTAATTAAACTGGTTGTAAAGACTCAATGTCTACTATCATCGAGCTCACTACAAAACATTTACAAGAAAACATAAATATTATCTTTTTTTGACAAATAGTATTATACTCCCTCTTGTTCTCAATAGACGATCTTCTAGGTGTTGTATTTTTTTTAATATAAGATGTTATGGTCTTTTCTACCACTTACTTTCCTTACTTTTCTCCTCACCCACAACTCTCATATTCCCCATAGAAAAGTAAGGGTAAAATAGTCCAACAATTGACTCCTGAATTTCCGTGTGTTGTGCTAGAAAATCATCTATTAAAAACAAGAGGGAGTATTAAAGTAAAGGAGAAACATCAAAACTTTACAATCTAATGGCTGTTAAGGCCCTTAAGGGCAACCTTTCTAATTACAAAATTGGCACAGGACTGTGCTGTTCTATTGTTCCTTTCTCTCAAAACAAAATAGATGAGAGAAGTGAATAGAAAAGAGAAGGTTCTATGAGTGTTACACTTTTTCCTCCATCTACTGCTAACTCATCTAACAAGCCTGGGCCAATCTCTAGGTGTTCTAATTCCTCCAAAATAATTCTAGACTGTATTCAAATATCAAAAGTAAAACTGTGTTTGAATAAGAATTCACTGTTTCCTTATCTTTCTGGCAAAAATGCTCGCTTTCTCCATAGTTGTTCCCCATTTCCTCATTCTGTCTCTAGTAGCCAACCTCCCATTAACTGCTAGCCAAGAGATAAAAGAATACTTGGGGAAGTTCCCTCTGCTCCATATCACTTTACCTCACTCCATTTTGGGGTAGTCACATGAGCTTATCATTACATTTCTTCTGGGAGAACCTGTCCATTAGCCAGACAACCCCATTGTCATCTGATAGGCACCTAATGACATGCTGTCTTAGATTCAACAAATTTCTCCAGCACCCAGAGCTGTCACTAGGGATACTTACCTCCCAAATAGATTGTTGTTTTAGCTAGTATTCATTAACCCATTTCATCCACTAGGTGTCTTGCTTGTTCTCAGTTTGCCAAATCTGCTTGAATATGACAACTTCTCCCATGTCAATCATAGATATTATCACAACTTTGGTGTTCAGTGAAAAAGTAGAACATAGAAGTTTTCCTGGTAATAGTCTCAAGAAATCAACAACCAGCTAACTAATGAGCCTATTCGATGAACTCGATATTTAACAAAAATAAATATAGTTATTAGAAAGTGAGCACTATACTGCTCAGCTCTATCTAATTCTCACACAAATGATATACCCAAAATATTTGGTGTGATAATTAGATAGAGTTGAGTTGTTGAGTGTTACTTTTCTGATAGTATCTTGTTTTATTATGCTTGATCCGAAGTTTGTAGAGGATGCTCGTTAGTTAGCTGGTTGATTTTTTCGAACTACTACCGAACACCTCTTTTTGCTAAACACCCAATATTTATGATCTCAGATGAATGTTATGTTATGAGATCTGCTGATAATGAATATATGTGTCTTGACAACCTTTTTAGTTATTGAAAGTCTTCGTGTGTTACCTCAACTGGTCTGCTATATTGTGTTATGAAAGTACTTTGCATCACGGGTTTGTTAGACCTGTCGAACTCTTATGGCCTTATATTGATGTAGGAGAACTTGAAAGATAATGCAAAATTACTTTCGGAACGTCTTTTCTTGATGTGTTTGTATTGATATCTGATGAAGACGGAAATATTCATTGAAGTTTTGATTTATTGCAAATACACATTGGTACATCGATTTTTTTTTGTGAAGTGACCACTATATTGCAGTTTAAGTTTAAATGATCGATTTTTTTTCCAGTCAGAAGTAATTTTTGAGTGATGTGCACATTGAAGTACGCAGACTAAGGGGATTATTGTAATCTCAGCTTTAGTTGGTTATTGCTAGCGGATTTCTTGTACCTTAACACTCTTTTGGTTTGAGTGTGCTAGTAGCATCCTAGACTAGGTTTTTAATTTCTGCTGCAACTGTTTTTAATATCATTAACTATTGGTTCATATGAGTAGTAAATTCCAGGGTGTTACACTTACAACCTAATATCTATTTAAGCTACACTCTTACAAGACAAATAATCTATATAGTGAAAATACAATAAGATAAAAAAACCCCATAAAAATAAAACAGGCCCAACAACACTCCCACTCAACCTGACTGCGGGTATACAGCATTCCAAGCTTGAAGTAAGATCATGAAGCTATGTAATGATTTAGTGAAAGCATTAACAACCTGATCTTTTGAAGGAACATGACTCAATAGGTGAGGTTGCATGGGTGCATCTACATGAAAATCCTGTGCTTCTCTCACTTATGATTTGGATGCATTGGTGAGATTGCTCGTCCACGCATTAGTGGGTTGGTTTAGCTCCAAGTGGGTAAAAATGTAGGGGTAGGGTTTAATTTATTAGTTTTCGGTGTGGATGGAACTGAATGATATGATACTTCAGGACCTCTTTTGTTGTGCACGTGCCTGAAGATATATTTTACGGCAATATTTATGCCAGGAAGAAGTTTACGTGTGCTTAAGTAGTTAAATTTGGTTGTTCATCTGGCAAAGTTGTTATGCTATTAGTTTCTATATGGATGTTATGCCAGCTTTCGTGTGCTATTAGTTAGTGACTGATTCTATTTACGACAGTGAGATTCTAATGAGCGGGTTATCAAAATAAGAGAAATAAAGTGGCCTCAGAGTGGATTTACAGGAGGGAAATTATCTGGTTTCCTTGGTTTCATCATTTTTTGTACATCTCAAGCATGTGCTAACTTTGTGATTAGAAAGACATTGTATATGGTCTCTTAGATAGTGAATTGTTTGCTAATATTATGATCCTTAGTATATAACTTACTAAAAAAGGATGTAGTGATGATATACCGAATTTGATTAATGGTGTTGTGGAGGAAAAAAAAATTCCATGGTACATGGTAATTTCTTAACGGCCGAGCGACGTGCTGACCTATCTGAACTTGTCATTCCTAAAGAAAATCTGGTGTTTGAATTGAGATCAGGCCTGCTTGGTCGTGCCTCAGATTATGCTCTCCTAAATTGACATTCTGAGAGGATCAAAAGCATTTTCTTGATGCTGCAAAGACTATATTCTATGACCAGCACCTATCCTTCTGAACATGTACTGATGAATCATTCAAATTGATTTTAATAAGCGGTTGGCATATTTTCTGGGCAGGTTCATGAAATACTTTATGCAGCCACAACTAATGGATCAGTTTCAGCTGTGTCCTTGAAGGTATCTGTTTTGTGCTTCATGTCTTAAAAAATCATCAGCTTGATTAAAAAAAAGTTCTTGTAGGAAACTTTGAGCTGCAAGTTGTGGAAGGTTTTAGCTTCTTTTTGGATATTAGTTAAGGAAGATTAAATGACTGCTTGTCAGTTTGCTTTTAGGTAGTGTAGTTGCTGATGGTTGATGCTCATTTCTAGTGGTCTTTTTGCGAGGTGGTGTGTGTTGTTGTGTTTGAGGAGTGTAGGTGTTGCTGATGGTCAATTTTTAGTTTTGGTGAATAGTGTGTGGAGGGTTTCTCTGTATCTTATTTCTAATTCACTTTCGGCTGGTTAGCCATTATCTGTTAAAAGTAAAGATAAACCGACACTTCCATATTGATTTGGCTCTCTCAAAACCCCCTGATTGGAAGCACTTTTTCCTTGCATCTTTGATGCAGGATTCATCCTTCCATATGCTCTGGTCACTAAATTTGGCGTCCCCTGTATTTGGATCCGTTGCTACCACTGCTGAAGGAAATGGTACTTTCTAATATCTTTGCATGTCATGCGCAATCAGCCATTTTATTAAAGATTTAGCAATTCTGTAATATATATATCTACGTATGAATTCCGTAGATGCACTTTCCCATTATTACCTGATATAGGTGCTCGAGTTTGTTCTCTGCAGTTATATGCTGCATGGTCAACGGAGATGTTGTTGCCATTAGCCCTGGAGGAACCTTTGCTTGGAAGGTAAATGCGATATATCTTTTATCTGATACATGGTTCCCGTTGGGTTTGTACCTTGCGTGCTTAATTGAACTAGCCTCTTTAGATCTTTACTCTAAAATATTTTCAATGCGTTTTGCATTATAATGTACGATTCATCATGATGTGGGGCTAGAATTTCTTAAAAATGTATCCTTAATACTTTTTTGACCTTGAGATAAAAGAGCGAGAGTGCAGGAAGTGAGTAGTTCTTTATCACAGATTTTCGTCCAACTTCATGGCTTGAAAAATGTAGTGAAATTAGCTTCGGAACAATGTGAATCCAAAAGGCTGGGGTGTGGTACAAGAGTTTTTCCCTTTGCTATAAATTTACATTTAAGTTAGAGAAATGTGAATATACAGATCTTTCACTCCAAACATACTTTAATATACAGATAAGCAACTTTATCACCCATATTTTTATGGATTTTCGATCTACATGAAAGAGACGGTTGCTTGCCTCAAACCGTTTCTTGAATTCAAAAAGTTGTTCTTCCAGGTAATAATAGCTTTGGCTCTCTGTCCGCTCTCCAAATACTATTTGGAAGGATTAATAACTTGGTTTCTGTTGTTTGCTCTTGTTGATGTTCCCCGTAAAAGATATCGTAATGGACGCCCTTCACATTCCTTAGCTTCTCAGCGTCTACCATTCGCATCATTTGATAAAAGAAAATGATCTTTTGACTTGGACTAGAGTGCCTCTAATGTCTGATTTTATACATGAGTCATGAGTGCGCTCTTTTCAGTTTAGATGCAATGGCATTTATCTTTGACCCCATCACAATGTTTCCCCAGTTAAATATGTAAGCTGGTCAGTCTCATTGCGTAATGTACAAAGTTATGCTTTGGAACAAGCTCGTTAAATCCTTTACTTAAATGTGTCCTATTTCTTCTCCTTCACACTGTTGCATCTTGAATCTGACAACATGCTCATTTCCAATGATTAGGTCAAAATTGACGGGCCAATATTTGCCGGATTATGCAAATCCAGCTTATTCCCTTCCGAGGTTATTTTCAGAAGTTCCACGAATTTTGTCATTCATATTATTGCAACTCTTTGCTTTTTCAATTACCTTCATATATCGTTTCAGGCAATTGTGTGTTCTAGAAGTGGAAGTATCTACTCTGTGGATGTGGTAAGTTTGTGTCATCCAGCATTTTCCTTCGTACATGTGATATAAGTATTTGCTGGCACTTAGTTCGTCATGTTAGCATTATACATTCCTAACGCTAGGACTGCTCCAGACTAAGTACGAAGACCGACGGTGATTGTAACACCTCAGATTTTGTAACCTTCTATTTAACCAAATATTTCACCATTTCAATTGATTATTAAGCAACAGAGTTAAATCCTAAACTGGAACATTACGGACTGAAATGTTCATAAATTTTAAAAGACATATATTAAATAATTTACAAGTATATTATATATAGTTTATCAGTACATTATGTAGTTTATAAGCATGTTATATAGTTTTAAATAAAGAGAATTTGTTTTTTTTAAAGATTTTATTTTAATTAAATAACCTGTTTTGGAAATAAGGGAAAATCATAAAATACCACTGTTTGAGTTTAAATTCACAAAATACCACTGTTTTTTTCGTAATTCAACTTTAAACATGCTTAAATGTTGTCCAAAATTGATGAAACTTTACATGAACAATGCTAAAGTGTTATATTTTGGTCCAATATGAAATTTGAAGTTTTTTAAGCTCATATGTGACATGTAGGACCCAATTATAAACTCAAACAGTGGTATTTTGTGAATTTTCCCTAAAAATAATTTGGATGTGAATTTAATATCATGTTAATGACCCAATAATTTTGTATGTTTATTTACTAGTTATAATACAAGTTATATGATTTAAAGACTATAATTGATTTTATTATATTTAATAAATCGGTTAAATATTATAAGGGGATGTTTGTTTCGGGGTAATCAGAATCGGAATGATTCCCTTTGTTGTTATTTGTTTAGTCAGTTTTTGCTATTTTCATAAAAGGGTAAAGGAATGAGATTACCGCAAAACTCTCTATCTTGATTCCCCCTACTAGGGAATGGGATTCCCGTTTCTAGTACACTTTGACCGGCGACATATGATCATTGATCGGTGATTGGTGTATGTTGACTGTCAATAAGACTGTTGATTGGCAGCCAACAACTGTTGACTATTGTGGTCGTTGACTGGTTATTTATTTCATTTTCCCCAGCTCAAACAAACAACCGAAAAAATCAAAGAGTATTTTTTTCATTTCTCTCAATTCCCTTTCCTAATTCTATTCCGTTTCTCTTGCTTGAAACAAACGTCCCCTAATTGCTTTTATTTAATTTGATAAGTTGGTTTTATCTTTCCATATTTTTGTGCTCTATTCGAGAAGTTAGTGTGTTTGATCTATATTTCTTGACTTTCGGATTTCTACAATTTATTTAGACAGTCTAGTTCCCCTTCATCAAAACGGGTTTGTATTGCCTTGGTGCTTTTCTTTTATTCTTTGTGTCCGGTGGTTCCAATTCTCTGTCCGTCATCTCCTTTTCTGGCCTTTCATTCAGTCACTTGCCGTTTTTCTCTTCCTCCTCAATCTGTTATCTCTCACCCTTTCCATCCCTCTCTTTTATGTCGGTACAAACAGAAAAGAAAGGAGTGGTTGGTATCTGACAAATACTTGTTATTGTTTTTAGAATCAGAATTTGTAGACAAGAAGTCGTAGTTGATTGCGTAGTTGATTATGGTGTGAGTTGTCACTTGAATACCAGATAAGTTATTGTGCTCACTATTTTTATCAACTCTATAAAAATAAATTTTTACAATGAATGTTAATTTTGTGTGTGACTATTGTTTGAGATTGAATTGTTGTGAGATAATGATCATCGTATTTATTTATATAAACAAATTATTTTATAGTGAATATTGGTGGTTATCTGGTTATTTTAAAATAAAGAGATTAATGGGAAATTATTATGAAATCATTTATAAGATGATTATATGATAGAAAGAATTATTTCATCATAATGATTAATTGCAAGATTTATTTTAGGGTTAAGTGGGTAGGTTTTTGGCGAGATTAAGCGATGAGTAATCATAATGGATAAAATTGTTAAAGATATGATCCATGGTGCATGTGGTTCATATCAGGACACAATTGAAATGATAAATGCAGTCATATTAGGACACATTAATTTGAGATAATGTCGCCTATTTTAAGACATAATTTGATGAACCAGTGGGGACCAAGACCGTTACCACCACTCTGCCGCTTTTCGTATCGTGCCTCGGTGGTGGTAACGGTCTTGGTCTTCACTGGTTTCATCATAATTAACCCTATTTTTTCTCCTTAGTACGTTGTACTAACGTAGTGTGTGCACACTTAGGGATTTAGTGACGATGATGAATTCCTGACTGTGCATTGGGACCTGGGTTATGGCTGCGTGCCAAAGAAAGAAATTGTTTTGTCATGGCTAAGCGTTGAGACAAGATGATTAAATTAGTTTGACATATATATTTTTGAGTTTTATTAAAGAACTAAACATAGAATATTCATGAGTACTTTGAAATGATAATTTATTTGTTTGTTAATATTGTTAATTTATAAAGATAAAATGTTTTTACAGAGTGAAGTGGTAACTTACCTAGTTTTCTAACTTTACCGTCGCTTATTGTGTGTTTGTTTAGATTTCTGCCTCAAGTCCAGATGATGACCTTGGGGCTTGGGAAGACAACTCCAACTAGATTGGTTATTTATAATTGAACACTATTGTAGGCGTTTAGGTTCCCACAGTTTTAAGAGATTGCTATTATTGATGTTAGACTTCCCTAATAATAATGGTTTGGTTATTCAGTTAATTGTTTAAGCCTTAACACTCGTTTGATTGCGAGTGTGGTGGAAATGCTCCGGTTTAGGATTTGACTCACTACTTAATAATAAACTGAAATTGTTTATTTTGACTTACTAAAAGGTTAGAAAATCCGGGGTGTTACACAAGTAACTGAATAATCAAACCATTATTATCAATAAGAGAAATTTAACATTAATAATAACATTCTTTTAAAACTGTAGGAGACTCGAAGCCTAAAATAGAGTTTGAATATAAAAATAACTAGTCTAGGAGAAGTCTTTCCAAACCCGTAAGGACATCATCAGTACCTGTTAGGACCGTGTAGTTATTATTTAGGAAGTCTAGGGGCCTTTATCGTTAGCTACTGTGTAGATATTATTTAGGAAGTCAAAGAGGTATCTTGATCGGTACTTATTATCATAATTAATTAGGAAGTCATGGAGGTCCCTTCATTCTAAATTGACTCTCTTATTTGCTTGATGGCACGTTTTCCACTTCAATATTAAGCATATAAGATAAAATAATTTTCAAATTTTAAGTTTTGTAAATGATTCTTTAAATGATAAACTATATATTACAAAATTTATTTTTATGAAATTATTTTATCTTATATGCTTAATATTGAAGTGGAAAACGTGTCATCAAGCAAATAAGAGAGTCAATTTAGAATGAAGGTAGTAGTAAATAGAGTTAGGATTAATGGAAAAGATAAAACCGACTTATTTCTAAATTAAGTAAAAGCAATTATAGTATTTAACTGATTTATTAAATGTAGTAATATTGATTTTAACCTTTAAATCATATAATATTAATATATAAATAAATGTACCAAATCAATCAGAAAAACATGAGGATGATTAATATGACATTCAAAATCACAACCGACCTATTTTTAAAACATGCTATTTTTTTAAACGAATTCTTTGTATTAAAAACTATATAATATGTTCGTAAACTACATAATGTATTCATAAACTATATAATATACTTGTAAACTAGTGGGTATGGGTTGGGGGCTTTTTACCAATTAATGGTCATTGTTACTCGTGTTATTAGGCACTACCTATATATAACCTATTTTACACCAAACATTGAGTTAAGAAGTTCTAGCAAGCTTGCGAATCATGGATTATAAGAGAACATGTATTATTAAAGGAGATGATGCAACAGTAGTTCATCTCTGTCATGAATGGAGTATGTAGGGTGGGACAAACTGAAAGATTTAGAAGTAGATGGGAATCTCTTTGCTGTATTCAAAGAGTGGGAAAATGATAGCACCAAATGAACAAGATAGCGGGCTTTTGGTTACCATAGGCATCAACTTCTTTCAAAGGACCTTGTTGAAATGACCTTCCATCGGTAAAATTTGAATGTCATTGAACCTCATTGTTGTCTTTAATACTCTCAAGTGTTTGGCATATACAGCTACTTGATGGACCATCATCTTTCCAGTTATGCATCTTGGGAATGAGATTTTCAGGCTATGTAGAAACAAGAGCAGTGGTCACCAGTGTATACTAGGCTGATGGGCTATGTGATGATGAGCATTGTAGACATGATGAGTGATGAGAATAGAGGAGGGGACCAAGGACTGGAAGTAAAGAGGGACCACTGCTGCCTGAGAGGGAGGCTGTTGTGTGAGTTGTCGGGTGTGGTTGGTTGTTAGGCTATAGATGTGTGTGCGCTTGTCGTATAGAGTGTGTGTGATGTGGCAGTAGGCCAATTGTTAAGCTAGCTATTTAAGGAAAGGTAGTCACCAGAAATGGGCATGCTGAGTTTTGTATTGTTGTTGGCCACTCTTGTGGATTTGGCAGGCTACGCCTGAATTTGCCCATTTTGGCAGGGTTCATACCCTGAACTATCCCCCCCCTTTTTAATGATCTATTGCTTCCCAAATTATCAATGGAAAGTTGATTGCTGTAAGTATACATATATTTTATCTGGCGATTTCATCAATGAGAATGTAAAATAAGTGAAAGGTGATTTCTAGTAACAGATAGCAATAGCACTTATAAATCAAGTAGAAATTAGACAAAAAAACTCGTGGATACAGTGCAGAAAAGTCGTTGGCACCAAGGTGGATAGAGACGGAGATCAAAGGACACACTGGGGAATGCTATTGTCTAGAAGAACAACATGAGGATTAGGAAAGAGTTAAAAGAAAGAGAAAGCAGAGGGTTCTGGATTTCGAATGAAGTAGAGATCTGCAACTTAGTTCACGGCTTATGGTTTTGTGTAAAACTTTGTAAGAGTTAGGTTGTCCATGATAACAACATGCTAAAGATTCACTAAATGGTGGCAGAAGCCGCGGGGCATGACTAACTTATGTTTTGTTTATGTTTTGTTTATGTTTTTCACTTGCCGTATCTGGGAAATGTAGTCAGATCAAAATATGGTGGGTGTTAACTGTAACTGTCATTAGCAGGATAAAGGAAGTATTCTTTGGGAGCATAACGTTGGTGATCCGATCACTGCAGCTGCATACATTGATGAACACATAGAGCTGCTACACACCTCTGCTCTGCCTGGAGACAGGTCAGTAGTAGTGAATGGAGGTCTTCTTTTTTCCTCTGCTTTTTTTTTTCCACTGCCGCTGAAGAAACTGAGACTTTTCTGATTAAGCAGATTGATGTGCGTATGCACAAGCGGTGGAAGAATTTGCGTATTTAAGAAAAGCATGGTTACAGTTGCGAACGAGCATCTGGGGAAAAGAGATGTTGAAAAATTTGCTGAAATTCTACTTGAAGGAGACATATTCTCTTCTCCTGTAATGATTGGTGGGCGAATTTTCGTAGGTTGCAGGGATGATTACTTGCACTGTATCACGGCTGGGATTAATGTTTCTTCGTAGAAGTTTGTGGTGTGAGAGGTCACAATATTTTTTAAGAAATTGGGAAAGAAATGAAAGAATCATAATGTACTTCTTAGAAGTTATTCATAAGCAAACTGATTCTAAGTTTCCTCTAACTAAATAGAAGCATCAAGTACGGACTTGAGCAAGTTGTTTACTTTTTGTCTAATGAAATAAAGTAATATAGTATATGAAATGCTTGATCTGAGCGAAAGAATGATCTCTGCGAGTTAGTTGATCTGAAATGCAAAGTTGGTGGAGCAACAAAAGAAACTGTAGAGAGGAAGAGGCAGCAAAAAACTACCAGGAAAGAATGCAGGTATGACAAACTTGTTTCTGTACTTTGATTTGGAAAAGAGGTGACCGGATGCAAGAGCCATTCTTCATTCTTACTTTATCGACACCTACCATAGATAGATATATATATATGTGGCAGACCTTGACTCCAACTTGTTATTAGTTAAAACATTAAAGGATCGATCACCGGAAAAAAACCTTGTATCCTAAGAGAGCATATACAATGCCTCTCTAATTAAATGATTAGCAGATGGTGTGCTGTAATGGTTTGGATGATCCAAATGTCCGTCTACTTTACGCTTGGTTTACAAGTATGGTGGTGAGCACTAAGGATTGGATCTATTTCTCTTACATTTTGTCCACTCGCACCACTTTCCTTACAAAATTGACAATCGTGCATGAGTTTCAGAACGGTCGTACAAACTCAGTGTACCTGAAAATTCTTGACCTGACTTGAAGCCGACCTGATTGAACTCTACGGAATTGACCATAAGAAACTTGACCTAATACTTATTTGACACCTGATATTAGCTGATCATACAGGAACTAAATCTAACTGGTATAGTCAACTTGAGAAAAACTCGAATGTACTGGAAAAGTTATAAGATAAAACTTGACCTAATATGACTAGGACTTATTTGTCACCATGAAATACAATTCAGTGTGAAACCAATGTGCGCGGTGTTTTGAAATTTGGATAGTTAGGACAAAATGTTAACTTGAAAGTACACAATCAATATTGATCTAATTGACTTGCCTAATTACCTACTCTACCCAAGAGTGTAGCTAGGATGTTTGAATCCTAAATCTCATTTGATTAGCAGTTTTTTTTACCACATATTGCCCAATTGATGTTTTATGTTTCAATGCGAGGTTCACGATAAAGGCCGATATATCTTCGGACTAGTGTTGTTAGGATAACCATCTTGTGGGATTATGTAGTATTTTATAAGAAAACAAATTAGCTGATGAGTTGTCACTTTTAGTCACAGGTAAGGACAAGTTTTAAAGGGTCATTTTTTAGACCCAAAATGTATGAAAATTAGGTTGCTAGACAATACCTTATAGGGTGTGATAAATGGTACTTGAGCTAACTAACAACCATTTGAGGATAGACTACTCCTCACCTATTCAGTAGGTCTTTGAGATTTGAATGCTCATCTCACGATAATGACATCGTTTCTGTCATGGCATTAAAGCAGGAAAACATTTTGTTCGCTGTGATTTCTCTATTCTCTCTTTCTCAATATTCCTCTATGAAATTTTCTCTTCCGCTATTGTTGTGTCTCTTTTCCCTTTGCTATCTGTTTCTGAAGGCGGACATGAACAAGAACAACAATAACAACACAGGAAACATGGATGATTCTGCTATAATTGGCTCCTCAACGAAAATTGACTACTTTGATCCTCTCTATATGCCTCCAATCCAGGAATGATTATAGCTCCTAAATTCTCTGGAGAAAATTTCGCAACCTATAAGCGAAGAGAAAGATTGGTTTTATTGATGACACCTTGAAGAAACCACATATGGACGATGATAAAGCGGGATACTTGGAGCATGCAGACTCTATGGGTTCAACCTAGATTATTACTACTTTGGATCAATGCATAGGAGACAACCTTTTTCTCAGTACCAGTTCGGTAGATCTCTAGAAAAATTTATGCAACAAGTATGACAAAAGTAACAGAGTTCAACTGTTGTCGATTTAAAAAGGAAATCGCTCACATATTCACCAATCTGGAGACACTATCGTTGTGTATTTCACTTGAACTAATAGACTATGGGATGCTTTTTTTTTCTTCTATTCAATGTTGGTTCATGTAACTGCAAGGAAAGGAAAGAATTAACAAAACTCAGGGAAAGTGAGCGGTTGGTTGAATTTCTTATAGGAATGGATGAACCTTATCATTCGATTCAAGGAAACTTATTGGTTATGGATCATTTACCAAGTATAGAGAGAGCTTACTCTCTTCTTGTTCTAGAAAAAAAACGAAGGAGCTTACTACAAAAGGTAATAGCGAAGCCATGGCTTTTGCAACAAATGGTAACGCTCAATCCAATCCTAGATGTTAGAACAATAATTACGTAGGGTCTGTAAATAATAGAAATGAAGGAGGTGATAACAACCGATCCAGGCAGAAGGTTGAGTCCTCTTATTGAGAGTAACCTGGATACCCCCGTGAGAAGTGCTACAAGTTGACTGGGTATCCAAATGGCTACAGATTTGGAAAAAAGCAAGAAAAATAATAATAATGTCAATGCTTGTGTAGAGAATACCACTTCTATCTAGGGGTGATGATCAGAGAGAAAATACTCTCATGCTTCAGGCTTCTTGAATGAACAGCTTTACCAACTTCCAGTATTTTTCGGTCGAAACAACAAACTAGAATTCTCTTGTAACACCCGTACTTGGTAATCAAACCTTAAACACGTTCTCAGTATAATCAATTTAAACTTAAGCAGCGGAAATAAATACAATCTAGTCTTAGTGTTACTGTTGTTACTCACCCAGAGAAAGCCAGACAACCTTGCTAGACAGAAATATGTAAGAAATTATTCATGCTTCACTCGTGGTCATAGATATTTTTGTCCTTGTGAGGTGTCCGAGTAGAAAGTTTGGACAGTAGACCCGGACACGTGAAACATTCAAAGAGAGCATTCTGGAGTCGTCCTGACTTTTGTCCGGGCAGGACAAGAAGGGTCTGTCTGGGTAGAAGAGCCAGACAAAAGTCTGGATGTGATTATGTTTTGAGCTCCTTCCACCGCTATGTGCCGAATTCCTCTTAGATCGCGTCCTAAGTCATAGAAACACAAAAACAAGATAGTGTAAGACATTTTCTCTTCAATAAAGATATGAACTTCATTAATCATAAAACTAGGAAAAAGGCAAGAAAGACGAGGGATTAAAGCACTAAAAAGTATATCAATTATCGGTGCATCATTGTTCCGATAGTTAAGTGTTAGGATGTAAAACATTGTGAGAGTATCTAACTGTACTTGTTGGAATTTGACCTGCTGGTGGTAAGTTAATGGGAAGTACTTTGGTTTTAGAATTAGCCTTGGCACTCAATTATGTGAGTGTGGCGGTAACGCCCCACTAGCATTGTTATTATTTCCGTTGTGAGGTAGTTCTATCGTACTGAGTTGCTGGTGGTAGGCGGAGTGTTACAATGATTTTGTTTGTGATGCTTGCTTCCACGCTAAGGCTCATAGGATTCCTTTTGAACATAGAGAAATAAAACTGCTGATTGTTTTCATATGATACATGACGATATTTGGGGACCTCTTCATACTCCCACTCATGATGGTTTCTGATATTTTCTCACAATTGTGGATGACTATAGTCATGCCACTTGGGTTCACTTGATTAGATTCAAATCAAGTTTGAGCATTCTGAATAACTTTACTATCTTTTGTGAAAAACAATATGGAAAAAGAATTAAAAGGCTTTGATCCGACAACACCCAAGAATTGGGAACTAGTGCCGAGGGGAAACATTTCTTTGCTGATCAAGGGATTATCCATGAGCTGAGTTGTCCATGTACACCTCAAGAAAACGGTGATGTTGAAAGAAAACACTGCTACATGCTAGAAACTTCCCTTGCACTTTATTTTAAATCAAATGTGTTTATTGCTTATTGCGGTGAATGTGTGTTACATGCTACATACCTCATTAATTGTCTTCCTTCTAAGGTTGTGAAACACGAAAATCCCTACGAGGTGCTAAATGGAAGTAAATGCACTTATGACCAAATAAAATGCTTTGGTAGTCTTTGCTATGCGACTGTTCTAAGAAGACCACATGACAAGTTTACTTCTCGTGGGATACCTTATGTTTTGATAGGATTCTTCCCATATCAAAAGGGGTATACCTTATGAATTTAGAAAATCGGAAGATCTTTGTCATTAGGGATGTGACTTTCCATGAAGGAATCTTTGCAAGAAGACTTGAACATTTCGATACAACCTTCAAACCACATTGTGAGAGTATCTAAATGTACTTGTTGGAATTTGACCTGCTGGTGGTAAGTTAATGGGACGTACTTTGATTTTAGAATTAGCCTTAGCAGTCAATTATGTGAGTGTGGCGGTAACGGCCCACTAGCATTTATTTCCGTTGCGAGGTAGTTCTATCGTACTGAGTTGCTGGTGGTAGGCGGAGTGTTACAATGATTTTGTTGTGACGGCTTCCACGCTAAGGCTCACAGGATTCCTTTTGAACATAGAGAAATAAAACTGCTGATTGTTTTCATATGATACATGACGATTGATAAGTGTGAAACATATAGGCTTTTAAAGGCTTAATTACCTTATAATCTGCTACAGTTTAAGCAATGTTCCCACTTATTCTGTGTTTTTTCTAAGATTGATGTTTTGAAACTAATGCACTTTATATGAAAAACCCAGGGAAATGAAGATTTACATCATAAGGACTACAACGCAACAAACGGGGAACAAAAGGGAAAGAGACACAAAAATTGGTCGTGTCCGGGTCAACTTGGCCGGACAGAACCGGACGTCTCACGTCCGGATCTCTGTCCGGGTCAACTTAGCCGGACGTGACCCAACCGAGAATTTGTAGCTTGTCCGGATCCGGACAGCGATCCAGCATATTCCGAGTTTCAGATCCAAAACCGCTGTCTCACGTCCGGATCCGGACACAGATCCGGACGTCACCAGAGCTGAAAATAAAAATACAATCGCGCTGATAATCGCTTTCGGCGCAATTATCAGCCGAAAGCAAGTTAAGCCCATACTTCCCGTATATAAGCAGCAGTCATACTCAAATAATGTAGTGCACACCAAACTTCCACTAACCCATGTCTAATTTCTAATCCTATTTAAGGAGCCATTCAGCGTTCATTCCAATTCGTCCCAGACTCTCAGAGTCTAATCCTCTCTTCCTCCTCTCTACACATAAACCTCTCACGACTCGCTCCATCCAGTCATAAATCCTTCTCCGTAAACCTTCACCCTCACTCACAGACAAAACCCTGCTCGCAGCGCTTCATTTACCCGAGTCCGGATTGACGTCCGGATCGGACAGCACCAGGACAACGTGTCCGGATCAGCGTCCGACCCAAGACAGCCGGAGTGACTCAGACATTGTGGAAATTGCAGACTCGACCACAGCTTCTAAAATCAGTTTTCTGCTAAATCCCTCTATCCTTATGCTGTTTATATTGAGCATTGTTATTTTGTCCATGGCTGAGTAGTCGTTTTTAGTTTCGGTTACTATGTATCCCTAGAATAATATTTCTGAACCTTTGTGATTTTCTGCAGTACAATAGAATAAAGTTCTTTTCCCTTATGAATTCTAGATTGTTAATCTGATCAATTAATGAGTTTATCAGTTTGTAGCTATAAGTGAGAACTGCGGCTATCAATTGACTACAGGGAAAGAACCAGTTAGTATAAAGATGGTAATTCCTCTAAACACTAGACCATTAATCTAGACTACACTTAAGCAATTAGTAAACAGTGGATTCATAACGAGAGTTAGGATTCGGTCTTTGCTAATTAGAATTCGTGGAGCGGGAGACCGAATACGAGTTATCCTTATTCTAGGGTTTATTCAGAATACTGTAGAAATCACTTAGGGGAAGAAATTGCAATCTGAGAGAGAGTAGTAAACCGGAATTCCTTTATCAAACAAAAATCAAAACAATTTTACCTGTTGTTTATTGCTTTTGAACTCTTTTACAAACATTCACCATCACATACAAAAACCCCCAATTTCCTGTTATTTGTTTTGTGTGTAAGTAGAAATTAAAACTAGTCGCTGCCTCCTTGGATTCGTACTCAGGGAATACTCCGAGATTTAAAACTTGCTATAATCGACCGGTACACTTGCCGTTAGGTTAAACCCCTCAACAACAATTTACCGTTAGGTTTTACCCCAACAAGTTTTTGGATATTTGGGGACCTCTTCATACTCCCACTCATGATGGTTTCTGATATTTTCTCACAATTGCGGATGACTATAGTCGTGCCACTTGGGTTCACTTGATTAGATTCAAATCAAGTTTGAGTATTCTGAATAACTTTACTATCTTTTGTGAAAAACAATATGGAAAAAGAATTAAAAGGCTTCGATCCGACAACGCCCAAGAATTGGGAACTAGTGCCGAGGTGAAACATTTCTTTGTTGATCAAGGGATTATCCATGAGCTGAGTTGTCCATGTACACCTCAAGAAAACGGTGATGTTGAAAGAAAACACTACTACATGCTAGAAACTTCCCTTGCACTTTATTTTAAAAAATGTGTCTAGTGCTTATTGGGGTGAATGGTGTTACATGCTACATACCTCATTAATTGTCTTCCTTCTAAGGTTGTGAAACACGAAAATCCTACGAGGTGCTAAATGGAAGTAAATGCACTTATGACCAAATAAATGCTTTGGTAGTCTTTGTTACGCGACTGTTCTAAGAAGACAACATGACAAGTTTACTTCTCGTGGGATACCTTATGTTTTGATAGGATTCTTCCCATATCAAAAGGGGTATACCTTATGAATTTAGAAAATCGGAAGATCTTTGTCATCAGGGATGTGACTTTCCATGAAGGAATCTTTGCAAGAAGACTTGAACATTTCGATACAACCTTTTCATGACTGTGATGGTACTCTTCCTCAAACCACATTGTGAGAGTATCTAAATGTACTTGTTGGAATTTGACCTGCTGGTGGTAAGTTAATGGGAAGTACTTCGATTTTAGAATTAGCCTTAGAAGTCAATTATGTGAGTGTGGCGGTAACGGCCCACTAGCATTTATGTAACACCCCTACTCTAATCGGCTCCTAATCATTTTACTTAACATTGTAATCGCAGCGGTAATCTCAATACTTGAACTACTGGTGTCACCGTTCTCACTCGCCCATACGAGTAATAACGTGCTTACTGATATATCATAAATACGAAACAATTTTCGCAGTGAACACAGAGCTAGATCTAACCTTCCCAAACTAATATAAAATACATTCACAGTGAGCATTCTAAGTATCCCAATCCTATACACGTTTCTAAGTTCGTATTCAAAATGCAACAGTGCATATTTAAACAAAACTGTAAGTAAACTACCCAGCGCGTCCCTCTCTTTGCTGACAACCGGAAGCTGCATCCTGCAAAAATGGTTGTTTGTGGATGGAATCAGCCCCTGCTGTATGTTACTACATGACCGTCATGCCCCTCAGACCTCAGTTAATTGGTCGAGAGCATGCAATTCATTTTCATGCAAGGTTTAATATAAAACTATAAAGCAACAATATATTGCAGTAACTCAATTACAAACAAGCCCCGGCTTCACATCGCATCGTAATAAACCATGAAAGCGTTACAACGCTTATACGGGTACAAAGACCCTATTTCAACAAACACTTGATGTTCAACTGAGTACGGCGACTCACTCGACCCAAACGATCCACAATAATCCACTCACGAGCAAGTGACTCGACTCAAGCAGTTCACCAAACAGACAAGAGTACAACGACTAATCAAACCAATCACATCACACAACATGAGCACAATGACTCGCCTCAACAAATCCATCACAACCACACATAACCACAAAGCATAACCAATGACAAACAAGGCGAAACAACGAGAATTATAACGAGTATAAACTCTCGTCTTTGGCATGCAAGCCCAAATAATGTTCGCCTAATGTACGAGCTAATATAGTCGTTCGTAATTGTTCAGTCATGTCTAATGACAACGTCTAGAACGACGTGTCTCTAAGTTACCCATCACCTATGGCGGGTCCCCACGGCAGTAGCCACTCCAGCGGTTAGAGTCTCCGCCGACGAAATCTGTAGTTCGTTGGAAATTTGCCAGATACGTACGGCTACCACACGGTATCCTAGTATCGTTAATGGATCACAGTTCACAGCAAGAGCCACATCCTCTTGATAAACTTATTTATTTCATCGCATCGTTTTACTATTCTTCTTAACACAGTAGACTAAGGTCATTAGTCCAATCCTGAGTATGTCGACTCGGGATCCAGTGTTAGATACGAGAGCGGCGTTAAACAGGCCAGTGCTCCGTATATAAGTCTCGGATAATATATGTATATATCTTATTATCCTAATGCTACAACGTTTTTACTTACGTTCCTTATATTACACATATTAGATAGCATCATTGTCGCTAGTTCGTTTTATAATATGTTCATATATACGAACGGTACTGTTATCGTACAACAGTAATAATAAAGCAACATTAATACACAACTCAAGCATATTAATTCACACAAGCAGACATTCAATCTTATCACAGATTTTCACACAATGTCTGAACTGAGGAAATCCTCAGAGACAATCAAGCCACATAAATAACATACCGTTCACCCTGAAAGTATTACGGTGGAGTATGATTCAGCTAGATCCGATGCTCCTCGTGTCGTCTCAACAATCTATCAATATGCATCACACTATGCATCAGCATCTCATACTAACAATACACTACGGCACCCCGTACCGTTACTAATCCATCCCGGTTTATTCCCCGTTGCTAACTGATAACGTTTGTCGGGTTTTCGGTTTAACTCGGGATTTGAAACAACGTCATATTTCATGCGTGATTACGTCGAGATATAATATACTTAACTTTAAACGTTTATTATCGCATGTAATTTAATACACATTTTATATCATATAGTCTATCACTATATTGCGTGCGTATCTTAATCATATACTATACATTTCACCTTAGTATTTATTTTCCTAAGGTTTTGTTTTTCCACCATCCATTATAATACATGGTTTCCAACCATAATATATATTCATCCTTATATACATTTTTCTTGTATATGTATATGTTTACCACATAGGTAAGTCCCATGAGTTATAAACTCTTATATTATAGTTACATTTTATCATCTTTTATTAGATGATTATTCCCTTTAGTTGTACTATGTTATACAACTTATATTAAGATTATTATCCTAATATTATGTAACATTTTATGTTGTAGCTTTACAACTCTCAAGGTTTAATTAACAAATTCCTTAGTTTATAAATCCTATCTATTTATAGTTTGTCACATTACTTAATGTGAATATCCTTACTTTTATTAATTCCATCTAAACCATATAATTGTTATAACATTTATAACATTATAGACCTTAGTCTAAAATTCATTTTCCAACCTTTAATATTTCGGTATAGCCCTTGAATTTATTTAAATTCTATTTTGACCACATAACATAATATAATGTTATACCATATACTATATCATATATTATGATATTTTTATTCCCTTTAATTTACAACCTATAGTTTTTATACAAAACTATTATATATTGCCGCATAGGCACATATATTAAACCTTATTCTTTTCCATAAACCATAGTTTCCTTTATTTACAAAATCACCCCATTATTTATACCATGTTATATACCATTTAATATAACATTTCTAACTTATAAAAAGGGTATAACCTATGGTTATATTTTGTAAAATTCCGAACAGACCCATATATGTTCTATAATTGCCATTTGGCCCAATTTATAACACATAGTTTAATAATTCATTAAAACTATATATTATACATATATCTTAATAAATACTCTTATATAATTCTAAAAATCACCAAATTTCACCAAGGGTTATAATTACCTTATTAACCCATATACTTTTGGTATTTACTATACCAACACATATATTTCTCCAAAGTGTCATAAGGACATAATAACTATATATTATACATATATAGTTTATTTTAATCCCAAAAATCAACCCAATAAATTCCTAAAAATTCCTAATAGCCCATGGGTGTTTATAATACCATTATACACCCTTTATTTTCGGTAATAACATATACCACATATGTTATAAAGTTGTTACAATTAAAACATAACTTATTATAAAACCTTAAATAAGTTATCTAACTTATTTAATTTGGTCAAAACCTACCATATGGTCAAGGTTGACCACCTTAATATTTCCTTGACCACTAATATCCATATATTACGGTTTGTACCCATATTTTTCATAAATCACCATTTAACCCCAAAACTTTATATAATCCTATAATTTTTATATAAAGTTATTTAAACTTCTAAATTTCGGCTATATCCTTTTATAGCCCCCAAATTTAATTTAATTACACTATGACCCCAATAATATACGGTAATGCATATTTAGCATCTAAATTTAATTAAAAGCTTATAAATGCATAAATAAAATGGCCTAAAGTACATGGCCTTATTACAAACATTGGCTTATAAAATAAATTACACATAAATGCCCAAAAATGCTGTAAACTCTCGGCCCTTACCATATATTTTCATTAATTACCAATTTTCCACATAATGTCTTAAATTTGACAATTATGCTGATTAATTAGTTATAAAATTTATTAAACCATTCCTTAATCACCTAAGGTCAAAATAAGACCTTAAATACCTTGTTCACTCACGGCACAATTATACACATATGTATAATTACATATTAATATACCAAGTGAGGTTTAAGTGATTTATACCTTGTTTTTGCCTAGTTAAGGCCTTGCACTAGTACAAAAACGTCTATTTCGGCGCCCCTATTTCGGCGGTTGTAGATAAACCCGCCGAAATAGGGCCCGAGATGTATACTGTATGTAAAGAAGGGTCTATTTGGCGGTTCCTAGATATGAACCGCCGAAATAGGCCCTTTTTAATAATTAAAAAATTAAAGAGACCTATTTCGGCGGTTCCTTACACGAAACCGCCGAAATAGGTGTTTCTATTTTTCTTTTCTTTTTTTAATTTAATCATCTATTTCGGCGGTTCTTTGTTAGGAACCGCCGAAATAGGTCTCTTTTTTTATTATTATTAAATAGGGCCTATTTCGGCAGTTTCTAACAAAGAACCGCCGAAATAGGTCCTTTTAATTAACCCCCCAGCCCAACTCGACACAATTACGATTTCATTAGGGCTAATTAACCCCTCTTCTCTCTCTGTTCTCCCGCGGCGATTGCGAACCCGACGCCACCGCCACCACACTGCCGTCGCCCGCCCGCCCTCCTCCTCCTCTCGCCTTCGCCGGACGTCGCGCCATCGGAGGTCGTCGCGTCGGTTGGCGTCGCCGCCCTCCTTCCGCCCAGCAACAGAGGCGAATAGAGGTGAGTATAAACCCTAACTTAAGTTTCGGTTGTGTTTAATAAAATGTTAATGTTGTTAAAATTGTTAGATGTTGTCACATTGTGATTGTGGATGCTGATATTTATTGTGTGTGTGAAATCTTTGCAAGATTTGGTTGTTAAACTAATAAATTTATGTATGCACACAAGGTGTTTGACGAAATGTCCGAGTGAATTTTTTTGCTGTTTTTGGCCCTTCTTTTAAGTATAGTTAGGTTAGCTTATTTGGGCTAGATTTATTATGCTTATATGGGGTGGAACAATGTTTGAGCATTATTTGTTTAAGTATAGTTAGGTTAGCTTATTTGTCCACTTAAAATTACTTGTTAATTCACATTTCATAAGTAAATATACATTGTAAATATACATTGGTGAGTGAGATCTCTGCTAATTATTTTTGCATAAATAAGCAACACATAAATCAGAAAAATTTCATAACTAAATTTGTTTTCAAGAAAAGGATTTTAAATATTGTATTGTTTATTTAATAGTAAAAGTGCGGTGGGGATCTTTAAATTATTTTTTCCTTATGCAATGAAAATGGCATGTATATTTTGTTTATCTAATTGCACAAAATTTGTACTAATCCCAAATGTAAGTTTACTTGTTCGAACAAGTAATATAAGTTAAGCAATTAAGAGTTTCTCCTTGTCTTCATAAACAATGTAGTCAGTTGATGAGTTATCATCTTTGACACTAAGTTCCCCACTCTCTGTAGATTGTATTAGAGTTATACTAAAAAAATTCTTATTGTGCTTGTTTGAATAAGCTAACGATAATGTTTATAATTACATATTTGATTATGATATTATATTATCGTTAATACTGAGTGTGATGCATAAGAGGTATTGAAAATTATGGATAACATGTTAAACATGAAAAATACAATTTAGGTTGTTATGTAAGTTATAGTTTGATCTTATCATTTATGAGTTGTTATGAACAACTTCATTCTGTTTAAAATACTATTAAACATTCGGTAGTGTATATATATATATATATATATATATATATATGAGTATTGTATAGTCGTTAAGTTTAATATAAAATTATTCTAATTGATGTGAATGTTGTTCAATCTTTATGCGTTGCCTCTGTAGAGATTGGCTACACGCGTCTCGCACGCCCGATTGAGAAGAGGGGCTGAAAACAATTCATTTAGAAACCGGTAAATTTTTTTAATTGAACTCTTCATTCTCTTCATTCTCTTCACTCACTATAAATTTGCAACCTAACTGCATATAAGGAACAAACACAACTACTGAGTTTCTCTTGTGTCTATACGTATTTGTGTCTCTACAGATAAATACTTAAGAAGCTTCTTTACCATTTGATGGTAGATTGAAAGCGGAGCGGAGAACTTCATTTTCGAACCGGTAATATAATCTAACTTATCATTTTTCTCTTTTGTACTTGTATTTGATTCCATAAATTATTGGAATTCGTTTGATGAATTTGGTATATTAGTTTGGTTTATGATTGAAATTTGTGTTGTTGAATAATTGGTGAATGCTTAATAATAGGCATGGTTGTGTCTTTTTTTTTTACTTTGTATTTGATTTCCAAATTATTAAAATTTGGTTTGATGGATAAAGTTGGTATTAGTTTGATTTGTGATGGAAATTTGTGTTGATGAATGGTTGGTGAATGCTTAATAATAAGCATGGGATAGGTAAAATTATGCAAAAGTCATGCCGTTTTTTTTTAAATCTCTTCGTAATTAAATTGTTTGATGTATGTGTATATGTCTAAAAATATCTAATTTTTTTTATCAGGTCTCACACATTCAAGTCCATGAATCACCTCTCTTGTTTCCCGCCTTCTTCCATTACTGTTGCACTTTCCTCCTCTGTGCCAAGTAAGTAAAACTAAACCTTATTTTTGTTTAATAAATGCAATATGTATTTAAATAAGTGCTAGTACATAATTTAGCTTCATTCCCTATTTGTTGATGCATTTCTTTTGTAATTTATTTTTTGTTGCTCCCTTGTAGAGACATATCAGAAGTGGTATTGCTGCATCTCTCGCACAAGCCTACCTCTCAGGCACCAGTTCCCTGTCCTAAATCCTTAAACAAGTACATATTTTAACTCTTGATCTTTGTTAATCTCTAAACCGGCTTGAACTTATACAGTGGAGAATTGAAAGCGTTGATTTGATGATCTGAATTTGCAATTGGTTTTCAGTAGCTAGAAGAATTGATTTATTTTAATTGTTGGTTGCTGCCATGTTGGAATGTTTGTGGTTGTGATGACTTTGGTGAGTGCTGAATAATAAGCACGGGATGTGTACAATTATGCAAAGGTCATGCCGAATTTTTGTAGAAAAAGTATTCGTAATATTGTTTTAAACACCGGTTTCTGTTTTAGAAGTGCAACAATTTCTTAAATTTAAAATGCTAGTTTTTTTGTGTTTGCAACCTTAGAGTTAGGCTAGACTAATTGACAATCATCCCAGTCATGCTCCATTAAGAAATAAACATGTGCAACTTAATACAGACCATATTCTACAAAGGCTCTAACTCACACCTGTGATCTGTTGCACATATAGTATGGAGCGTGACTGGATGTATGGTGATAGAGGCGAAAGAGTTTTGCAAAGCTTAGTTCAACACAAGGACAGGACAAAGGCGGAGAAAATTCCATGTCCTTGTGTTGATTGTGGTGTGGTTAGACATTATTCAAGCAACCTCGTACAATTCCATGTGAAGACCCGTGGTTTCATGTCACATTATACAAAATGGATTTTTCATGGAGAACCTGTTGAAGATAATGCTTCAGCTTCCTACAGTCACGATCGGTGTAAGTCAAGAACCGAGCAGACATTCGATACTATTAACGAGCCAGAACTTCCACGCGCTTCCGGAGTCAATGTTGACAGTGAGTCGACTTATCATGATGAACAATTGACGAGATGCTTGATAACGTTGAGGATAATTTTGTCGACCGGAGGATGAGTATCAAAGGTTGTTGGACGCATCCAAAACGGCGTTGTATCCTACTTGCATAAGTACACGAAATTGACAGCTATATTGAATTGTTCAACCTGAAGGGAAGATATGGATTGAGTGACAAAGGTTTCACGGCATTCCTCGAGCTGATTCATGTATGCTACCGGATGAGAACGGTCTCCCTACCACCAGTGAGGCAAAGAAATGGGTGTGTCCAATGGGAGTAGAGTACAAAAAAATTCACGCGTGTCCAAACAACTGTGTGTTGTACATGGGTGAATACGAACATCTGGACAATTGCCCGAAATGTTCGTTGTCCCGGTATAAGCATAAAGATGGTGAGTACTCCTCCGTTCAGAAAAAAAGCCCTCCAGCAAAACTTGTTTGGTATTTGCCGATTATACCCAGATTCAAACGGTGTTTGCGAATCAGAAAGATGCAAAGAACTTACGATGGCATGCGGAGGGTAGAAAGAGTGAGAGAAACTAAGACATCCAGCAGATGGGCCTCAGTGGAGAAACATCAATAGACGGTTCAAAGAACATTTCGGACATGAAGATAGGAATCTGAGGCTTGGTTATGTATGATGGAATGAACCCGTACGGCACATTGAGTAGTCAACACAGTACATGGCCTGTTCTTAGTGATCTACAATTTGCCCTCATGGTTGTGTATGAAACAAAAGTACATCATGTTATCGCTCTGATATCTGGTCCCAAGCTGCCAGGTAATAGCATTGATGTGTACCTTGCCCCTCTGATCGACGATCTGAAGCTATTGTGGAATGAGGGGACTGTGGTATATGATGCTTATGCAAGAGAGAATTTCATGCTCAAGGCTTTGTTGTTCTGTACCGTCAATGACTTCCCTGCGTATGGGAACTTGTCTGGTTAACGGTTAAAGGAACATTTGCATGTCCCATATGCGAGGAAGACACTTGTTCGGACCGTTTAAACATTGTGGGAAGAATGTTTATATGTTCATCGATGTCTTCTCCCCGAAGATCACCCTTATCGAGTAAAGAAGAGAAAGTTGTTCAATGGTCAAGCCGAAACTCGTGTGGCCCGTCTACCTCTGAGCTCTGAGGAAGTGTACGAAAAGGGTAAGGACATTGTAAATGTATTTGGAAACACATCACAAACGGCGAAAACATTTGGAAAAAGTGTTCTATCTTTTGGGAACTACTTATTGGCGTCATCTTTCTGTGAGACACTGCTTAGACATCATGCACATTGTGAAGACGTTGGTGAGGCAGTGAGTGGGACTTTACTCAATATACCCGGCAAAACAAAGCCGGATTGAAATCAGAAAGGACATGCAAACCATGGGTATACGAAAGGAGTTACACCAACAAGAGAATGTGGAACGAATCTACCTACCTCCTGCATGCTACACACTCTCAAAGGCTGAAAAGATTAGTTTTTGCAAATGTCGCACTCGGCAAAAAGTACGTTGGGTACTCTTCAATGGAAGAACATTGTATCGATGAAGATTTAAAACTTTTAGGCATGAAAATCTCACGATTATCATGTACTGATGTTACATCTTCTTCGGTCGCAATTCGAGGGATATTGCCATCTGATGTCAGAAATGCTTTAACTCGGTTATGTTTCTTTTTCAACGCTGTTTGCTCCAAGGCAATTGACGTAACCTCTCTAGATGATCTACAACGTGAAATTGTTGTCACATTATGTCAACTAGATGTATTTCCCACCATCTTTCTTTGATATAATGGTGCATCTAATTGTGCACATCGTTCGAGAGATACAGTTCTGTGGTCCGGTATACTTACGGTACATGTACCCTTTTGAACGGTACATGGGTATTCTGAAAAGTAGAATGAAGAATAGGTATCGACCAGAGGGGAGCATTGTTGAAGCAACAGTGACTGAGGAAGTCACGGAATTTGTGACCGATTATTTGAGTGAGGCAGAGTCTATTGGTATCCCAAAACCACGACACTATGGCAGGTTTAAGGGTAAAGGTGTTATTGGTAGAAAGATCGTGCAAGTTTCGCGTCTACTTATTCATCAAGCACATTTGTTTGTCTTACAACATCTTGAGGTTGTTGAACCTTATTTGGAAACCCATATGGTTGAGTTAAGGCATCAAAATCCTTTGAAAGGCCACATTTGGCTGACAAAGGAACAAAACCGAGTTTTTATCCAATGGTTCAAAGATCATGTGTTGACATTAGCATCATCAGATCCAGAAGCTGTAAGCGAAGAGATCAGATGTTTGGCAATCGGACCTGAAACTAATATTACATCATTTGAGGGGTATGATATTAGTGGGTATACATACTACACTGCACGCCAAGATGCCAAATCGATAAACCAGAATAGTGGGGTAAAAATTGAAGCTGCTGCCACTGAGTACCACAGCGGTAACCGATCTCAACCAGTTAGTAATTGGTATTATGGTGTCATCGAGGACATCTGGGAACTAGACTATGACATTGATTCCTTTCTGTTGTTCCGGTGCAAGTGGGTGGACAACCGACGCGGGTACCAAAATGATGGAGGGCTTACCTTGGTTGATCTTTCACGGTTACACGGTTATAATGATGATCAATTTGTTCTGGGAAAGGATTGCGAACAAGTGTGGTATGTTGAGGATCCGAAAGACTGCAGATGGTCTGTTGTTCTTCCAGGAAGAAGGCCGGTTGTAATCGAAAATGAAAATGAGGATAACGATGAAAATGGGACTGTAGAGGAAACATCCTTGTTTCCTACTGGATTACCGGATTCGATTGATGATACCGAAAACGATTTGCTCTACGCACGATCAGACCATGATGAGGGTGTTTGGGTAGAAAATATGAAATGATTTATGTTTTTGTACGTGTCAGGTAATGTTGTTAGTAGAATGTAGACTGTAATATCATCTTAACTGTTATTGTTATGCATCATAGTATTTATGTTATGAGTTTATCTGATGAAAATGCTTTATTATTTTTTTTGCAGTGGATGATCACCCTATGGATGACCCCATTGGACGGCTTCTCTGACTGGAGAACCTGAGCCACAGAATAGACCAAGTAAGCGGGTCACAAGAGGAGGAAAGAAGAAGAAGGACCAGTTAGCAGTACACGAGACTGAGGCTGGCCCTTCACAGCAGACCGAAGAGGAGTCAGTTGTCCCACCAGAGGCGAAGAAGCAAAAGAAGAGGTGCAACACGTGGGCTGAAGGCTAACAAGGGCCCTCCTACAAAACCGGTGGACTTCAATCAGTTCAACCAACCCCATGGAAATTGGAAGAATGACTTCACCGCTTACGGTAGCCATTTGGTGAAGTCATATTGCAACATAAACCACAACTGGAAGCAAGTGCCTCAATTGAAGGATACTATGTTTCAGCGTCTTCAGGTAAATCTCTACATTATTACTATGATCTTTTGTGAAATAATAGAACATTTATGTTTACTTTACTAACTGAATGATCATGTACGTAGTCTCGTTTCTCCGTGGATCCCGCACTTAAAAAGGATGTGCTATCAGCGATGTCGAAACAGTTCCGGGACCACAAGAATAAGTTGGCTGACAAGTTCATCTACAAGATGCCTACTCCAGAAGATCCAGATGATCCAGATCATGGTGGAGACGGTGAGAGACCACCATGGGAGGTTTACGAGGGCATAACAGAAGAGCAATGGGTACAATTTGTTGAGAGGCGTCACACACCGGAGTTCCAGGTGCACTTTATTGTCATACATACATAAATTAATCTTAATTTCTTATGTTTTTTGTGTTCAATTTCACTAACATGATCCCATTAATTTATGCAGGCTCTCCGTGCGCAACAACAAGCAAATGCTAAGAAGAATCTGTACCCTCACCACTTAGGTGGAAAAAGAATTGCTCAAAGGGTACCAGAATGGGAGCAAAAGGGATATCTGCCCACGGATGGCTCATTGGATTCCAGTGGCAGAAGAATGAAAGTGTGGGAGTTAAGCCACATTCCGAAGAACTCTACTCCCGAAAATCCTCAATACGATGAAGCCACGAGAGCAGTTATTGCTCAAATGGTAAGTGATATCATTTCATTTTTAGTCAAACTGTTCATTTCATTTGTATATGAACTTATGTTAAACTAATAACTGTATTTGTGTGTTGTATTAGGGTGAATTAAGCTCTCAGCTCACCCAGGGCACCTGGACCTCACAGAGGAATGATGATCCTCTTACACGCGCTCTTGGTAAGAAGGATCATCCAGGTCGTGCCATTGGGTTTGGTGGGCACGTTGGTATCCGCCAGGCATTTGGCGCCCGGGTCCAGAATCAGCCAGGGAAAGTCGATTAGCTACGAGGAGCACCTGAGAGCGTTGGCTGAGATGGAGCAGAGGATTACTCAGAGCGTCGACGAGAGGATCGCTCAGGCTATGTCAAGGCTTCAGCCACAGCAGCATGAAGCCAAGAGGTTTCTCGACCACCAGTTGAGTCACCCATTCAGCAGCAGAGTGCACCGGTAGTGAGAAGTAGTGTCCACTCGGCTGATCCGTTTCCCTATGCATCTCTAAAGGTTAGACTAACATTTCAATTGAGTACATGACGATTATGATTTTTCACTTGATCACTAATATCATCATAGAGAATTCTCAATTTTTATCTAAACAAGTTCCACATAACACTCAGGCACCCACTGAGTGCCATCTGTTTTTACAAATTGGAGTAGAAGAGGTCATGGTGCATGGGGAAAACTTTTCCCCTCTCTTCCAAGTGAGATTGTGCACGGTGAACCACTCCGACATTACCATGCACGAGTGCTTCTGAACGAATTTGTTGCAGAGCATGCTGACGTCGGTTTACCGGTGCCGATCCCACAAAGACCTACCTTGCGTTCTGCACAAACTGCGACAGTGCAGTGGCCTGTACGATTGGTCAGACTCCCTGGGCAGGTATTACTCTTAACCGTTGCTATAAAACTATTGGTGTACCACCTTGCATCCATATACTTAATTAGACTAATATCATAGGAGATGAGCCGAGAAGACTGATAAGGGCAAAGGAAAAAGAATTGCCGCACCTGTGCAATCAAAGGCATCCACAAATTTTGTGCTTAGACCTGCTTTGGTGGAGAAGAGAATATTGGCCGGCTTGTCGACTAATATGCAGATTCTGCATTCCTCGTTGTTGCTGCTACCACCTGATTGTGATTCCCTCACTGTGGAAGATCCCGAGCGGATATTTCACTATATAGTTCAAGGAGAAGATATACATCGATTTGGGATGTATATGTCCGACTTCGAGGAGTGCTTCAGGAGGGATTGGTTGAATGTGTCGATTATCAAGTCGGCCGCCATGTGAGTGACTTCTACCTTTTATATTTTGAATTCATTGATTGGTGATGAATTAGATGTTTGAATAAAAAGTTAATGACTAATGATATTGCCTCATAGGTGGGTGCATGATAAGGCGATCAATGTCTATGAAGATCACAGATTTGGATTCCTGTGTCCTGCTATGTGCAGTGAAGTCCAGATGACAAGTGATATGGAAGGCCTTATGCAATATATGACGAATGCCCTCTTTGAATGTTCTAACAAGTCATTTATTATGCTGCCATATCATTCAGGGTATGATATTTGACTATTTCTCTTAGTATTATCTAAAACATATAGTTTGTGTTAGTTGCTTAATGATTCACACATTGTGTAATTTGTGGACAGTCGACATTGGTCATTGCTTGTGCTGGTGATGTTGAAGCACCCACGAATCTTGCAATTTGACTCACTTGGTACGGGCCAAGAGACCGAAGATCTCCACCGCAATACTGGGGTAATTAGTTTGTTATCGTAAACAACAATTATTATTACTTAACATTAACTGTTTCATAACTTGCTACTGATGCTTAAAACTATATATTGCTGATGTATATAGTTCCATGAGAGCTGCATTATCTCTCCAGAATAACAATGAAGAGTAACCCTTGGAACACTGTCAAGGTACTCTATTAATTGATAAATTTGTGTGATAATGTTTAAACTTGTTTATAACTGTCAATATGTGCGTTTGTATAGTGTCCGGTGCAGCCTGGGGGTTCAGAATGTGGATACTATGTCATGAGATTCATGAGTGACATAGTAGGAGCGGCAACCTTTTACCAGAGCACTCGTTAGACAAGGTAACATTCTTTGAAAGTTTCAGTTATGCTCTTTACATGTTGTTAGACTTGTACGTTTTAGATTAATGTTCATTTTTTTTCAAGGCTTACGAAGAAGTGTTCAAAGGTGGTCAGTATGATGATGCTCAAATTGTTGAGATGCTTGAGGAATGGTCGGAGTTCGTCTGCACAAGTTTAATGAATTGATGATCATGAAGATGTTTTGTGAACTTTTTGAGTATGTAATGTAACTCTGTACACTTGTGGATGGTGTAATGGTAGATTTGAATTGTAATGGTGTTTTTTATTTGTAATGAAAGTGTGAATAAGTGTAATTGCATTGGTTTTGTTAACTCTCAAATTGTGGTGCGTCGTTGGTATTAATTGGGAGCTTTTATAACTTTTTAAATGTGTGCTGGAGCTCCCTGTATGGATGAAGCTTTATTACAGGTCTCATTGAACAAATGCGGTGAATATATATATATAGCTGGATGGAAAAAAACAAAAAAAATACCCCTATCTCGGCGGTTCTTAGAGAACAACCGCCGAGATAGACCCATGGGATTGACCGATGCTGAGATTGACCATGAGTCTATCTCGGCGGTTCTTAGAGAACAACCGCCGAGATAGACCATGGTCAATCTCACATCGGTCAATCCCAGGGTCTATCTCGGCGGTTGTTCTCTAAGAACCGCCGAGATAGGTACACCTATTCGGCGGTGCTCATTTCGGCGGTTCACAACCGCCGAAATAGGCCCATTGGAACCGCCGAAATAGGCCTTTTTCTACTAGTGTTGTTTGGCCACGCCCAGCTTAGGATAAAATTTCCACATCATTATTTACATGTTTTCAAACAGCAATTAAGGCATAGTTAGTCTCCAAGAAAGATCTAACCATAAGAAGTGTTTAATGTCAATTTTCAAGGTAAAATTTACCTCAAAATACCAGTAAAAAAGGTTGGTCTCGGCCTGTTTTTACAGTAGGCAAAGAGTGTTAAAAGAGATACTAAAACCAAGCTTTAAACTGGTATAACTCAGATTGGAAGATAGCTAATCTTTACCTTGTTTAAAATGCCTAAAATGGTGTTTTTGGCTTGGATCTGGTTATACTTCGAAGCTCTTGATGTACCAACTAGATAAGTATGTTAAGATGAAGATTATAAGCTTAGAAACAAAGTTTCACAGCCGGATTTGAAGGGAATCAAAAGATATGTGCTTAAAGCACATTTTTATACCTTAAGAACAAGGTTAGCTTTCTCCACCTTCTTCCCTTGTTAATGCCGAGATATACCCTCCATTTAACCTCCAAAACAACCTAAGAACATTGATGGAAATGGTTGATGCTTTGCTCCATTGAAAGAGGTAAGAATTGTGAAGAAAATGAACATTTATTAGCTTAATAAGCTTACCTATGTATCAAAGTGTTCTTCTCTGTTCTTGGTGACTTACCCACGTTTTTGGAGAAGCAAAGAGAGAATGGAGAAGGCTGGTGTCGGCTGGGAAGTGCAGCAAATGAGAAAAGTAAGTTAATTAAGCTTATATGTGTATTATTGTTACTTTCAATAATTAACTAGATGACTCATCATAACAGCTGTATAACTGAGTGGAGATTGATAATTGAGTGGGCATGACAGCTCTTAGAAGTCGGCAGCCCCTAACTAAGGCAATTAGTGAGCTTTGACCACGGTTAAAGGTAAGTTAAGTAATTATGTGTTATTTTTGGGTACTATTCATACTAAATTGTCAATTTTGATTTTAAATTTTCAAACTTTGATTTAGACTTTAAAATATAGTCTATCATGTCACATTAATATTATAAATGATTACTCCAGTCTTTAAAATGACAAAAGGCATTATCTTAGAGCTCATACACAAAAAACGTGCTTTAAGGAATTTTAGTGCACATTTTGAGTCGCAGGGTTTTCTGAGCTCCGTTTTCTTTGAGAAAAGTTTTGTTGTGTTTCTTACATGATATTTGATCATGGTATCCAATTTTATATCATTTATAGGTCATTAGACCTTTAAGGTATTCTTAGAGCACATTTTTGCCCTACTTGACCTTGAAGCATGTAAATGCCTGTTCTTTGTGTTGGAGTGTTGTCCAACAATTGTAACATGTTTAGTAATGTGTTAATAAGTTTAGGACAAAATCTTAGGTCCTAAGAAGTTCATTTAGGTATTTATTTACCCTAAACAGTCAAAGGGTGCAACCTCTTGCTTTGTGTTGACCACTGTTGTTCTCAGTTGACTTTTAAGGCATGTTTAGGCCTTAATCAATGTGATTAAATATTTAATCCATATTTTATTAGTTCGGGGTATTTCAATTTATTTCTGTTGCGAGGTAGTTCTATCGTACTGAGTTGCTGGTGGTAGGCGGAGACGCGGAGTGTTACAATGATTTTGTTTGTGACGCTTGCTTCCACGCTAAGGCTCACAGGATTCCTTTTGAACATAGAGAAATAAAACTGCTGATTGTTTTCATATGATACATGACGATATTTGGGGACCTCTTCATACTCCCACTCATGATGGTTTCTGATATTTTCTCACAATTGTGGATGACTATAGTCGTGCCACTTGGGTTCACTTGATTAGATTCAAATCAAGTTTGAGTATTCTGAATAACTTTCACTATCTTTTGTGAAAACAATATGGAAAAGAATTAAAAGGCTTCGATCCGACAACGCCCAATTGGGAACTATGCCGAGGTGAAACATTTCTTTGTTGATCAAGGGATTATCCATGAGCTGAGTTGTCCATGTACACCTCAAGAAAACGGTGATGTTGAAAGAAAACACTGCTACATTTTTTTTTTGATAATTGCTGGAGTAAACCAGTTACAATTGATGGCAATACTATGGCCAAACAGCCTTTCTCGCCAAAAACAACGAACGAAAGCAGAAATACACATAGTTATGGAGAATTAAACATTAAGTAAAACAAGTTTCTAGAAGAGAGGATGACATGGGAAGGGAGATCACAGTCCTGCTGACACCATTCTAGACTTAGTCGCTTGACTGAATCTGCAATTTCTTCCCAGATAGGTGTGATATCTTCGAAAATGGCTCTATTTCTATGATGCCATAAAGCCCAAAGCGTGAAGAAGAAAGTGCATACCCAGAGCTTGTTATGCTTCTGTCTAACTGATCCAATCCATGCATGAAACAGATCAACGGGGTGCTGCGGGAAGACAAAGGTCACGCCCCACCAGTCCAAGATTCGAGTCCACAGCTTTCTAGAGCATAAGCAATGGATGAACAAGTGTTTTGCTGTCTCAACTGTTCGTTTACAAAAAATACACATCAGCTGTCCTAGTGGAATCAAGCCCCGTGCAAAGAGAAAATCCTGTGTCTAAATGCGGTCCTGAAGTATAAACCATACCAGAATTTTGACTCGAGGTGGTGCAAAGTTGTGCCAAAACACACGACACCACTGTACTCTACTTGGAATATGTTGGGCATTCACGGCCATATGAAAAGATTTAGTTGTATACCTTCCATCATTCGCTCCCATCCACCAAAGATGATCGCCTTCATGTAACAATGTCGGGCTAGAAGAATTAAGCAGAGAGAGAAGTTCTTCAACTTGGGCTCTTTCATATAGGAAGAGTGGCCTCCTTCAAACAAGAGACCATTCCCAGGAAGTACCCACCCAATATCCCATATTAGATATAGTACTGTGTTTTTGGTCGTTGATCAAAAACAGTCTTGGAAACCTAAATCTTAGGGCCTGACTGCCCAGCCAAGTATCAATCCAGAACCTGATACGATTACCTGTATTTAAAGCCCATCGAACATTGGCATTTATTGCTACCGCGTGCTCCGGTTGCCATGAGGCAATGGAAAGTATCGATTTCCAAGCTCCTGCTCGCTTGATATTAGTTCAATGATCATCGGTAATTGGTAGGTTAACATCAATATCATATATGGAGCAGATGATATTTTTCCATAGTTTTCCATCTTCTTTTTGAAACTTCCAACCATTTAAATAGAGAGCTGCGTTTTTTTACCTCTAAATTGGTGATGCCAAGTCCCCTTGTTCTTTGGGTTTGGGAGGTCGCTCCATGACATGAGCGCTATCCCACGACATCCTTCTTTCCCCCCAAAGGAAGTTACGTTGCAGTTGCTTAATTTGTTTTAGAACAATTTTTGGCAGTCTAAACAAACTAAGATAATACACAGGGAGGCTTTCAAGAACCGCCTTGATCAGAACTAGACGTCCCACACGAGATAGGAGGACGATCCAGCCCGCTAGTTCTACTTGCAACATTGTCCAGAACTGGCTCCAAGAGATAGACGCTTTGGATTACCCCCGATGACAAAGCCCAGATATTTCATAGGTAAAGAGCCAACCTGACAGCCCAGGATTTCGCGAATTGCTGCCACATGGTCATCTCGTGGATTGATAGGGATAGCCATGGATTTACTCCAATTCACTTCGAGACCTGACATTTCAGCGAAAACCAGAATACAGAACTTCACAGCATATAACTCCTCAGAAGTAGACTCACAGAAGATTAAAGTGTCATCGGCATATTGCAGATGGGATAAAAGGGTCTCATTTGCGCCTACTAACAATCCTCTTCTTTTACCCATCCGAGTAGTCTCATCCAGCCCAGCCCTTCAACACAGAGAACAAACAAGAGCGGGGATAGCGGGTCTCCCTGGCGCAGTCCTCTCCTTGGTTTGATGGGGTTGGAGGGGACCCCATTGATTAAGATCAAAATCACGGATGTGGAGATACATTCCTCAATCCATAATCTGATTTATGTGGAGAAAACACTGCTACATGCTAGAAACTTCCCTTTCACTTTATTTTAAATCAAATGTGTCTAGTGCTTATTGGGGTGAATGTGTGTTACATGCTACATACCTCATTAATTGTCTTCCTTCTAAGGCTGTGAAACACGAAAATCCCTACGAGGTGCTAAATGGAAGTAAATGCACTTATGACCAAATGAATACTTTGGTAGTCTTTGCTATGCGACTGTTCTAAGAAGACCACATGACAAGTTTACTTCTCGTGGGATACCTTATGTTTTAATAGGATTCTTCCCATATCAAAAGGGGTATACCTTATGAATTTAGAAAATCGGAAGATCTTTGTCATCAGGGATGTGACTTTCCATGAAGGAATCTTTGCAAGAAGACTTGAACAATTGGATACAACCTTTTCATGGCAGTGATGGTACTCTTCCTCAAACCACAAAAAGAGTCTTGGATCTCCAACCAGGTAACATCTTTTCATATTGTTCTAATGATGACGGGACTAATTTTTCTACTCAACATGATATTGTAGATCTGTCCCAAGGAAATCAGCAAGAACAACAGTCTACTGAAAACCAACATGAGTATCCACCCTTTATTGTGGAATGACAAGGTCTAAGACGATCAGCTAGGCCTTCTGATTACCATCGTATTTGCGGGAGCATTATACCCTTGTTGGCACTGGAACATGAAGTCCCACTACTTTCTCTGTTCATGACCAATCTTTGGAATATTTACACGGTTCTTCCTTAGATGCCACTGCTCTAATTTCTTTGACTGATGTTAAGCCTACTCAACAAATTTTTATCCTTGCCTTATCTTCTACTCAAAATGGTTTACTCAATGTCATTAACTGTGACATTGAAACCAGAAGCTTTTGAAGAAACATCTCGAGACTCTAAGTGGAACACAACTGTGGAAAAAGAGATACAAGAGCTTGAGCAAAATGAGACCTGAGAGTTAGTTTCCCTTCCTCCAGGAAAGAAAGATATTGATGCAAGTGGGTCTTCAAGGTTAAGCATAACAGTGGCAATACTGTGGAAAGATGTAAAGCTCGCCTTGTAGCAAAAAGCTTTACTCAGAAACCAGGTTTGGACTATCATGACACTTTCTCTCCTATAGTTCATTTGACCACTGTTTGTGCCCTTCTTATTATTGTTGTTAAATAACACTGGAACATAAGGCAGTTGGACGTTAATAACGCGTTCTTACATGGTGACTTACATGAGGATGTTTACATGAAATTACCGCAGGGTTATTACTCTCCAGTAAGGATCAAGTTTGTCGTCTTAGGTAGTCCTTGTATGGTTTACAACAGGCCTCTCGCCACTAGTAAAAACCTGTTTTTTGGTTACGAAGGTTTTTGTAACGACTTAAAATTATTATCATATATTTTATTAGTTTCAAGTATTTCCTTACCAAAGATACTACTAAAGTCTTGAATAAATATGAGACTACGGTAACAATATAATTGCTACAAAATAATATTTTTAGTAACGATATAACTTTTAATAACGAATAAAAGTCGTTATGATAAATAATTTGATTATTCGTTACGCCATCTCCTACAACGACATGTAACGACTTTTATTGTTACAAAGAATTAGTTTAGTAACGATTTTAATTTTTGGTAACGATATTTATCGTTACCAAAAACCTTAATTTTAGTAGTGTTGAAAGGTACTTTGGATCATGGGTTGCTACTTAATGATTGTTCTGATCTCGAGCTGGTAGGCTATTGCGATTCAGATTATGCAGGCTGTCTAGAAACTAGAAGATCGTTAGTGGCTATTTTATCACTCTTGGGGGCACACCACTTTCTTGGAAATTAAAGAAGCAGACCACTGTTGCTCTTTCCTCTACTGAAGCGAAATACCGCTCCCTTCGTCGGATTACAGCTGAATTAGCATGGCTAACTCGCCTTCTTGATGAGCTCTCTATTGATGGAATTACTCCTGTTCCAGTCCACTATGATAACAAGGCAGCAGTTGACATCACTAGGAATCCAACTCTCCATTAGCGCACTAAAAATACTGAAGTGGATTGCCACTTTGTACGTGAGAAAATAAGATATGGGCTTACCAAGGTTCAACACGTCTCTTCTCAGCATCATCTCACGGATCCACACAAATATTCTCACTAGTCAACAATATGACTCTATGACCAAGAAACTCAGTATGCATCCCTTTACTACAGCTTTCAACTCCATATTGCCTAAATTTTCCAAACCTGCATATATCATTGATGCTTCGGTTTGGAGGGGGGTATTAGGAAATAGCATTAAAAGAGTATATCATTCTTTCTTGTCTTTTACCCGTTGTATTTTATCTTTTTAACCTTCCATCTAGGTCGGTTACTTTCTTTTGCCCGTTGAGAGGTTTACTAGCATATACTTAGGTTTTCTTCTTTTTCTGTATGTAAGTCATATGTAGAACTTGTTCTCTCTGGTACGAGAACCTCCTTTTCATCTATCAATGAAAGATTTCAATTGCTTTCCTACCTTGTAGTCTCGTTTTTGTCAGTTTCCCCTAACTAGAAGTGACTACTTATTTATTTACTATCTAAAGGAACTGATATATACTAAATAGCAAGTCAAAAGATTTTTGTATACAATATTTATCATATCCCCAATATTTATCATATCCCCATTAGATAAATCCTTAAAGACTTTCTCTCCTCAACTTTTAGTTATGTAGACTCATCTTTATGCCTTTCAATTGTTTGTAAATACTTCTCTTCATCCTTATTTTTATATGCATATTTCTACTTTAGTGGTTCTGCAACCCGCAACAAAGCTATAAAGATACAAACCCTTAGATTTTTCTTATTTCTCTGAACCAATTTACTTTCTCTACATTCTTTTACTTCTCTTAAATCTTTCCAAAACACACACTATGCATACAAAACTTTCACTCAGAAAAAAAAACAAAGATTGACACCCATCTCGACTATCCTCTCCCCCTTTACTTTTCTCTATCGACCCCACTGTCCCATCTCTTCCCTTTGTTTTTTCCGTCTCGATCCCTTAGCCCCCTTTCTTATGCTTTACGATATCTCCGTTTTTTTTGTCTTGGTCGCTTTTTTAGAGTCTAGCATGGTCTTGACCAACTAACTTGAGGTCGTATGATCTAGGTTGGTTGTTGCTGGAGAGGTTTAAACAATTACACCTTAACCCCGTGATCAAAGAACTAATCATGTTCTCTTCCCTATAATCACATGTACCTCGGGAGCCAACAACCTGGTACAACAGAACCGGCCTTCCTTGAGAAAGGACCTGGGCACTGAAAGACCCAGGTCCCTGCCATCCTGTTAGAATCATTCCGGACTCAACCGCTCGGCTAGACTCACCCCGGACATAACCCGGCTACGCTGACCGCGCTCCAGCCAGAGCCTCGCCCCTCGAAGAAGCCAAGTCCTCTATCAATTTGGCTAACCTCTCTTACCGTGTTAAAACCCGGCCCAAATGCGGAAGAGGGATGTATGGCTTGATGAGCACACCGCACCGCTCTGTCCCATCAATCGCATCAGACAATTAGTTACCTCGAGCCACGAGCCCTACCTGACACGCCATTAATTCCCCAAGGCTGATGTATCCTCTCCCTGAGCAGCGCAGACGTGGGCAGGAGAAGAAAGGCTCCTTCATGAAGAAGTCGCTTCCAAATGACATCGGCTTAGTCCTGCGTGGGAACCTCTTACACTTCCAATACCCAGAGAAACCCACATTAATGCTAGATTAATTGGTAACCTAGAACCTACCTCAAGATTTAATTTTCAATAGATTCAAATCTAAACCAACCAATCGAAACACATAGATAATAAATTGGGCAAAACCATAAGCAAATCCCAAATCACAAGTTGATATTCTTAAGAGCCATAAATACTCAACAATCATCATATTCTAAGAACAAGGACTAAAATAAAGCATTAAAAGAGTTCAAGATTCAACAATGGAGTTTTGGGGCAAAATCTCATCCCTATGTACAAGGAGGCTAATCCTCCATTAGAGCATATATAAGAGAGAAGGGAGAAGAATTAGCCATTGGAGGTTGAAGGGGAGCTTTTAGGGAGGTGAGATTTCTCCTCCTCTTCTTCTACTTTTTCCTTCTTTTTCTTCTTCTTTTCCTTTTATTTCTCTTTTTGTTCGTCGCTGCCTGGTGTGTGTTCGATCCTCCTTTCATTCTCTTCTTTTATGTCTTTTAATCGTACGATTATGCTGCATTTTTTCTTGGTCCAGGTGTGCGTCTAGGTTTGTAGACCCGAACCACACTGTTGTGGCACACTATAGGCAATGCGTTGCTGGTTCGGGTTTAATACCTAGACATATACCCGAATGAGGGTATGAAAGAGACATAAAGTTTCTCGAGACCGTGGTCCGAATATGTTTACCCAGACATAAACCCGGACCTTCCTCGAATTAGTCCAAAAGCTTGTCCTAGTGGGTTGTTCGGATCTGTAGACCCGGACAGAGGCCCATACACTTATACAATATCGCATAACTTTTTTGTTTTGGCTCCAATTTAAGATCTGTTTGCTCCCATGCGTTCCTCTCTTCGTCTACTTTGCTTCTAGCTATGTTATTTATTTAAGCCATAAATGTATAAGAACACCAATAAACACACAAAACTAGAGAAAAATTAGCTAAAGTGGATACATGAGCATGGTATATGTTGATTAAAGCATATCGATTAAGCCCTTAAATGATGCTAATTTATTCACTTATCAGCTCCCTCTCTTATGCAAGCCCAGCATGTGGGTTAGGAAGAATAGTATGATATCCGTGAAATCCAATAGCCATAAAATTTTCCTCTTTTGTGCCAAAAGGGGGGGACGTTTTCAAAATCCTTTCTCAAAGTAGTAAAAGCTCCAGCGAGCAACAAGCCGCAATAGCAAAAAGTGATCATGCGACACATTTTACCTTCTCATAAGCACTACTGAGAGGATTGAATCTTTTTTACAAAACATGTGCCCTATGAATCACAATTAACTAGTTTAAGTGTTCTTTGTCTTATAAGAGTGTTATGGTATGAACACTCTCTTTAGCGGTGTAACTACATCGTCCCAGGTATGTATGACATGCCACAACTGTTGATGCCCTATTGGTTGACCTTGGTTACCATGCATATTTTCTCACAAAGGCAAACATCGACAATCATGCTACAACATCATGCAAAAGAAAATTTCACTTTAAAACAATATTCACCATGAAATTATTTACAGTGCCCACTCCATTAGCCGTAGGTTGGCCCAAACTGGGTGGATGTGCCTACAACTTTGATAGCTGAACTTATGTTGTTGCCGCTACACCTCCACCAATGGCTTCAACGACAGGATATAGATATTAACTTTGTTTCGCCTATGCCTACTTGAATGTTCTTGTCCTTAACGATAACTACACACCATATCATACTAGAGAGAGAAATATGCAAGTTTCATTTCCTATCCAACCACCTAGTTATTATAAGCGGCATAGTAAAAATCAATGTCACTCCAACAGTGAACTAATTTTTCTTGACGAATAAGATCAATCTTCATGACACTTTCTTTTGCTCTTGCCTAATTCATTATGTGCACCTTTACTCAACTTAATCGATAACATATTACCAAGATTTCAATAATATTAGTGCTTGGGTAAGTCATTAGCGGAATTCCTCTAAACATCCTCGACCTCAGTTTCTTCTCATTTAGTTTGAGTTGTGTGCTTATAGTACTTGTTAGTGTGTTTTTTTCTCCTGTAAGATAGTGCCACCTCAGTCATTTGGGACTTTAGGTGTATTTGTGTCTTTTTTTGTTATTAGTCTATTTCTTCTATTAGACTGAAGTTTAATGATTTTATGAGAAATATTACATTTGATTGATGGAGTAGATTTATTAGGCCTTGTGTATCTTCTTGTATTGTAAGATTGTATCATTCCTGTGCAAGTGGCATGTATGCTTTTCACATTAAGGCTTGTAGTATATAGAGTTGCTCTTATACAAAAGATATATATGTTAGGTCAACAAGTCCCCCTCTCCCTTCGCCAGGGGTTTTCCTCTCCCTCCGGAAGGAGTTTTGCCCTCTTGTTTTTGCAGCCTTAATTACTCTTGTCACTACCATTCTCATTCTCTCTTATATCTCTTGCTCTCGAGTAAGATGAGTTCTTTTTTGGGTGGATTTCAATTTCTTTTTCCTTTCGTGGTTGGTCTATTAGTTTTCTGTTAGACCTCTCTATTCTTAGGTTTTTCATTTTTTGTGTCTCTTCTCTCTTCTTTGTTAAGGTTGGCCGTTTTTCAAGATATGATGCCACAACATGCTTCAAAGAAGATCATCCGGCGCCGAATTGATTCGACAGAGCTTGAACAGCGGGAGCTTGGTGTTGCATGTGGCGGGACTGCACTGCATCTTCTCCAATTTGGACCGACTTGTTTGGTAATGAAAAGGATGAAAACGGTCGCGGATTTTGGGGCATGTCAGTGGTTCTCCCAGTGGTGGCTCCGCATTTGCTTGCTTAAGATTCTAATCGGTAATTTTCTTGGTCACTTCATCACATATCGGTTAACCCTACTCTTCTTGCCAACATGCAAGAAAGCAAATTGGGTGATGACAGGATATGCTTGCATCTAGCTGTCTCTTGACGACTCATCATCAAAAAGAGCCACCGGTATTCATTGGTGGAGGGGCAAGCAATTTTTTGGAGGTGTTTATTGATGGGCAGATGTGGTGCAGTGCCAAAGAAGCAAAACTAATGAGACAAAGGAAGCGGCCCAAATAAAAGACCGGCCCAGTACAAAAGAATAGCAGTAGATAATATTTGTCTAGCCCATTACACTTGTAAATATCTACAGATATCTGTTGCATTCCCTTTACAGATAGACAGTATAAATATCAGTCTCTAGGGTATGTACATGGTGCGATGCTCAAATCAATACTATTGTATTCATTGGAAATGATGTCGCCTTTCTAATTTAGTATGGTATCAGAGCTCTTAGAGGCTTCTCTTCCCTGAATCGGTCTTCTTCTTCCAGCTGCTCTTCTCCAGCCATGTCTACCGAATCATCCACTGCTTCCGGCACACAAGACAGTACTCAGTCAGGTGCTCTTGGTTCCTCTTCCTCCTCTGCCTCTATGTCCATCTCCTCTGTTCTTTCTTTCTCCCTCATCAAACTTCATCAAACTCTCTTCTGAAAACTTCCCTTTATGGAAAATTCAAATTGAGCCATATCTTAGAGGCCACGGTATTTTTGGCTGGGTTGATGGCACAAAACAAAAACCTCCAGAAACCATCAGTGGTGTCCCAAACCCTGAATATTCAACATGGAAACAAATAGATCAGTTGATAATGTCATTATTAAATGCTTCTATGACCGAGTCCGTGCTTACTCAAGTTGTTTTATCAACTTCCTCTGCTGTAACATGGAATAAAATACAGGAGATGTTTGCTGCAAAAGTAAACTCTAGAATCATGTTACTCAGGGCACAGCTTATGAGTATAAAGAAAGGATCAGATAACATAACCACGTTTTTTAACAAAGCCAGTGCTATCTCTAATTCTCTTGCTTCTGCTGGTGTTCCTATGTCTGATTCAGACTTCGTTAGCTGCATTATATCTGGGTTACCCCTTGACTATGAATCAGTCAAAACCCACCTCATGATGCGCACAGATGCAGTCACCCCTGATGTTTTATACAGCCAACTTCTCACCTATGAGTCGCATCTTGCTCAGCAAGCTGCTGAGATTTCCACCACCTCTCATATTTCTGTGAATGCCACTCAAACTACTCAAAGCAACAATAACTCCAACTCCTCACGGGGAAGGGGTTACAGAGGTGGAAGGTCCAATAGGGGTGGTTACTACAGAGGTGGAAGAAGCAATTCAAGAGGAGGAGGAAGGAACAACTCTCATCTCTCAGGCAAAGGGGATCCAAGGGTTCAATGTCAAGTTTGTAACAAATATGGCCACACTGCTACAGCCTGTTACTACAGGTTTGATCACTCCTATCAAGCTGTTCCATCTCAACAGTTTACTGCCAACTATACAGCTGCAGATTCTACTTGGTACCCGGATAGTTGTGCCTCAAATCACTTTACTCATGATTTTTCTAATCTGAGCTTCGACAGTCAGTTTTCTGGAGGTTCTGATGAGGTTCAGTTTGGCAATGGTGGCTCTCTACCAGTTAAAGGCCAAGGCACTGGTATCCTCCCTACCCCTCATGGTGATTTCTCTCTTTCTAACCTTTATATGTACCAGATTTAAACAAAAACTTGGTGTCTGTTAGACAGTTTTCTGCTGATCACAATGTGATGTTTGAATTCTATCCTGATTCTTTCTTGGTTAAGGATTTGGCAACGAAGAAAATCCTTCTCAGAGGAGGGCTTAAGCATGGTCTCTACAATTTCTCTCCTCACAACTCCAGCACTCACCCCACAATTTTGCAGACACATGTCACTCACAAAACCTCCTCTACAGGTTGGCATCAGAGATTGGGACACCCCAGCAGCAGGGTCACTAATATTACTATAAACAAATACCAACTTCCTGTTACTTCTAAGTTTTTTGATCAGAAGAATTGTAAAGGCTGTTTTATGGGAAAGATGAAATCCCTTCCCTATCCCATGACCAAATCTGTTTCTGTCAAACCTTTTGATCTGTTGTTTCTGGATGTTTGGGGTCCTGCTCACACTATTGCCTTAAGTGGAAACAGATATTATTTATCTGTTATTGATGGCTGCAGTAATTTTATCTGGATATTTCCTATGAGTTCTAAATTTGCTGTTACTGGAATTTTTACTACCTTTATTAGACTTGTTGAGAATTACTTTGGTGCACATATTAAAGCTGTTCAGGTGGATGGTGGTACAGAGTTCTTGCCTCTGAGAACTGTTTTCCAGTGGAAAGGTATTTCTCTAATGGTCTCTTGTCCCTATTCTCATCAACAGCAGGGCTCAGTTGAATCTAGACATAAAACTATTGTTGAGAAAGGTCTATCCCTTTTGGCTAATGCTCACTTACCTCTTCAGTTTTGGGAACATTCCTACCTCATAAACAGAACCCCTACAGTCACTTTATCCTTCTCTACACCATATGAGCAGCTTTTTCACACTCCTCCAGATTATTCTATACTACGAGTCTTTGGCTGTGAATGTTGGCCAAATCTTCGGCCTTACAACAAACACAAACTCAGTTTCAGATCTACTCAATGCATTTTCCTCGGGTATGCTCCAAATTACAATGGCTTTATTTGCTTTGATCCTCACTCACACAAAACCTACATCTCTCGTGATGTTCTGTTTACAAAAAATTCCTTTCCCTATCAATCTCTCTTTCCATCCTCTTCATCTTCAAATCAACAACAACAAGCTTCTGCCCCCTCCTACATTCCTATCAATAACTCTTTCCCTTTACATCCTCTCACAGGTCAAGCTAACACCACTCACACTCCTGTTGCACACTCTCCCTCTCCCACTTCTACTCATCATAGTACCAACACAAATACCCCTGCAACCCCTGTTCCTTTACCACAGACCTCTCTGTCTACTCCCTCCACCTCTAGCTCCACAAACAGCCTATCCACACCCTCAGACTCCCCTACAAACCCTTCTTCTCCACCTCAACCTCAACACCCCATGGTCACTAGGGCTAGAGACAACATTAGAAGACCCCTAGTCAGAACAGATGTGACCATAGCCTGGCCCTCCCTTCATGCTACTGAGACTATTCCTGATGATCCTACATTTACACAAGCCCTTAAACACCCATAGTGGCAGGAGGCCATGATGAAAGAATTTCAGGCCTTGCAGAGAACAAATACATGGAGCCTTGTACCCCTACCTTCTAATGCTAAAGCCCTTGGGGTAAAATGGGTTCTCAGAACTAAAAGGAAAGCAGATGGGACAGTAGAAAGAAGATAGGCAAGGCTAGTTGCCCGTGGCTACACACAAACTGAGGGCTTAGACTACAATGAAACATTCAGCCCAGTTATTAAGCCCTCAACTATCATACTTGTTTTAGCAGTTGCAGTAAATAAACACTGGCCCTTTCATCAAGTGGATATTGAAAATGCCTTTTTACATGGAGAATTGCAAGAGAAAATCTATATGCAACAACCCCCTGGGTCCACTCATCCCTATCTTCCTAATCATGTCTGCCTTTTACACAAATCTATCTATGGGTTAAAACAAGCTCCACGAGCTTGGTTTTCCAAACTCAGTGATTCCATGATTGCAATGGGGTTTCACTCCTCAAAGGCTGATCCTTCTCTATTTATCTACTCACATCAAGGGGACACTCTATTTATACTTATCTATGTTGATGATATCGTTATTACAGCATCCTCCATTGCCCTGGTCAAGCTATTCATCTCTAAGCTCTCCTCTCAGTTTCCTGTCAAAGACCTTGGCCCTCTACATTTTTTTCTTGGGGTTGAAGTATTCAGAACCCCCTCTGGTCTCCACCTAAATCAAACACAGTACATCCAAAATCTTCTCACCAGAGCTAATATGCTTCACTATCGGCCTGTCAACACTCCCATGAGCACCACTACATCTAACTCTTCCTCTCCCCCAGACCAGTTTGATGATCCTACCAAGTTTCGCAGCATCCTTGGGGCATTACAATACCTATCTCTCACCAGGCCTGATCTAAGCTACTCGGTTAATAAATTATGTCAGTCTATGCATGCTCCCACCACTGAAAACTAGAAAAACCTAAAACACATTCTGGGTTATTTAAAATCCTCTCTGGATCTCGCTTTTCATATTCCCACAAACTCCTCATTCCTGCTTCAAGCCTACTCAGACGCTGATTGGGCCAGTGACACCATGGATAGAAAATCTACTACCGGTTTCTGTGTCTACCTAGGGCAAACCCTAATTTCATGGCAATCCAAGAAACAGCCCACTGTGGCTCGATCCACCACAGAAGCCGAATACAGAGCTATGGCCTACGCTACTTGTGAAGTAATTTGGTTACAAAACTTACTGGGGGAGTTAGGAATTCGCTTACCTCATCCTCCGGTGCTTTGGTGTGATAATCTGGGAGCCACCTATCTCGCCGCCAACCCCATCTTCCATGCGAGAGCCAAACATATCGGTCTTGATTATCATTTTGTGAGAGAACGCGTTCAAAATCGGTCTCTGCGCATCGCCTTTGTCAATGGCGTCAACCAGGTCGCGGATGCTCTGACGAAGCCCTTGACCTTCTCCCGCTTCTCGACTTTTCGATCCAAGCTGGGTTTGCACCCTTTTGGATCGCGGGGGACTAATGAGACAAAGGAAGCGGCCCAAATAAAAGACCGGCCCAGTACAAAAGAATAGCAGTAGATAATATTTGTCTAGCCCATTACACTTGTAAATATCTACAGATATCTGTTGCATTCCCTTTACAGATAGCCAGTATAAATATCAGTCTCTAGGGTATGTACATGGTGCGACGCTCAAATCAATACTATTCTATTCATTGGAAATGACGCCGCCTTTCTAATTTAGCAAAAACCATAAGCCGACCAGAACAAGGATCTTTTTGAGCTATTAGAAGAAGCTGACACATGTTCTAGTAAATTCGATATATATGTCATATAATTATGTTTTTCGTATGCTTTCTAGATGCTTCCTAGGTTACAATCGTATATGTTTAGTTGGTTGGACTCTTGATGGGTATCTCCTTGTTGTCGATGGTTTAGTTACCGTGCATATTTAGCTTATGGTTTATCCTTTTCCATGCTACTCATGCAACCACACATGAGACTCAGGTTGCAAATAGTAGTTACGTTAGCTTAGACATCTACAGGTGGTTTAGGATCTTAGTTTATGCCGCACCTGTTTATTGCTTGCTTAGACTTAGTTTGGTTGTCAAGTATGAATATTTATGTATAGATCATATTAGTAATGGAACTGTTGGTGATTAAAAAAAAACAGATATGTTAGGTCGATTTAACAATGAGTTTAACATATCATTTGTACTGTTGCATGTTTTCTTTTTTTTTGTAAATACACTATTGTTTTAAAACCAAAGCATCTACACAATATTAGCTATTAGAGAGGAGAATTTTTAAACAACTACATCCCCTAATCACTTAACATTACTTTAAAGTACTTTAGCCCTTTTTTATTAACATAGTAAAATGAACTTGACTCTTTACTCCCCTTTTCTCTCATAAGCTTTTACTCTTTAATTTTTCTTTCATATAAATTCTAATTTTTACCAACAACTCACACTAACTATGAGCCATCAATTTGTAAATATCTAACTGTCGACTAACAATTGGCCATTAGCAGTTTTTTTAGTCAGGTGTGGAGGCAATTTTAATATAATCTCTCTTAAAGGCACACATTACAGTAATTGCGAGGGCGCTGAACTAGAATCATAATATTATAAAGTGGGTGTTTTTGCTTATGGAAATAAAATGATGGTTATTGTTAGGAAAAAAATTCTGAAATAACGTAGTATGGGTATAAATGTTCCCATATTAACCTTTGTCCCAAACTAATTCCTAAAATAACATTTCCGGGTGAAATCGTCTCTTCAAGAGACGATTTCATTAATTATCAAAGAAGAAATCGTCTCTTCAAGAGACGATTTCATTAATTATCAAAGAAGAAATCGTCTCTTCAAGAGACGATTTCAACATTTCCCCGCGCCACGTAGGCGCTGACTCATCGGGACCGGGGGAGGGTGAAATCGTCTGTTTAAGAGACGATTTCACGAAATCGTCTCTTAAACAGACGATTTCATCCTTTGTAATATACGCCGCGGCAAAACGCGAGAGTTACAAATTTTACTAATGAAATCGTCTTCTGCAAGGACGATTTCTCTATTAAGAAAGAAATCGTCTTTAGAAAAGATGATTTCACGGGTTATAGAATACTCACCCGATTTTTCCCTTCCCTTCCTCGTTCATTCCTTATTTCCCTCTGTCAATTACCCTCCGAGAGCAGAAGCGAAGAACGCCGCAAGTGCCGCGCCCACCCCCGTCCTGCTCCTGCCGGAAGCCGCCTCCGACGCCGTCACCGGCCACCGTCACCGGCCACGAGCACCACCTCCGACCACCTACAACAAATACTTGTTGTTTAGGTAATTTTCTAACCCTAAATTAGTTAGAAACTGTTAGATAATTAGGGGTTGTTAGAAAATTAGGGATTGTGAGAGTGAGAGTTGATTATGTGTGTTTGTGTGTTAAATTGCAGTGGTAACTGATTATTTGCTAAATTGAAGTGATAATTTGTTGTTGGTTTGTGAAATTATAGTCAAAATGAATTGTTTGTGTAATTTGGTAATATTGGGATGTAGTAAAATTTGGGAAATTTTGGATATAAGTGATTGTTGGAAGTGTTTAAATAATTATATGCAATTGATATGGTTGAATTGTAGAATTAGTTGTTGAATGGTAGTGTATTGCAACATTATAGTGGTTGTTTTTTATTTTCGGTTTTGTTTGTTTCCAATCAGCCAAATGGTGGAACGGTTGATTAAATTTGTGAATTATGAATGATGTTTGCAATTAGGTGGATATGTCCGACATTATCCAGTTCTTATGTCGTATTAGTGGCAAAATTGTTTATGGGCCAAACGGAGCTGATTACGAGGGTGGGAAGAAGAAGCTCCTCATGGTTAGTGGCGACACCAATTATGAGCAGCTTATTGCTGAGATTGGTAGTCGTTTCGGTATCGACTTGTGCACCCATGAAGTAACGGTGTCACAAAGGATGGGTAAGACAAAGAATGACGGAACCACAAAGTGGACAGTGATACCCATCGATGATGATGGGGATCTTAAAAATGCCATGTTCTACTGTCAGTGTGATGGGCCACAAGATATATTCTATGAATTGTACGCTGAAGTACATGAAAACCGACAACCACAAACACTTCTCATTTCCTCATCTTATCAACACCAAGCTCCTCCAAGCTTCACACCACCTGAAAACCTAACCCCTTTGCCTTCTTCATATCCATACATCAAACACAAAACATCACAAACACTTCTCTTATACTTAATGTTCCTCCTCGATGAAACCTACTTACATACACAAGAACATTCATCATACCCAACACCCGTTGTAGATCCTCTCGAACATGATGGTGGTGATGAACTTGGACACTTTGATGATGATGGCTACTTGCGGGAAGAATTCGAGGAGGATGAGATGGAATTGTTTGGAGGTGGCTCATCCAATGATGATGATGGTGATGACAATGATGGTGCCGATGATGCCACACCGACTGATGTGGCTACTGCTTTGGTCACTACCACCACCGGGGAGGGCGATGCTTCTCTTGTCCATCCATACCCATTCTACAACGCCGGTGGTGGTAGTGGTATTATGAGGTGGGAGGAGGAACAAGAACTGGAACTGGGAGATTGGAGCTACAGCGATGAGTTCAAGAAGGGTATGCTGTTCCGGAGCAAAGAGGCTGATACATTCTGTGAAGAGGCACCACATTATTCATCATCGATCGTTTGTGGTGAACCGGTCAACCACAAAGTTGTGGGACATCTACTGCTCATCCGAAAACGAGTGTGGATGGAGATTGCGTGGTGCGGTAACGAAGAAGCACCCTAGTTTCTTTATCACCATTGCTAAAGGCCCGCACACCTGTCTGAACTCGATCTTGAGTCAAGAGCATCCACATCTTGACCTGAGATTCATGGCATGCATATTCACCAAGTATGTCAAGAGAATCCTTACATCACAGTTGGTGACCTTCAGACAGTGATAGCTGATCAGTTCCAGCATTCTGTCAAGAGGAAGAATGTTTGGGCGAAAGGTGAGAGCTATTGAGATGGTGTATGGTGATTGGGATGATTCTTACAGCACGTTACCACACTTGTTACGGGCAATTCAGCATACAAACCATGGCACGAAGGTTGAAATTGATTGGCACGACACTGATCCCGGGTACGGTATATTCAAGAGGGTTTTCTGGGTTCGGGCCATGCATTGATGCATTCAGACATTGCAGACCCGTGATATGTATTGACGGTACTTTCTTGTACGGAAAGTACAAGCATAAACTCCTGATTGCATGTGCAAGTGACGCGGACAAACACATAGTGCCACTTGCATTTGCGCTTGTTGATGAGGAGTCATACGCATCGTGGTCATGGTTTCTCTCTTGTCTCAGGGTCCACGTTATATCGGCCCGTGAGGATAGTTCTCCGATGTGTTTGATTTCCGATCGTCATGCTGGTATACTTGCAGCTGTAGAGAGATCAAACGGGGTGTGGAAACCCCCTAGTGTGCACTGGAGGTATTGTGTTCGCCACATTGTCAGCAACTTCAACAAAGTGGAAAGAAGTGCAGGGATGAAGAAGATGGCCTCCAGAGCAGCTTGCGCATCACAGCCCCGTAAGTTTGATATATGCATGGCAGAGTTGCAGAGTGCTAGTGCCACTGCCCCTGATTTCTTTGACACTATACCGAAGGAGCAGTGGACATTCGCACATGATGGTGGGCACCGATTCGGCATGATGACAACGAATTTGAGTGAGAGTTACAATGTAGTTTTGCTCGGTGCTAGAAACTTACCTATTGCTGCTTTGGTAGAGAAGACGTTCTATAATTGTGTGAAGTACTTCGACACACGAAGGGGTCAAGCATCGGCAGCTGTGGCTAGAGGAGAGGTATATGTTGGTTGGGCAATGGAGAAAATGCAGAGATGGAGACAGTCGGCCAACGCTCACCATATTACCAGATTTGATGGGCCTAGAAATTAAGTTATTCGAAATCACCACTGCCACCAGATCCACACCTTATGGGTTCAAGGGTGGCAATCGACACACTATTAAGCTAAGAGAGGGGCATTGCACTTGCCAGAAATGGCAGACTTACAGGATTCCATGCTCACACGCTTGCGCAGCAGCTGCTTTCATACACATGGACATTACATCTCTTATGGGGTCGTGGTACAGTTGGCAGAAGCAGCTCAATGTGTACGGTCGACTCTTTGTCCCATTCGGGGATCAGCACTCGTGGCCTCCATCAGACTTTCCCATCATTCTTCCTGACCCATCTCGTGTGCGAGGAAAGGGAAGACCGAGATCAACCCGTATTCGTAATGAGATGGATTTGAAGGAGCCCAAGAAAAAGACTAGATGCACTAGGTGTGCGCAAGAGGGTCATAACAAGAGATGTCCTAGTAGTAGTTCTACTTAGTGTTTTTGTGTTGTACTATTCGATTACGTTTGTACTTGAATTCGTGTTGTTCGTAGAATATTAATGCAATATTTCTTATGTTTTAAAAAATGCATATTCTTTTCTAAGATACAAGCTTTTGATGTGGTTGAATCTCTGTTATTTAATATTCAGTTACGCATGGATCCCGGTCCACCCCCTGGTTCCATACTTAGACATCAGCGTAGTCATAGATCTACGTCTATCTGGGATGGGAATGAGTATCAGGTGCTACACTGTCGCCGCTTTGAGGCTAGCGTACGACGTGGCGGGCATGTTCGGTACGATGAGAGGATGCGCCCATACTTAGAGGCCTCTGGTTTCATTGGGTTGGCCAGTCTAGAGTTCATCTCCTTGGACTGGCATCTGATCACTGCTCTGGTCGAGAGATGGCGTCGAGAGACCCATACTTTTCACATGCCGACAGGAGAGACCACTGTTACACTGGAGGACGTTGCTGTCCTTACTGGGCTACCTAGACGGACTGCCGGTTACGGGTACGACACATAGAGATTGGGGAGCATTGTGTGATGATCTACTTGGAGCTAGGCCGGCTGATCTTGGACATCATAGCAGGATCAAGCTCAGTTGGCTGGGTGCTACTTTTGGTCAGTTAGCTGAGCATGCAGATGAGGTGACAGTGATGAGGCACACCCGTGCGTACATACTTATGCTGTTGGGTGGGACCATTTTCGTTGATCGATCGGGGAACCAGTCCATCTTATGTTCTTGCCGCTACTTCAGGATTTTGCTCAGGCTGGACAGTACAGCTGGGGTTCCGCCTGTCTGGCATGGTTACAGGCAGCTGTGTCTGGCGTGTGATGCTGGGGACAGTGGTATTGCCGGGGCGCTGGTCGTCCTGCAGGTTTGGGCGTGGGAGAGATTTCCTTACATAGCTCCCATCCGTCGACGTGCCCATCATGCTGGTCCACTTCCTTTACTTCCTCTTGCCCATCGTTGGCATGTCGAGTTCGACGTGACCGGGCACTCCACGCATGTCCTCACTCACTACAGAGAGGCATTCGACAGACAGACACAGCATCAGGTGAGTGTCGTTTTTTTGTATGTTGCATTGGTTTCATTTCACAAACATTTTGTGTCTAACTTTTAGTCTTCGTTGTTTCAGATTGTCTGGCAGCCCTACACGGATGAGGTGTTACGGTCTCTTCATCCGGCTTGTTTGGTTGGTCTGCATATTGCACGAGCTCGGGTGCCTCTTATATGCTTTCATATAGTGGAGTGGCATCTCCCGGATCGTGTGATGCGGCAGTTTGGCGCGAGACAGTTTCCACCGGATGATCCTAGGACAGACGGGGATGATGCACGGGTTGATCTCCACAGCATTGACTTGAGAGGCCGCACGGATTGGAACTGGGCGACTCACCATTCAGAGTACATTGCCCTGTGGAACCTGCGCGCTGAGAGAGTTGTCGATCTAAACATGGATGATCCTGGTCCTGCGTACGAAGAGTGGTACGGCCGCAACACGAGGAGATACATTGGCCGTACGGGAGCTCTATTGGGATACATGGTGAGTAATTCCGACTTTACTTGTTTTATTTTAGTATTATAACATATCATTTTGTTATATTCATGTTTTCAATTGTGGTATAGGGGGAGACCACACATGAGGTCATCGGCATGCTAGATGCGATGCGTGTCGATGATGCTCTCACTAGTCTACGGGCGATGAGAGATGAGTACAACAACACGTACTACGTCCTTCCACGGCCACACATGTCCCGTAGCTGCCCCAGATGAGGAAGATGCTAATGCCGCTGCGGATCAGGGTAGGAGACAAGGGCGTGGTCGTCGTCCTCGTGGTCGAGGTAGAGGAAGAGGACGTGCACGTGGTGAAGCTCCTGAGGCAGTAGATCATCAGGAGGCGTTCGACATCGCTGGTAGCATGACCCTATCTCAGATCGTTGATCCTACGCAGCAGGTCGACACTACTGGATTTGCATATTTTGGGAGCAGCTCAGGCTTTCCCGGGGCGTCATCCTCCGGTGCTGGGAGGCATGGATCACGACGCCGGCTGCAGACCTTGCATTAGCATCTACATCTACTCCTGGAGCACCACTCAGGGATAGAGATTCCCGAGATTGTCATGATGTAGGGGATCTAAGTGGTCGTGACCTTGATCCTACTCTTGCATCAGCAGTTGAGGATCCTACACCTAGAGTGACTAGGACGTATGTACGACGTAGTAGACGTAGATGATGTAGACCTCATACTTATTACATTTTGTAAACAACTTGACATTGTGCCACTATTGTTTATGTTTTCTATTTTATAAACTATTGAATATGGTACACATTTTGATTTCTTGTGTTTCTGTAATATCACAATTGTGTTGAAGTGTTTCTGAGTATCGTGATTGTGTGGGAGTTTACAATATGTACAGGTTGTTAGAGATGGATTTGTGGTGTTCCAACACTTGGAAAATTTTCCAAGTATTGTAAACAGGTGAAATCATCTCTTGAAGAGACGATTTCTGTTCACCAGTTTTAAAAAAATTAAGGAGCCGACGTCTGGAGAAGGAGAAATCAGAAGACGATTTCTCCTTCTCCAGATTCCAGCCAACTCAGCGCCGATGTGGCGCGTACAAAATGTTTGTAATGATGGAAATCGTTTTCTCCCGGAAAAGTTATTTTAGGAATTGTTAATATAAGTAATATGTTAGTCTAGAAGTGTTATTTCAGAATTTTTTTCGTTATTGTTAGTGTGAAAAGTTAACTCGGAAAGTTAACTGTAAATCACTATAAACGATGGCAGATATTTTAACCCCGTATTCCGTCGACCTTTCATCTCCGTTTCCAATACTACCGTCCTTGGAGGGTCTTGCATCTCCATCCTCACCGATCAGCACTACAGCGACACAATTTTGGATCGAGCGTGTGATTGTCGTTATACCAAATCTCGTTCGTCGACCTTTAAAGATCAGTCTTACTCCTGATTCTGTCGCTTCTCTATCTACTAAAATCTGTTTAAGCAATGAAGATTTAGATCTGAATCCGAGCTGCAGTTTGGCGTGTACGAGGGGTCCGTACCATCAGTAAACGTGAATCGGGATCGAGAAACTGGGTTTTTGGTAAGCTTTTCCATTACTTCATTTCTGTCTGTCTCTCGCTTCTTCTGTGGCGTCTAGATGCGGCCGTGTGCGGCTGGACCCGGATTCCATGATAGGTTGTGGCAATGCAAGTGGCGCCATAGGTGATGGAACGATGTCAGTCGTTCCATATGTAGTCCAGTAGCTTCTTGGATACAGATAAATGCAAGTTCATTTGATAAGTTAGTTGTTCGATTGAAGCGGAGAAAGGTTGTGGCAGAAATATCATCATATCGATGGGTTTCTGAACTGAATGTATTTCAGGTTGTGAAATTTGATCTCTAAATTAAAATGATAGGTAGTGTTTATGTTTGCTTACCGATGGAAGCTCTTGTCTTCTTTTCGATTGATAGATGATTTCCTCAATAAAAATGAGGCGCAAGGGATATATCTGAGTGGTGATTGTTAAAATTGTTCTGCGTTTTTCCGTTCATTATGCAGTCTTGTACTCTGCATCTGTGATCTAAAAGATGTGGAAATTTAAGCCCTTCACGCCAAAGGAACCCGCGGGACTAGAAGGGAGGTACATTGATGTTGGCAACATTAAAGTTCAGATCAAGAATATTATTGCTGAAGGAGGATTTTCCTCTGTCTACGTAGCGAGAGATGCTGTAAATTCATCAAAGCAATATGCTTTAAAGCACATGATATGCAACGATGAGGAATCACTTGAGCTGGTGAAGAAGGAAATATCAGTGATCAAATCTCTTAAAGGCCACCCTAACATTGTTACTCTTTACTCGCATACTATTATTGATATGGGAAGAACAAAAGAAGCCTTTCTTGCCATGGAATTTTGTGAGAAATCTCTAGTCAATGTCCTTGAGAGCAGAGGGGCAGGTTACTTTGAGGAGCATCAGATCCTCAAAATATTTAGAGATGTTTGTAATGCAGTCTTCGCAATGCACTGTCAATCACCCCCTATTGCTCACCGGTATGTTAATTTCCAAAGACCATTTTTTATGGTACTCTAGTAAGTTGATCAATTACATGAAGTCTGCAATGATAACAAAGCATATGATGGCACTCTTCTGTAGCAACTCTATACCTTGGCACATGCATGATTTGGCTGTTCCTGTTGCTAGTTGTGTTGAGTTATCCCTCCAATGATATCTTGTGCTACCGGTTGACCCCTGTACTTATGTGAAGAAAGGATAGATAACGTTGCTCGTGGGATGAATACATCAATGAGTTATCCTTTATAGGAATCTTATATTACTTTATCAATTGATTATTGTATTATTGATTTATGTATGCTTTGAGCATCTTCATTCGAAATGCTCTCAGCTATAGCAAGACGCTTTTGTTGCAAAAAGTATCCGGAATCTTCATCTTAAGATGATTTCATGTTAACTGTTGTTAAGGGTCCTTCTAATATGGCTCTATGCCCCCCCCCCCCCCCCCCAAACTAGTGATTTGAAAGCGGAGAACTTGCTGTTGGGTTCTGATGGTTCCTGGAAACTGTGTGATTTTGGAAGCACCTCCATGAATCACAAATGCTTTGAAAAGCCTGAAGAGATGGGCATTGAAGAAGACAACATCAGGAAGCACACAACACCTGCATACAGAGCCCCTGAGGTCAATAAAAGTTTCATCTGCTATCTTTAGTGAATTTAGTTCTAAATTATGCTATAACTGTGAGTTCGTGTTTTTTATATTTGGGTTTCATGATAGATGTGGGATTTATATCGGAGAGACTTGATAAGTGAGAAGGTTGACATTTGGGTAAGTTGCTCTTTTACTCGTTATAAACTAAATTGTAGATATCTGACAAAGCAGTGTTTTGGGTAATCGAGTAAAACTGTCATTAAATTTTGATACTTGATTCAGGCTCTTGGGTGCTTACTTTTCCGTATATGCTACTTCAAATCTGCGTTTGATGGAGAATCAAAACTACAAGTCCTGAATGGCAACTATCGTATCCCAGATTTGCCAAAGTATAGCTCTTTTGTAACCGACTTGATTCATGACATGCTCCAATCTTCTCCTGATGCCAGACCAGACATCACTCAGGTTAGTGATTTGTGTGATTGGCGATTCATCTATGTTGTTAGAGAAGTTTCAGATGGTTTCAATCTTTGTTGGTCGGGTGTTCAACTATTAGTATGCTAGTATAGATCCTTCAGAAAGCTATTCTCATTCATGATAGGTTTGGTTTCGGGTGAATCAACATTTGCCTGCTGGGTCTCAGAAGTCATTACCTGATCGTCCTCCTGAAATCCGCCAAACAACTGATGAAGGTGATAGCGTATACAAGTAGTTTTTTGTGAGCTGTGAAGGAACCTAATTTATAATGCAGTTGCTTGCTCCAGTTCACAGATTTGATTTTGCTGATTGATTGAACTGATCTGCATTTTATATTTAGTTGCACCTATGTTGACGTTGTTTCTATTAATCTATCAGGAACCACCAAACATAATATCAAGGGTGCTGTGGCACACAGAACATCCACAACCATACCAGAAGCTATTGGGGATAGTGCTTCTCCCCTTGGTGCTTTTTGGGCTACTCAACATGCACAAGGTTCTCTTGTTGGAGAAGAGAAGACTCCCCCAAAGATAGGTCATGAATCAACTCGATCCTGTACTTCCAACCAGGATCATAATAGTTCTGGGAAACCTCATTTGCCTGGGAAATCTCACCCTAGTCCTGAGGAAAAAATCCAGGATCGTTCACGACAAAGAGCATCATCCGCGGAATCTCTTTCCTTTCACAAGGATGGTCAGGTGAATGAGTTTGTATCTAGACTAACTCAAGTGAATCAAAACCATAGCAATGAACGTTCAAAAGAGTCAAGACCCAGTAGTAGTGCAACCTTTCCAGATGAGGCATTCAACTCATTTGTAGCCGACTTCGATACTGCTAAGCTGAACTCGGGTATCTCTCATAAAAAATTAGAGAAGGAATCCTTGGAAACTGAGGTAGTGAAATTAAGAGAGCTGCTCAAACAAGCTAACTATGAGAAGGATGAACTCGCTTCAAAGTATGAAAAACTTACAAATATTTGCCGCTCTCAGCGACAGCAAATAACAGAATTGAAGCAAGCTCTTGGAGATGGAAATCAAATGCCAAGCATGGGTGTGATGAAGAGCCCATCATCAATAGGAAATGTTGCCCCTGTCTGCTCGGGTATCATGCCATACAATTTTGACCAATGCTACTTCTCTGTGTCTCCTTGTCTGTTACCTTCTTTCTGTTCTCATGTATTAATGGAGTAGGACCCTTTTGATGCATCTGCTAGTTTTGAGTTTCACATACTTTTTGTATCCGGTAATAGGTCAACAAGGTGGAAGGCACAGCGCAGCAGCAGGGAGAATCAAAGACATGGCAAGCTTTCTCCAATGACCGAAACCCACAAAAAGTATCAGAACGGTTGGCGCCCCAGTCTGTCAGAACTAGAAATGGGCATCAGCAAAAGGATGGCCCTGTGGCAATCTCTGGTACCCGTGAAGAAGGATGGGGATTTGGAGCAGATACATTCACTGCAGCCCCTACTTCTAGTAGCTCTGGTGAAAGATTTCCACTTTCTCAACAACGGCGGGGACATAATAGTGGAGAAAACAAGCCTACATCTCAACCTGCCGGATGGGCTGGTTTTTAGTGAGAGCAGCATTTTCGCATGGTTGGTTTTACAATCTCATGTTTCAGGTGTATACTGATGAACATAATGTATGTTTCTCCTGTGTTGGTTGTATGGAAAGAAAGGACTCACTGGTAATCATCCCTAGTCCCCTAATATTGTTTCTGTAATATAGGGGACCAAGTGTATGCTTTAGACGATAGCGGGATATTGTTGGTGCGTGTGCCTTTTGGCATATTATTATGGTTGTGTCTCTGTGCTATAACTCAGTCCGCTTGATTGAATTATAGTAAAGCCCTTGTTCTTCGCTGTAGATTTTCTTTTGAACACAGTTTACCCGCTCTATTCTCCTCTCTGCAATGAGATTCTCTAAGGGTAATCACTGCTGCGTAAAAACCTTTATGTATCTTTGTCTCTACTCTGACCATGTTTTTGTATTGTTCGTTCTACTCTGATATATGTCCCGTTCTCCAACTCGCTGAATACGATTAGTAGATCGGTCATTTGAACAGGGAAATGGGACGTATGATATACAAAGTGACAAGTTTATTATTGTCGAATTAGAAGTGTAGAAGATGTGTATGACATGAGAATAAAATAGTTCTTACCTAAAACTAGTTTATAATGAAGACAGAGTGATAAATGTCGAGACTAGCCGTTGTCTCGAGGGATACCCAAGAAATAGGCTAAACTAGGTATTTTAAGAGTCCGAATTTGTTTGTTATAGGTATAGATATATACTTTGTGTGTAGATGGATGCATAAAGATCGCAAAACTTTCGAAAATGGGAGATACATTGGAATATAATTGGGATTGCATGAAAAAAGTAAGGGATACCTTAGAATGCTAATAGTCGGCCAATAATGAGTGTTCACCATAAACATATTCCACCTTACCGTTGTTTACCTGCGTTCATATCTCCATGTATGACAATTTTGCTTCGAGTGCGTCATGTTTTCATCTTCAAAAACTCTGAGAAATTTCATAAAAGACTCAAACTGAAACACATCAAACGCTTCAGGAAGACCATGATGATCACTTTGCAGGGTTTGGCCCATTTCTACTGCCGTCGCTAGCGCTTGGTGGTCAACCAAACGCCCATGCTACCATTGTCATTGGTTGGTGTTCAACTTGGCTTACCAAGATTGTATTCGTGTCGACCACCTCCTTCATTGTGCTGCTGCCAGCACCACTTCTTTTATAGGCTCTCAAACTTGTTTGTTGATTCTTGTAAATTAGTGTATTTTAATAGTTTACTAGTGTTAATTTCCTCAATTGTCCTTGTTTTGATTGACAACTATCTATAGTAGTAGATCAAGACTTTATCCTGATAGTATGAGTTGTAATTGTGGTTTCGTTTGGAATTGTGTTGTAGTCTAGTGGATCTAGCCTTTATTGATTTGAATGATGTATATCTTATGTTTGAAGTTTTGACTAAATATAACTAGTTTATTTTATGTGTTAAAGATTAATTATTAGTTGTGATTGTGGTCTTGTGTTGTCTACTCTTAGTGCTTTTGTTGTTGTTTGTTGTTCACTGTTTTATATGTAGTAGTATGTTTCTGGAGTAGAATGCAGCACCCAGAATCCAAATAAAACTAATCATTAAAAATGATGAAAATATGATGTCAAATATATCACAAAAATGCTGAAACAAACCAAGCATTACCTAATGGAATTGGCTAGCATATAGGAGTTGGGTCTCATTGTTTAATTGAAAATGAATAATTTTAGGCTCTATAAAAAAGAAATTGAATAATTTGAAGTTCATTTTTTCTCACCAGAGTACCGACTCAAAAGTATGCAATAATACGTCTCTAAGCTTGAAGAAATGCAGCATTCTGTAGATAATCGGTATAAATATATATAAGATGGTGACTAGCAACTAATAATTAAGATTCTATTTTATATTTATTTATTCTAGTAAATCAAGTCCTAATTTGTTTATTGATGCATTAGAGATTATTGAATGTTGCTTGAACATACTTGAAAGAAATGTTCATTACGGAATTTTGATCTATTGAGTTTCCAGCTATCCATTCACAAGCTATAATTAATGGTTATGGTCGTCTATTCAATCTTCCTACATCGCCTTTTGTTTCGTCGATGGTTGACCAGATCATGTGATTTAACCTCTGTTAGAATTAATGCGATTTACTCTTGTGAAGTTAATTGGTTTCGTCATCCAATTAATTTATTATTTATGAAGAGTTTCACGGAAGTTGAAGATGCATTAGTGGCAGCATTTATGCGGTGAAAATTAATGGCATCTAAAGCATTTGGTTTTCTAACATTATGAGGAGAGTTATGAGGAAGTTAAAATCTTTGAAAGAAGAAGTTATGACTTATGGCTTTCTAGATACCCGGTGTTAATTGTTTCTAGGTGTTAATGGATTGTGTTAATTAAGTTGTAACCGTTGTAACTTGTGAGCCATTATGTAGTGGTTGTTACAAGGTTAACGTTGGGATAAGTGAAGGGTTCAGATCTAGCACTATAAATAGATCTAGTAACTCGTTGCTTTGGATCATCCCAACTTGTGCGGATCACATCCAAGAGAGTCAAGGGTGGTTCTATGGGAACTCAAAGGGTGGTTCTACTGGTGCGCCTATTTCTGATAGTGATCTAATTGCCCATATTCTTACTGTTCTAGGGTCTGATTATGACTCTATGGTCACTAACATTTCCATGAGTGCCTCCACTCCCTCTCCTCAACAGGTGTATAATCACCTTTTGGTCTATGAAGCCTCATTGAATCATTAGAATGCCTCTGTTATGAGTCAATCTCAGATATCTTTAAAACACTATGCTACCTATGAGGCCAACTACTCTCAGTCTACTCAGCGTGGGAGAGGATCTTACTCTAACAGAGGAAGAGGAGGCATGAATTCTAGAGGTCAACAGGGGAATCGAGGTTCTTCCTCTGCTAACAGGGGAGGTAGACAAAATCAGAACACCAACTTTACTGGGAAACCTGATACTAGAATCCTTGTCAAGTCTGTGATAAAAAAAGGCCATACAGCCCTGGAGTGTTGGCACAGGTTCGATTATGCCTATCAAGCTCCTGCTCCAAGGAACTTCAATGCTAATTTAGCCCCTACATCGTCTCTCTCCTCTCTCTCTCTCTCTCTCTCTCTGTGGATTCCAGCTGGTATCCTGATAGTGGTGCTTCTCACCACTTCACTCATGACTTTGGACAACTCTCTCTTGACTCTATACCCTACACTGGCTCTGAGGCTGTTCAGGTTGGCAATGGCTCAACCCATCACTCATCAAGGCAATGGTCTTCTCCCTATCCCCTTTGGTGCCTTTCAACTCACTAATCTATTACATGTGCCTCAAATCAGCAAAAACTTATTATCAGTAAGCAAATTTTGTCATGATAATAATGCTATGTTTGAATTTTATGCCTCTCACTTTCTTCTAAAGGATCAAGCTACGGGGAGAGTTCTTCTTAGAGGGGATACTATGGATGGCCTTTAGATTTTTCCTACAGTACCACCATCTCAGCTACACTACCACACTTTCCTTTTTGTCGTACTACTCCAGAAACTTGGCATAATAGATTGGCGCATCCCTCTTCTAGAGTTACAAACATAATGATAAATAAGTTTTCTCTTCCTGTTTTGAAGAAGAACTCTAGTTTTCAATTTTGTTCAGGGTGTACTATGGGTAAACACCATGCCTTACCCTATCCTGCTACTGGTTATGTATCTAAGAAACCTTTTGAGCTGCTTTTGATGGATGTTTGGGGACCTGCCCCACTTTTGGCCACTGATGGCTCTAGATTCTATCTATCTATTATTAATGACTTCAGCAAGTACATTTAGATTTTTATGCTTCCTGCTAAGTCTAATGTTGTCTCAGTTGTTACTGATTTTATTCAAGCTACTCAGACACAGTTTGGTTGCTCTATCACTGCTATGCAGTTTGATGGAGGGGGAGAATTCATCCCTGTCAAAAACTGGTTGCATCACATGGAATTCATTACAGGATCACTTGTCCCTATGCTCATGCCCAGAATGGGACAATTGAATCTAGGCACAGACATATTGTTGAAAAGGGCTTAGCCTTGCTGGCTCACTCATCTATGCCCTTAAAATTCAGGGACAAAGCCTTTGCCACTGTTGTATATCTTATCAATAAAACCTTCACTCTAGTTCTTGCTAATACTACCCCCTTTCAATGTCTCTACAATAAACATCCTGATCTTACCCACCTCAAAACTATTGGTTGTTCCTGCTGGCCAAACCTCAGGCCCTACAACAAACACAAACTTGCCTTCAGATCCATAAGGTGTCTATTCATTGGCTATGCCTGCAACGACCCCAAAACCACCCTGGTTGAGATACCGTTACACGCCGCGCACTTACTACCTAAGACACGCAAGGCTACACTAGCGAATTCCTAAAACAGAAGCAAATACTCATTTATTACCAATTAATGTTACAATGTGTCTTTACAAATACAAAGCGGAAACCAAACCTAATTACAAAACACATACCAAATACAAATGGGCCCAAAGCCAACTAAATACAAAATCCAAATGCCAAAACTTAAAGCAAAAGCCGAGTCTCCAAACAGGAACTAAAACCTGCAAATCAGACGGAAATAGGGGTGAGCCAAACTATAGCTCAGCAGGTGATAAACTTTATCAGCTGAGCATGCTCAAAACAGATACTGAACATACATATATGAAAGCGCTTAGCCAGAGAAAAATCAAAGACAAACGAAAGTCTTTCAAACAAATAGAAGTCTAAAATAGAAGGAGCTAAGCGGTGATCAAATCGGATACTTAATAGCAGAAGACACTGAAGATGGAAGCATAATTGAATCAGAAGCTTAACAAAACCAGAAGCTTAGCCAGAATCAGAAGTAAAACAAAACCAAAGGCTTAACAAAAGATGGAAAGCACACAGAAGCCCATCCAAAACCAAACACAGAGAGAGCAGATGAAGTATGACACTTTTCAAAACAAAGATGTCCATGACAGAGAGCACACAATAGTCTGTCACGAACCAAAAACAGTCAGAGCAAACGGAAACAGAGCACTTAGCAAATCAGAGGGTTCCAAAAGACAGAAAGCACACAATAGTCTGTCAAAGTTCGAAAACTGACAGAACAGGCGGGAGCAGATCAAAACAAACAGAGGTGTTCAAAGACAGAAAGCACACAGCAGTCTGTCAAATACAGAAGCAGAGAGAACAAACAGAAGCATAACAGAATACGAACAGAGGTGGGATACTAGCATTCAAAGCATACTGACAAAACGGAGTGAGTCCGTGAACAGAACGAGGAAACATCACTCGTGAACAGAACAGGTGAGACACCTGTGAACATAACGGGGGAGCCACCCGTGAGATAACAGAAGGACATCCTATGCAACATGCTACGGGATAGCTAGACCCAGCCATCCACGGCTCATACACAGAGAAGACTAGGTCCCAAATCAGAAGCTTTCATAATAGATCAAAGCTTTAACAGAACAGAATGGAAGTCTTTATCATATCAGAGTAGAAAATTAGAAGCTTAGAAAAATTATAGCAGAAGCTTACAACCGGAACAAAGGTCTTAGCAAAACAGAAGTCGTAACCCGACTAGTAAATACGGAAGCCAAACCAAAGTCAGAAGCTGAATCACGTTTTCTAGAGTAGATCAGGGGTCAAAAGCATATCAAGGCCTCCAAGGCAACAATATACATAAACACAAGCTGAAACATGTCAAAACAGATAATATTCGAAAAGAGGAACACAACGCCGCAAACGGTGATCAAAACGGGACTCAAACGAAGAAGTTGTGCAAAATTAGAGGTGTGTCCGGACATGTGTCCGAACTTACAAGTTCGGACGCATGCTGAGACACAAAACAGAGGTGTCGGGACATGTGTCCGGACTTACAAGTCCGGACGCATGTCCAGTTTGAAATCCAAGAGGTGTCCGAACTTACAAGTTCAGACACAAGTCGAAAGGAAAATCCGTAATTCGTCCTCGCATTCCGTCCGGACTTACATGTCCGGATGGATGTCCGAACATCACTCAAAACATGGCAAAAAAGTGGTGTCCTGAGTCACGTCCGAACATGCATGTCTGGCATGTCCGGATGCAAGTCCGGACATGGCAAAAATCGCAAAATCCCAACGACGAACAGAAGCAAAACCAGTGGCAATTCACCATTAATAATCATGGAGTTTGTCATAGTAACATTCGCAAATCAAACTACACTCCCACGGGGTTTTAATGCATCAGAAACGCACATCAGAAATCAACTAAAACCACCACAATCAGAGAATCAAAACAAGCATGTACGGAAACAATACTCGAAACCCCCGTGGGTGAACACACACACCCGAATCCGAATACCACCTACCTCACATCCGACGCAATGCAATCTCTGCGGACTCTACACACCGCTCCCCTCGAATCTCCACTCGAACGATGAACCCTCAAATAGAACAAACCCGGAATCCATACGAAGTCAGAAACAGGAGAAGGAACTCGACGAAGAACCGAACCAGCATCCTCAAATTAAACTTGGGGAAACAATTGACTGATGGACGAAATCCACCAGAAGAAATTTAACATTGGAGATTGAGAGATTGAAGGTGAGAGGAAGAGCGCAAAGGGAGAGGCGACTTGCAGAACGGGAGTTGGGAAGGAGAAGAAAACTGTCATGAATAATTGTCGAAGAAGTGGAAGGAGGAATTGATCGTGAATAGAAAATTGAGAAGGAAAGTTAGGAAATAATAAAAATGAGAAATAAGTCCTTAACTCTCTTAATAATAACAAAATGCCAAAAGGACATCTTTAGCCCTCCTTCCGCCAGCCAACACAATAACATTAAGAGAATGTCATAGACGTTCTAATATAAGATTACAAAATAACACGAACTCCCTTTGTGAACCAGAAAGAATATGATAAAATAAAAAAATCTGGGGCATAACAATGCCCCCACTACAAAGGGTATCTTTGTCTTGCCCTAGACACAGGAAGAGTTTATATTAGCAGGGATGTCCTCTTTGAGGAACATGTCTTTCCCTTGAAATCCTACTCTACTCATGATCCCTTTTAGTTACAATCTCTACTATTGTTCCTCATATCTCTCCTACACCAATACCTCCACAGACATAAACACAGCCTATGCCTGATACACCTCCTTCACCAACTCATCCTACACCAACTCCTTCACACTCAGCTCCTACTCCCTCAACTATGGGGTCACAGTCTTCTACTACTTCCCCACCTATGGAATCCCATCTGCCCAGCACTCATTCTCCTGAACCCTCTACATCTTCTGATTCACCTACCCCAGATCCTAATCCACCTCCTCCACCACAACCCTCTGATCATCCTATGCAGACAAGGTCTAAGCACAATATTTTATGCCCCTTCTCAGACTTATGGGACTATTCGATGGCCTACTACTAATCATACTGAGGTCATCCCTGAGGAGCCCAATTTTAAACAAGCCCAGAAGTTTCCAATTTGGAGGGATGCTATGCTTCAGGAATTTCTAGTTTTGCATAAAACCCATACTTGGGATTTAGTTCCAAGTCCCATGGGAGCAAACATTCTTGGCACTAAGTGGGTACTTACAATAAAAAGGAAGGTAAGTGGTGAAATTGAAAGAAGAAAGACATGGTTAGTGGAAAAGGGGTATATATACTCAAGAAGCTGGTGTGGATTATAATGAGACTTTTAGTCCTGTTATTAAGCCTACTACCATCAGACTTCTCTCTTGCTATTTCTCAAGATTGGCCTATTACTCAGTTGGATGTCCAAATTGCCTTCCTTCATGGAGATATTCTGGAAGACATTTATATTGAACAACCATCAGGGTTTCAGAATCCTTTATACCCTACATATGTGTGTAAACTCAGAAAATCCCTCTATGGCCCTAAACAGCCCCTAGAGCCTGGTTCTCTAAGCTTAGGACATGTCTGTTGGACATTGGGTTCAAAGCATCTAAGGCAGATAATTCACTCTTTATCTACAATAATCAGTGGGAAATTCTTTACCTTATGGTTTATGTGGATGATCTTATACTGACAGGCAATTCTGCTCAAACACTACAGAAACTAGTTAAACATCTCACCACCTTCTTTCCTATCAAAGACTTGGGCTCTCTCAACTATTTTCTTGGGGTGGAGGTTCACAGAAGCCATACTAGTCTTTTTTTAGTCAAACACGTTATATTCATTCTCTTCTCAGTAGAGCAAAGCTCACTCATTCTAAGCCTGTCCAAACACCCATGAATACAAATTTCAATCACACTCAAGAAGACTCTGATTTCTTTTCTGATCCTACTATCTATCGCAGTCTCATAAGAGGTCTACAATATCTTGCTCTAACACGGCCAGACATCTCATTTTTTGTTGACATATTGTGTCAGCTCATGCACAAACCCAAACTCTCAAACTGTCAAGCTCTTAAGAGGAAAATGCGCTATCTAAATCGCATTGTCACTACTACCTCTATCTATGATCTAAGTCTCCCACTCTACTCACTACTTATGCAGATGCGGACTGGGCCAGTAGTACAGAGGATAGAAGATCTACTACAGAGGAAGAATACCGTGCCCTAGCAAATGCTACTTCAGAGCTTACTTGGATTCAACACATGCTCACAGAATTAGGGTTTCGACTCCCACATGTACCAAAGCTCTGGTGTGATAATTTAGGTGCTACGTACCTTGCTGTGAACCCCGTCTTCCACTCTTGAGCAAAGCACATCGACTTGGACTTCCATTTCGTCAGGCAGAAGGTTGCGAATTGCTCCTTGCAGCTAGGGTTTCTCCACGGTGATGAACAAACTGCTGACATTCTGACGAAGCCAATGACAATTGGGAGACATGCTACATTGTGTTTCAAACTCGGGTTGTAGAGTCTGAAATGAGGGGGGATAGTAGAGAGTATAATACGACCCAACAAATAAAAGGCTCAAACATTGTAAATACATAGAGTCCATTACATGTCCAGTCCATTCCTTTACTATATCTGTCTATAGACCACTACTATAAATACACATGTAAACCCTGCAGTAATGAATGAGCAGTATGACTCTTTTACATTTCCCAAAATAACAGTAGGCCACCGTGTAGCATTTACGTTTAAAAGTCTGTCTTAGTGTAGCTTTGAAAATAATGTTTTGGAGATGTAGATTTAAGGTGGAAACATTTGAGTTTTGGTTACTATAAAAGTAATAGATTTATATTGGTGTTGAGTTGCAAGTGCGGTGTTGTTAATGTTATGGGGCGTTGTTGTGGTGGATTGAATCATCCCTATATGTGTCATTGAACTATATTAAATGTGAGCATATACGGTTCATGATAACCATAATTCACTCATTAAATAATCATGGTCTTAATGCGAATATTTACTACTTATTCATTCGAAGGCAAAAGTATTTCACTTGCTATAATAGAAAAGACAAAAAGAAATTATGTCAAGACTAAGAAATCTAGAACATTTGACTTATTAATTTTAGAAACAAAGTCTTAAGGATTAAGTCATGTAATGAGTTTTATGATACCTTCCAAACGGTAAACAATTGGATGGTTTAAATATGTTGATTTGCATGTTAACATTCATTTTTTGTTATCAATGTCATAAGTTTATATTTGATTAGAAAAATAGTATGAGATTTCACAGAACCATATGAATTAAAATGAACTTATAAAATCTGATAGATTGAATCATCCACGGCCCATAACCGCTTCTCTTAGAGGGCGCTCTGGGTAAATTTACGGATAACGCAAGCGTTTACGAACCACGTTGACTATGTAATCACACAAGGCAAGCCCTGTGTGACAGGCTAGGATGAGAAAGTGGAGGTTGGAGGATCAGATGTGCGGCTGACTGGAATCCTAAATTTGCTCATTCCATAGGATACTAGAATGAGTGAGGCAAAATAGTTTGTGTGTTGTACCTATATAACAGATGTACAAGATAAATGACTAAATACTTATCTCTCTCAATTTTGGACCACAGGGAAGTGCTACTTCTAAAGATCATAGAAATGTCAAAACTAATTAAATTGGTAAGATTAATAACTAAATTTTATAACCTATTGAACATGTCTACATTAATGTTGATCTAAATCGTCTCTTTTTAGCATTTCCTACTATCTATGGCGCACTCATAATTAATATTGCACATGTAACGTTTTTCAAGTTGTTGTCAAGTACTCAAAATAAAGAAAGTTCTATTAGACTTTTTTAACCTTGCATATGAACTTATAAAGTAATCGATAGGGTTACATTGCTTTGAAATTTCCTATGGTTTGCTTATTCATTCAAAACTTTCTTTCGTTTTTCAATTATAATTGCAATAGGTTTTACTAAAAACATAGAAAATAAAAACTAAGGCCTTTTGATTTGTATTCTACTTCCACTTGGTACAAAAAGACTACAAAAAAACTGATCAAGCCCAAGTCTATGACTACGGTTCAGTCGGCATGGCTTTTTTAACAGCTATTTTGCAGCATATTTCGGTAGTTGTTTTGTCTAGCTGTTTTGCAGCATAATCTGATGGTTGTTTTGTGCTGGCTTATTTGTATTTGTTTTGAAAGTTGTTGTTTGGCAATGTGACATTTTTGCAGCATAAGTGAAATACCCGTACATTTTTGAGCTAGGAATATTATATTAAATAATCGTTACAATTATTTTATACAATTGGGTATAGTTTTACTGTTGGTGGACATTGGAAATAATACTGGGTAATTACATTAACCCGATGATAGATAAGTAATTAACGGGCCCTGGGAAGCTAAATTAATTATTCCACTATCCTCTTCTAAATTAATCATTTTATTATATTCTTTCCCTTTCCTAAATTAATCTATTATGTTCATTCCTTCCTTCTAAATTAATTATCTTATTTTATTTCTTCTCTTCTTCTAAATTAATTATCTTATAATAATCCTTCCTTTCTTTTAAACTAATTATTTTATTATATTCCTTCTTTCTTTTAAGTAAATTATTCTATTTATATCCCCTCCCCTCTTCCATCTTTCTCATCGATTGTTCCGATGTTTTACGCTTTTCCTCTCTCAGCGTCATACTTCATCTTTATCCTTTGCCCTCTTCGAGCTTTTTCTTCTCTAGTGCCAAATTAGAGTTTCCGGAAGGGTAAGGGCTACTGTAAGATGTTTCTATTTTCAGTTGTGAATTGGTGAATTCTGAATGGTGACTCTTTGTGATTCTAGATTCTGAATTCGTTGACAGAAGGTATCTGTGAATCTGCTTGAGTCATTTTTGTGGTGGAGCATGTGACCAGGTAAACTACTGTGCTCATAATTGTTTGAGTCGACTGTGTAATTGTGGAGAATTGTTGGTGATTTTGAAACCCTAATTAAGGATTTGCAATTTGAAAATTTATTCCCCTAAACTGCTGTGAACTGGAGGTTTATGATTTTGCAATCTAAAGGATTTGATTATCGACTTGGGAGACTTTCACTGGAACAATTGTATTATTGGTACCTATTGGTACTCCGTGTAAATTGTTGGAACATATCGTACCCCGTCTATATTTATTTGCACTTCAAACATTGAACTGCAGTTAAGCTCTATGATCTACTTCATTTAGTCAGAGGTTGGTAGGGGTGTGCACACTTAAGGATTTCAGTGAGGTGGTATAATTATTGTAGCCCCATTATTGGGTGTTCGTCTGTGTATAAAAGTAATAGGTTCAATGTGAAAGCTCCCCTGATTTATTGATGGATGTTGGTTACTGGAAAATAGTTTGGATCGTTGGATTATGTTATATTATGGTTGCTTGTATAATTGTTCAAAGGTTTTCAAAATGTGTTTTACACTATGAGGCAGAGTTTACTCAATTTAACTGATTTGTGTGGTCTCTTCTTGTGTGTATATATGTTTTCTGATCGCATGTATTGATGACTAAGGCTTGGGTTGGGATCGCGTCGCCACTTAGTTGTTAGGAATAATTGCATGTTGTTGAGATGACATTGTTTAACCTACATTATTTTGGGATTCTTGATTTTGATTGTTTTTAACATTTTGTGTTGGAGGAAGGAGGATTAGCCTCAGCACTCAAGTGGTGAGTGTGGCGGTAATGCCTCGGATTTAGTTTATATTCCGCTGTTATTTAAATTACAACATTCTTGAATATGTCGAAGGTTATGGATTTATGAGTACTGATAAGATGCGTTTTTGGAAACTTAAGCTCTTGGTTTTGCAATGAAGGATGAATTAATTGTGTTATTAAGGTTTTGGCTCTGTCCGAACATACGTCCGAACGTACATGTTCGGACAGGCCCTGAGAGCTTTCTGATTTTCGCTGTTTAGTGGTGTCCGAACATCTATCTGAACTTGCATGTTCAGACAGCATGCGAGGACGGGTCTGGCTTGTAAGTCTCGGCATAGGTCCGAACTTACATGTCCGGACCAATGTTCGGACCATGTACGACTGGTTTTATCGGAACTTGTACCCTAAAACAAAAAAAAAGGTATTATCTATCCGAACTTAGACGTTCGGACACATGTTCGGACTTCATGGTTTTCAACTCTCGACTTGTGTCCGAACTTCAACGTCTGGACACAAGTTCAGACATTTCGGACTTCTTGGGTTTTCAACTCTTGACTTGTGTCCGAACTTCAAAGTCCGGACACAATTTCGGACATATTGCTTTGATCTCTCGGACCTTGTCCGAACATCCAAGTTCGGACATAAGGTTGAACAGATCTTAAATCTCAGTTTTAAGACTCATTTGACATCTGTTTTAGTCCCCGTTTGTGGCGTTGTACTCGTGTCGATTCATACTTTATAAAGATGTAAAATCCAGGGTGTTAAAAGATGGTATTAGAGCCGTGTTTTTTAAATAAGTTAAGATTTGGTTGAAAAGGTTAAAATTTAGAATAAGCCGTCTTTAGGGGGAATGTACATGTGTGTTATGGTGTGTTGTGTGCTTGATTCTTCTATGATGGAATATTCTGAGTTATATACTCCCGTGTATTGTGAGATGTGTTAAGAGCTGGAAATGAATTGTTTTGGGTGGCACTATATATATACATACATACATTAGTATATATACTATACATGAATATTTAGTATTGGATTACGATGTGATATGGGGGAATCAATCATGGGGAATATAAGGAATTAGATATTGTGAATTGAGTATTCTTGACATTAATCAGTGGTTCCTGATCAGGAATTCAGTCTTGAGTTCTAGGGGTGCAGGACTGGCTGACCGACCCACTTTTGTCTACTTCACCAAAAGCAGAACACGTCAGGCAACTATGGCAGGGAATGATCCCATGAGGCGGCTGCAAGAATTGACCATGAGCTTGGGGCAGATTGTCAAAAGGCAAGCCCAAAGAGACAACATACCGAAGGACTACACGAGGATTGCCCACCTAAAGTCGACTTCCTTTGCTGGGGAGGAAGATCCAGTGTTGCTAGTGGATTGGATCCGGGAGTTCAACAAAATTTTTGATGTAGTCAACTGCCCAGCTGATAGAAGAGTCAACGGGGCGGTCTACTATTTCAAGGGAGAGGCTGACATCTGGTGGACTGCCAACAAGGATGTTTTGGTAGTTGAGCCAGATTTTGGGTGGGATGCATTGAAGGTGGCTATGAGGAGGCGCTTCTACCCCGAGCATGTCAGGATGCAGAAATACCTGGAGTTTTTTTAGCTCAAGCATCTGACTATGAGCGTGAAGGAGTACCACTCCAAGTTCCTGGAGTTGGCGAGATTCGCACCGACGATGGTCCCTGACGAAGCATCTAAGGTGCATAGATTTGTGGGCGGGCTTAACTGGAGCCTACAGGAGGCCTTGAGCGTTTTGACCATCCCTACCCTTCAGGACGCTTATGGGAAAGCTGCTAACCTGTACAGGGCTCAGCAGAAAAGGAAGGAGCTCCAAGCGGGTAATAAGAGGAAGTTTGATGGTGGGGAGGACTCCCGGGGTCGTGAGGACCACTCCCAGAGGCCGAACCAAGATAAGAGGTGGAAGCCCAACTATGATGGGAAGCAGCGGTTCACTAGGAACCAGAGGAATGACCATAAGTGGGGGGATCGGCCCCAGAATCAGTTCCAGAAGGGAGAGACAAGGCGTGAGAGGCACTTCCATTGTAGGAAGTGTAATCGGGATCACCCAGGAAAAGACTGCAATGGGAACCTGATCTCTTGCTACAGATGTGGTAAGCGAGGCCACCGGGTTTTTGAGTGCTTCCAGAATTATCAGGGAGGCAATCGGCAGATAGAGGATGGTGGGAGTCACCCCTTCAAGCAATCAGATAACCAAAACAGAGGGCAGAACCAGAACCAGCGTGGGGACACCTCCCAGCGTGGTAATGGTAATGGGTCGAACGAGGGAAACAAGAGCTAGGGAGACAGTCGATGCAACAACTATCGTGCGCCGGGGAAGATCAGTGTGATGAGCCAGGCAGAAGCTGACACCGAGGCGGAAGTCCTAGCAGGTACCTTCACTGTTCATGGTATTCCTGCTAGAGTTTTATTTGATACTAGGGCGTCAAATTCTTTTATCTTGTCTGATTTTATGGGGAAGTTGGATTTAGTGGCTAGTGAGTTTATATCTGTGTCTGTATCCATTCCCTCGGGGAAGGTGTTTCATTGCTGCTATGTGGTCAAAGATGTGGGTATAAATATTAAGGGGGAGAATTTTGTAGCGGATCTAATCAAATTTGACTTGTCCGACTTTGACATAATCCTGGGTATGGATTGGTTGAGCAAGTACAAGGGAGGATCGACTGTTGTGAGCAGAAAGTTATGCTAAGAGGGTCGTCGGGGCAGAGAGTTTCCTATAGGAGGGTGGAAGAGAAGCCAGGGGTGAAGATTGTGTTGGCAATGTCGATCGTAGCACAAGTTAAGAAGGGACAGCAAGCGTACCTCTGCTATGTCCAAGACGTGAGCAGGGAGTCAGATAAGCTGGAGGGGATTCATGTGGTGAACGAGTTCCCAGATGTGTTCTCGGAGGAGATCCCTGGTATGCCGCCAGATAGAGAGGTAAAGTTTAGCATCGATTTGGTGCCTGGATCCGCACCTATTTCGAAGGCTCCATACCGAATGGCGTCATCAGAAATGAAGGAGTTAAAGGCTCAATTGAAGGAGCTCTTGGAGAAGGGATACATTCGCCTGAGTGTATCACCGTGGGGAGCCCCTGTCTTGTTCGTGAAAATAAAAGATGGGAGCATGAGGCTGTGTATAGACTACAGGGAGCTGATCCAGATTACAGTAAAGAACAGATATCTGTTGCCAAGGATTGATGACCTTTTCGATCAGCTTCAGGGTGTAGGAGTGTTTTCTAAGATTGACTTGAGGTCGGGCTACCATCAGCTCAGAGTTGCAGAGAAGGACATTCCAAAGACAGCCTTCAGAACCAGATATGGGCATTACAAATTCCTAGTAATGCCATTTGGATTGACCAATGCTCCTACTATCTTTATGGACCTGATGAACTGGATCTTCAATCCATACCTAGTCCGGTTCGTGGTGGTCTTTATAGATGACATTCTGATCTATTCCAAGGACAGGGAGGAGCACAAAAATCATTTAAGGCTGGTATTGCCGATTCTGAGGGAGCAGCGATTGTGTGCGAAGCTGTCCAAGTGCGAATTCTGGTTGGACCGAGTAACATTTCTGGGTCATATTGTCACCAGAGAGGGCATATCTGTAGACCCATCTAAGGTTCAGGCAGTGAAGGAGTGGCCTAGACCGGGCAATCTGACAGAAGTTCGTAGTTTCCTAGGGTTAGCAGGATACTACAGAAGGTTTATGAAGGACTTTTCGAGGATAGCAAGGCCGCTCACCAACCTTATGAAGAAGGTGGTGAAATTTCAGTGGGATGATGACTGTGAGAAGGCATTCCAGACGTTGAAGGAAAGGTTGACTACCGCTCCATTTTTGACCTTGCCCTCGGGAACAGAAGGGTTTGAGGTGTTCAGTGATGCGTCTAAGTATGGGTTAGACTGTGTTTTGATGCAGAATGGGAAGGTGATAGCCTATGCTTCGAGACACTTGAAGGAGTATGAAACTCGGTATCCTACCCATGATCTAGAATTGGTTGCAGTTGTTTTTGCACTCAAAATCTGGAGGCACTATCTCTATGGCACTTCGTGTAAAAGTTTCACAGACCATAAGAGCCTCAAACATATTTTCACTCATAAGGAGTTGAATATGAGGCAGAGGAGGTGGCTAGAACTCATCAAGGATTATGATTTGTAGATATTGTATCACGAAGGGAAATCTAACTTGGTGGATGATGCTTTGAGCAGGAAAAGGAGCCACTCAGTGAAATCTATGTGGGTCCTTCCAGATGAGTTAGTTCGTGACTTCCAGGAGCTGGAATCTGGAGGTAATGGAGTCAGGAAGTGTTGACCGCGAGGTGAGGCTGTTCAATATGAGCATCACTTCTGACATTTATGGGGAGATTAAGGGACGACCAGGTGATGTAAAGTTAGAGAGAATTCGAGAGAAGATGAAGGGGGTAAAGTAGTTGGCTTCGCAGTTCACAGTGATGGGAGCCTCAGATTTAAGGGCAGATGGTGTGTGCCACAGAAGTGTGCTCAGGTGAAAGAGAAGCTGATGAGGGAAGCACATAATTCGCCCTATTCAGTTCACCCATGAGGTGACAAGCAGTATAAAGATTTGAAGTAGTTTTGGTGGCCTAAGATGAAGAGGGAAGTGGCTGAATTTGTGTCTAGGTGCCTCACTTGCCAAAAAGTAAAATTTGAGCACAAGAGGATGGGAGGAATGCTACAACCTTTAGATGTTCCTAAGTGAATGGGATTCGATTGCCATAGATTTTGTGGTTGGACTACCGTTGGCGAGGGGTGGAGTTAACCAGATATGGGTAATTGTTGATCGACTTACCAAGACTGCTAGGTTTATACCTATGAAGAGTACTTGGTTGGTGAGTCAGTTGGTGGATGCCTATATAAAGAATGTGGTAAGATACCATGGTGTGCCAGAGACTATTATCTCTGACATGGATTTGAGGTTCTTGACTCATTTCTGGCAGCAGTTTCAGAAGGCTATGGGTACTAAATTGAAATTGAGCACAACTTTCCATCCAGCCACAGATCACTAGTACAAAACAGGCCTATTGCAGCGGTTGTTTTGTGTCTATCACAACGGTTCTAGAACCGTTGTAATGAGGTGCGCTACGATAGGGTCTCGATCTACCTCGGCAGTTATTGAACCGTTGTAGTTGGTAACCTATGGCAGTGGTTCCTAGCTAGCAACCGCTGTCATAGGTGGGATTCAGGACAAAAAAAACAAACCTATTGCAGCGGTTGTTAGCTAGGAACCGCTGCCATAGGTGGTCTTAGGACAAAAAAACATACCTATTGCAACGGTTGTTAGCTAGGAACCGCTGCCGTAGGTATTTTTCTTTTTAAAAAAATTAGTTGCTTCATCTTCTTTCTTGCGCAGCCGTTCGCCAGTTCATGGTCGAGTTCTCTTCTCAGATGGCGTAAAACATGTTCCTTGTTCGCCGTATCAAGTTGTAAAATTACCATGAGTATATAGTGGAAGAGGCGCACAACATACTCCTTGTTCACCAAACATGTTGCAAAATTACCGTGAGAAGAGAATCCAGAGGCGTAACCCTTGTTCCTTGTTCAACAATCAGAGTTGCAAAATTACAGTGAAAGAGGCGCAGATATGAGAAGAGAAAGAGGCACACAACATATATATTCTTGTTCGCCAGTTTGGGTCGCAAAATTACCGTGTAAGAATATATAATGGAGGTGCAGAGCATCTTGTTCACCAATTAGGGTTGCAAAATTACCGAAATAAAGATAAGTTCGAGCATATTACCATGAGGGAAGAGAAGAAGAATCAATGAGTGAAAAGAAGAAGAGAGCGCAGAGCATGCACACCTTGTTCGCCATTGACTGTGAGTGAAGAGAAGAAGAGAGCGCAGAGCATTTTCTTGTTCGTCGCGGCCAGAAGAAGAGAGCGCAATGGATCACCTGTAAAATTAACGTGAGTTATCATAGCAGAACTTTTATATTAAAACAAAAAGTCTATTGCAGCGGTTCCTAGTAACAACCATTGCAATAGGCTTAAAAAATTTGGGAAAGTGAAAATTTTGAAAAGAATAGCCGGGAAAAATTAGTCTACTGCATCGGTTGTTATAAGAACCCCTGCGATAGATTGCTATTTTTTTTTTTTGAAAAATAGACCTACCTACCGCAACGGTTCCTAGCTAACAACCGCTGCGGTAGGTGATCTGAAAATTTTAAAACATCCTTTTTTGCGGATCCTCTTACAACCGCTGCAATAGGGGTGCCGCGGTAGGCCTGTTTTGTACTAGTGGATGGACAGATAGAGAGAACCATCCAGACTTTGGAGGATATGCTCCATGCGTGCATAATGGATTTCCAAGGTTCTTGGGCAGATATGTTATATTTAGTGGAGTTCTCATATAATAATAGCTATCATGCTAGTATTAAGATGGCTCCTTATGAAGCCTTGTATGGGAGGAAGTGTAGAACCCCGTTATGCTGGAGTGGCATCAGTGAGACAGTGGTGTTGGGACCCCAATTGATAGAAGAAACCATGGAGCAGCTTCGAATTATACAGAGCCGAATGAAAGCAGCTCAGGACAGACAGAAGTCCTATGTAGATCTGAAGAGAAGACCAGTAGAATTTGAGGTGGGAGATAAGGTGTTCCTGAAGGTGTCTCCTGTCAGAGGGGTAACCTGATTTGGGAAGAAGGGAAAGTTAAGTCCCAAGTTCGTATATGAGATTTTGGAGAGAATTGGGAAGGTAGCTTACAGAATGACACTTCCTTGCGAACTGGAGAAGGTGCATAACATTTTCCATGTGTCTCAACTGAAGAGATACATCCCTGATCCTTCACATGTATTACAACCTGAGGTGCTGGAGTTGGAGAAGAATATGTCATATGAAGAGTACCCTATTAAAGTTCTCGACACAAAGACTAGGGAGACTCGATCGAATTCCCCCCAGATGGTCAAAATTTTGTGGTCTAATCATGGAACTGAGGAGGCAACCTGGGAGGTTGAGGAGGAGATGAAAAAGAGATATCCGCAGCTCTTCGAGCAGGTAACAGTTTAAGTGTTGGATTCAACTTATTGGCTAGATAGATTGCAGCATGAACACCCTAAAAGACAGGAATGGGTACAGTACATTTGGTAGGTTGGAAACTTGAGATTAGTTGGTTGGGTTTCAGCTTCGAGGGTGAAGCTTTCTTTTAAGTGGGATGTGATGAAATACCCGTACATTTTTAGCTAGGAATATTATATTAAATAATCGTTACAATTATTTTATACAATTGGGTATAGTTTTACTGTTGGTGGACATTGGGAATAATACTCGGTAATTACATTAACCCGATGATAGATAAGTAATTAACGGGTCCTGGGAAGCTAAATTATTTATTCTTTTTTTTATCCAAAGCTAAATTATTTATTCTACTATCCTCTTCTAAATTAATCATTTTATTATATTTTTTCCCTTTCCTAAATTAATCTATTATGTTCATTCCTTCCTTCTAAATTAATTATCTTATTTTATTTCTTCTCTTCTTCTAAATTAATTATCTTATAATAATCCTTCCTTTCTTTTAAACTAATTATTTTATTGAGTAAATTACTCTAAACCCCCTTGAGGTTTAGCGATATTACAAATTAGCAACTTGAGGTTATCATTATATTTGACAACCCCCTCGAAGTATAGGGATTCCTGACAGTGGACCCCCGAAACCATAAATATGTTTTCTTAGACACTAATTTTTTCCCACCTGACAACTTATCCCTTAACATGTTAGATTTTCACTCACTGTGTCATATTGTGGCACTAGGCACACTAGTGCAGAAAATGTTTTTAACCACGGTTATTTTGCCTATATACCACGGTTAGGAACCATGGTTTATGCTGCCGTCGTATATTTACAAATAGCTATAAACGACGGTTATAAACCGTCGTTTAAAGTAAGTGAAAAAACCACGGTTGGTCGAAACCGTCGTTTAAGACCCCTTCTCCCGCGATATTCATTGACTTTATACCACGGTTGGGAGTCAGAACCGTGGTATAAAGTGTGTTATAAATGACGGTTCCGCATAGAACTGTGGTATAAAGTGTGTTATAAATGATGGTTACTCTTAAAACCGTGGTATATAGTGTATAAAATCAATAATAAACCACGGTTATACATAAAACCGTGGTTTATAGTCTGCGATTTTTTTTTCAAATCGCCGGCGATTTAGCGGCGCCGGTAATCTCAACAAAGCACAGACAAAAGAGAATGAAGAGGCCAAGACATGTATGTTCCTTGTTTGCGAATTAGGGTTGCAAAATAATGAGTGAAGTCGCATTATATTCCTTGTTCATCGGTAGGTTGCAAAATTACCACGAAAGAGAATGTAAGAGGCGTAGACCATGTTCAAAAATTAGTGTAGGTTGCAAAAATTACCGTGAAACAAGAGAATGAGAGAGGCCGGAGCATGTCCTTGTTTTCCGGTTAGGGTTGCAAAAATTACAATGAGTGGTGATGAGGAAGAGGAAGAGAGAGATATAAGAAAGAGAATGAATAGTGGCGCAGAGAAGGCGCAGAGGGTTGCAAAAATTACCGTGAGGAGTTTGGTCCTTGTTCACCATGGTGGGTTGCAAAAATCACCGTGAGGTTGAAGAGAAGGCACAGAGCATGTTCCTTGTTCAACAGTTTGGGGGTTGTAAAAATGACCGTGAGTTATGAGGCAGTGGAGAGAGATATAAAAAAGAGAATGAATTAGTGGCGCGTCGTTCAATTTTCAGCGAAAAATATTCCCACTAAGACAATAAATGACGGTTCACGGTGTAACCGTCATTTATAATATTGCACGAAGTATAAACCACGGTTCCCAACCGTGGTTTATAATCAATGAAGAGTGGCGCGCTGTTTAATTTTCAGCGAAAAATATTCCCGCTAAGACAATAAATGACGGTTCACGGTGTAACCGTCATTTATAATATGGCACGAACAATAAACCACGGTTCCCAACCGTGGTTTATAGTCAATGAAGAGTGGCGTGCTGTTTAATTTTCAGCAAAAAATTTCCCTCTAAGACAATATATGACGGTTCAGCAGATAACTGTCATTTATAATGTAGCATGAATAGAATAAATGACGGTTCAATATACAACCGTAGTTTATAGTCAATTTTTCTTTAATTAAGAGTGGCGCGCCGTTTTCCCGCTAGGAAAATAAATGACGGTTCACGTGGGAACCGTCATTTATAATGTACCACGAAGAGAATAAATGACGGTTCCGCATAAAACCGTCATTTATAGTGTGGCTCAATTAGAATAAATGACGGTTCTACATACAACCGTGGTTTATAATGTTATATACCACGGTTCCGCATAAAACCGTGGTATATAGGCCGTGGTTTAAAACTTTTTTTTACTAGTGGCAATTCTTAAAGAATAATCCCAACCACAATCTCTCTCCTTAAAAGCCTATTAATTAACAAAAACCATAAGGGTGTGACTCCTCTGTACATTTTTGTTGCTCAGTTGGAGTGACGGTTCTTTGTTTTGGTGATGTAAAGGAGAAAAAGGTGATTTAAAATAGAGACAGATAAGCAGAAAGAAATTGTGGGTGTGTTTTTATATTAAGTATTGTCCAATGTGACAATATGACGTGAGGAGGTTGCTAAGCCGGAGGGAATTAATGCTTAAACAAACAAATTTTTAGTTTTGGGGGCCCATTGTCAAGAACTCTCATAGCTCGACGGGGTTGCCAGATATATTGATAGCCTGAAGATGCTAAATTGTAATATTGCTAAACCTCAAGGGAGCTTAGAGTAATTTACTCTATTTTATTATATTCCTTCTTTCTTTTAAGTAAATTATTCTATTTATATCCCCTCCCCTCTTCCATCTTTCTCATCGATTGTTCTGACATTTTACGCTCTTCCTCTCTCAACGCCATACTTCATCTTCTTCCTCCGTTTTTTTTGAGTTTTTTCTTCCCTGGTGCCAAATTAGAGTTTCTGGAAGGGTAAGGGCTAGGGCTACTACCGTAGCTATGGGTAAGATATTTCTATTTTCAGTTGCGAATTGGTGAATTTTAAATGGTGACTCTTTGTGATTCTAGATTCCGAAATCGTTGACGGAAGGTATCTGTGAATCTGCTTGAGTCATTCTTGTGGTGGAGCGTGTGACCAGGTAAACTACTGTGCTCATAATTGTTTGCCTGTGTGATTGTGAAGAATTGTTGGTGATTTTGAAATCCTAATTAGGGATTCGTAATTTGGGAATTTATTCCCCTGAACTGCTGTGAACTGGAGGTTTATGATTTTGCAATCTAAAGGATTTGATTATCGATTTGGGAGACTTTCACTGGAACAATTGTATTATTGGTACCTATTGGTACTCCGTGTAAATTGTTGATACATATCGTACCCCGTGTATATTTATTTGTGCTGCAAACATTGAACTGCAGTTAAGCTCTATGATCTACTCCATTTAGTCAGAGGGTGGTGGGGGTGTGCACACTTAAGGACTTAGAGTGAGGTGGTATAATTATTGTGGCCCCGTTATTGGGTGTCCGTCTGTGTATAAAAATGATTGGTTCCTTGTGAAAGCTCCCCTGATTTATTGATGGATGTTGGTTACTGGAAAATAGTTTGGATCGTTGGATTGCGTTATATTATGGTTGCTTGTATAATTGTTCAAAGGTTTTCAAAATGTGTTTTACACTATGAGGCAGAGTTTACTCAATTTAAGTGATTTGTGTGGTCTCTTCTTGTGTGTATATATGTTTTCTGATCGCATGTATTGATGACAAAGGCTTGAGTTGGGATCACGTCGCCACTTAGTTGTTAGGAATAATTGCATGTTGTTGAGATGACATTGTTTAACCTACATTATTCTGGGATTCTTGATTTTGATTGTTTTTAACATTTTGTGTTGGAGGAAGGAGGATTAGCCTCAGCACTCAAGTGGTGAGTGTGGCGGTAATGCCTCAGATTTAGTTTATATTCCGCTGTTATTTAAATTACAACATTCTTGAATATGTCGAAGGTTATGGATTTATAAATACTGATAAGATGCGTTTTGGAAACTTAAGCTCTTGGTTTTGCAATGAAGGATGAATTAATTGTGTTATTAAGGTTTTGTCTCTGTCCAAACATACGTCCGAACGTACATGTTCGGACAGGCCCCGAGAGCTTTATGATTTTCGCTGTTTAGTGGTGTCCGAACATCTATCCGAACTTGCATGTTCAGACAGCATGCAGGGTCGGGTCTGGCTTGTAAGTCTCGGCATAGGTCCGAACTTGCATATTCGGACCACGTACAACTGGTTTTATCAGAACTTGTGTCCGAACTTCTAAGTTCGGACACATGTTCGGATTTCATGGTTTTCAACTCTTGACTTGTGTCCGAACTTTGAAGTTCGGACACAAGTTCAAACATTTCAGACTTCTTGGGTTTTCAACTCTCGACTTGTGTCCGAACTTCAAAGTTCGGACATATTGCTTTGATCTCTCGGACCTTGTCCGAACATCCAAGTTCGGACATAAGGTCGGACAGATCTTAAATCTCAGTTTTAACTCGTTTGACATCCGTTTTAGTCCCCGTTTACGATGTTGTACTCGTGTCGATTCATACTTTCTAAAGAGGTTAAATCCGGGGTGTTACAATAAGTTAGTTAAGTTCGTTATGTGTAATGTGTGTATTGTACTACAACTGTAAATATTAATTTACAATTTAAAACAATATTTCGTTAAAAATAAACAGTCACTACTAGCAAATGTTATAAGATAAGTAGTTTGTTGTAGTAAAAGGTACGTATTTACCCAGATCTTGATAAACTCAATTTAAAAAAAATTAATACAACATAAACTACTAAATAGAATTCAATGTCCGATTGCAATAATAGCATCAACAATCTAGTCACGCAAATTAGTCATGCTCAGTGGATCTATAATCTCATCCGGTCTTTCGGGACGTGCTTAACGTTTAAGCATTGGACCAATGATATAGATCCAAAGTACAAATATATATATTCTCAATAAAGTTGACGTAAAAACCACCCTACTTTAATGCAGTTTCTGCTTCCCTGAGCCGAAAGCCGACCTGTTTTGGTGCTGTTTCTGAAAATATTTAGCAAAAATCACCTTATTTCTTTACAAACGTGTTCACACTTCTGCGTCATTTTCTAAAGAAAAAAACCTCGGCAATTAACTATTTTTCAAAAAGGCTATTTTTACAAAAAAAAAAAAAATCTAATTTTGTGAGTACATTGGGGTGTCTGGTGACATTATCCTGATTAGTGGATCCGGTCAAGCATTTTTTTCGTCCTACAATAATAGGGTTAATCACAGTGTTTCAAAAAATTGCATTAAGACCAACATACAAACGCTCTACATTTAAATCCTCTTAAGAAACCCAACCATTACACATCCTCATAATAACATTCACAACCAAACAACCGGCTGTACAGCCAATCCTAAGGTAGAAAAGTAATGCAACTAGGAAATATTTAAGTAAAATCAATAATATTTATTCCAAAATCTGCTATATTCTGAGAAGGTCAACAAAAGAAAAAATACAACAGAAATAGACATGAATATTACAGTAGAACAAATCAGGCATCAAAACTTGTACAAGACTACAAACCCCTACTTTGCGTTCTATTGAACTGCCAATCTCCGAAGATGATCTAAGAAGACCTCAAAGCTCACATCATCCGTGAAAATTATATCACCACCAGGAACTAAAGGACTATCCGAGTTGTATGTTGCTGATGGATTCAACTTGGCCAAAAGAAAACGAGCCTAGAAATACAGAAGAGATGACGATTTGCAGACAGTCAAATCCCATTCGCATAGACTTTGCATCAAACACGAACCAAGGCGTGTTTGCATTTAATCCTACCCTTAATTTTAATGTCATATAAACCAAACATTCTTTCTAGAGCTACTTGAAAATAGCATTAAGCAGGTAGAGACTGCAATCAGAATGGAGGTTCTCAATATTGCACCGACCAGCTTTAGCTAAAATTCAGAAGATATAAACGCAACATTAGAACTATTCCTCTATACATACAAGTACACATTTAGGAGTACCTGAGAGCCATGTTGGTCGCAAATGACCAGTCGTGGCACTGGAAACCTCTCCTTCACTATTGTATCAGCTTCCTGTTGAGGGGCTTTAAGTAACTGGGCAAACACCTGATTGAGTACAAATAATAACAAGAAAGCAAAAGTACAAGTTTTAGACGAGTTGATTTAAGGCAGAGCAGAAGAGCACAAGGCGTCATGATAAATTAGCATCCCCAACGTAGCTATTGAAGTAATTTGTTGAATCTAAGACAGCATGCCGTCAGATGCCTCTTAGATGAAAATGGGGTTGTCTGGGGGGGAGGGGGTGTCTCTATGAAGAGATATTATGATAAGCTTAGTGCGACTACCCAAAAATGGAGTGAAGTGATGTGAACAAAGGAAACTTCCCCGGGTACTCTTATCTCTTGGCTGGCTGTCATGGAAGGTTGGCCACTAAAGACAGAATGAGGAAATGGGCTATGACTATGGAGGAAGTGTGCTTTTATGCCAGAGAGATAAAGAAACAGTGATGCGTTATGTAGATGCAGTTTTGCTTTTGATATTTGGAATGCAGCTGGGAATCATTTTGGTGGGATCAGAACATCTAGAGATTGGCCCAGGCTTGTACAGCTGTGCGAATCTTGGAATTATAAAGGTTGCACTTAGCCGCCATTAGATTGTAAAGTTTTGGTGTTTCTTCTTTAGTGTAATATACTGCTGTTTAAAAAAGAAAAAGAACTTGACTATTGAAGATGAAAGATCCAAACCACAAATTGCCCCATATTAGTATGTAATATGATGGTTTTCTAAGCCCAAGTGCCTAACTCTCGTTGGCAGGAACCTTGATTTAGTCATGGAAGATGCAGACGAATTCTCGAAGAATGCAATAATGAATTAACTCCTAGGCATTGTATTCACTTCAGGACACCAGAGAATACATTAAGCTACAAAAATGATATACAAAGTAACGACACTATCACAATGCATAACACAGACAACCAAATCTTACTCGTACCATGAAAGTGTGAGCTGTACTTTACACTAGAACTTAAGTCCCTCCCAATACATAAAATCAGAAACATCAAACCAATTACTGAAACTTTTGATGCCAAAACAAATATAAAAATGACATACACATGCGAATTCTTTTAATTGTAGAGCATTACCTTGTGTTCAGGTTGGTTTTGGTACCCAGCCTTTCGCCACTGAGCAACAGTGGCACCGTGAAATATGACAATAGTAAAATAGGAATCTAGTAGCAATATTCTGTCGCCAGCTATAGATGCTACATCAAGAAGAGCTGGTTCTGGCTCAGAATGAAATGAGAAAGAAATTAATGCTGGCTGAATCATTACTACTGAGTTGGCCACATTTTCCCTGTTAAGAATCATTCTGAAGTATGCAGTCTCATCCGGGCTATTGTTAAAGACCTGCCATGAATAGCCACAGAACATAAGTGATTACCCAATCACATCTTTCTATCATTTATTAGATAGACACTGAGGCTAGCATCCCAGAAATAACACTATGCGCAGGTAGAAGAGTGCACCTGAACAAACTGGGAACGCCTTAAGTGAAAAATAAATTGAGGAAATATTGACAGTCGTGGAGATAAGCTGAAAGTGGATGGATTATCTTTCTGGTAATCTCCAAACTTTGAGCACAAACGTATCAACGACCTATCAAGCCATCTTATAGGATCGAACTCAGCCTGCAGATAAACAATAAACAAGTGATCATTTGATAGATCATGGCAAGGGTCCTAACATGCAACTAAGTTACAAAATTACTGATCAGGTAGGTGAAAAAGAAACAAGCCCTGTCTAACATTAAAGATGTCCACCCAAAAGGTTGCACTAGACAGCCATTAGATTGTGAAGTTTGGTGTTTCTCCCTTAGTTTAATATCCTACTATTTATCCATAAAAAAAAGATGTACATCCGAAAGAAATATCCAACACCATAAAGGGACAAAAAATCATACATAAGAGTACTTTTGCGGATACCTCAGTTTCCATTTTGAAAGAGACCAGACGAGACATTGTGACAGCAGCTGCTTCTTGGTCAAATCCAGCAATCAAGTCCTAAAACATATTGAACCCAATTCAGAAAACATTGCACAACTGATAAATACGCAGGAAAATGGCTTTTCTTAATGAGTGTGAAAATAATGATGAGACTAGATATAAGCCCGTTCTTTTCCGGTCTTATGGAAACAAATATATTTGATCAGCTTATTTTTTTCTCTCAATACGTCACATACATCAATTGTTTATAGCAATTTTCTACTTTTTCTCTTATAATATTTTTCTCTCAATTTTTCTAACTTAGCTGACAACTAACATCAAATAACAATAGAGTGGGGCCATAATTGAGTACACACCCTCCCTTCCTCCACCACCCCACCACCCAATCCACATCAGCTCATAGACACACTAGCATTCTTCGTCAGAAGAAATTAGTATATTAAGCCCACACATCAATGACAATTCCCTCAAACAGATGGAGAATTCTACTGAACTTATATACTGATGAAAACCAGGAGTTGAGCCAAGGTGTTATAGCAATTCTAGTCCCGTAAGGGAAACTACAGCAGCTGAGAGGTGAAGGAATGCTCAGTGCCGCAATGGTACTTTTCTTCGGTTGTCCTTTTAAGTGTGAGTGTGCTGTCTCACTTGTTTAGCTATTTAAGGAAGGAGCAGGTTCGTACAAAGGGATCACCGAACTTGCATCTCTTGGGCCACTGTTGTGGACTGGCGGGGCTTCCCCTGATTAGCCTCTTGGCAGTGATCTCCTCCTATTTAGCTCCTTAATCACTGTTTTATTGCTCTTTAGGGTTGCAAGAACTTTCAGCCGTTGGATATTAGCTTGCCTCTATAAGACGTCTGGCTTTATGTTTAAGGAGACTCGAAGTTTCATCATATGCTTTCTTTAAGTCCATGGATGGAACTTAAAGCAAAGAATACAACAAGCAGCTCAGTGATGCTGTTGAGAGCAAAAATATCACCTATGAATCCACTAGCTAGACCAATCTACTTGTTCTAGGTCCTTCATATACCAACAAATGATTTTCAGAAACGGAAGATAAATGAGAATCAAATAATGACTGGATATATGATCTATGTGCACATTTTAAGTTGGATATTACTGCAATTCCATCAATCAGTAAGCATGGCATTTCATTCATCATTTAATGATCTGGCGCCCAATATATGATGTGTAAAACAAAAGGAGACATTGCCTGAATGATTCCGGGACCAGCAACCCATCTCCTAGATACAGTCGAGACACGAATTCTCATAACACCACTTTTATGTTGATAACTGCAAAGAGAAGATAGAAAAATATTAAAGAATTTACATAACTCCTACATGGGAAGTAAAAGGGATCAAACTATTAATCAAGGACAAGCATTTGGTCGAGCCATACTAAGTCAGAAACTGTAGATAAAACTGATTGTTTGTTGATTGACCAATACCATCTGGAGTATCCTTCTTTGCAATTTCAAAGACAATACATAAAGATGTCGATTGGTCTAGGCCACACAACTTCCATGCACTTGTATTACCCTGACCAACCACTGTCTCAGAGCTAAGAGGACCTTTCTGCAAGAAATAGAAAGCTACACATGAGAAACTTCCAAAGCCCACAAGCATCATATAATAACAGATATAGAACTTGAGCAGACACAAACATGCCTTTTCAAGTGATGCACATGGCCCAAGAATCCCCTGAATCTTCATGTCCTTGGAGCAGCTGACCTCAAATATACCACTGAAACCAAGATTCATTTAGACCTCAGAAAATAACTATGAGATTTAAAAACATACTAAACATCAATTCATATTTATGAATATAGGTCTATATGCCTACAAAAGCGTACAGTACAGACACTTCACCCTCAATTAACCTTGCATATATGTACAAGGATATTGATCCATGTGTTGAAATTACTTAAGAACAGTACCACTCATTGTTGGGACTATGGCCTAGTTGGGCACATCAGTCATAAATAGTGCAACAATTAACTTATCATTCTCACAAACTGCCAAGTCAGGAACATAACATTGTATCATTAAGTCATGAATAGTGCATCAGTTGGTAAAAAGTATTTCCTCTCACAAAAACATATAAAAAACAAGACTCAAAACCAATGGTCTCTCGCATACAAGGCCTATATCACATAATGTGGAGTTCCGTGATAACATTTGTAAAAAAGACACCAAGGTTGACCTAGAGGCTAGTTCAAAAAACAAATACTACAAGCATTGACTCTACCGACTGATATGATCAAAATAGGCCATACAGAGCCCCTCCAATACTTTGCACACAAAATTACAACATAGTAGTTCAAAACCCAGCTTTGAACTCTGAAATCACACAGCTAAATGCAATATTCCAGCAACATAATCTGCCCCCAATATGTAATCTAAATAAGGACCCTAATAAGAAGATGAAATCCCAATAGCAATTAGAGCATGCTCAAATAAAGGAAAGAAAACTATAACTTACTTAGAAGAAAGACCAAGTTCATGTTCCCCTGTTTGGAACACTCGTTTGATAGAGTCTCTAAACACAGAATGACCAAAACTTTCTGCAAGCACAACAAGCCCTCCTGTTCTTTCAACAGCTACTTTAAGCTCAGCAACTCCTACCTGAAAAGCAGTGGTTTCAAAAATATTAGAAAATATCACAAAAATATGTAAAAAAAAATATTATGATGAGAGGCTACGGGGCAGGGCGGAAGAGTCAAGGACCATATGACAACTGCCAAGTAAGCTGAAATGACTTATTTTGTACTTGTCAAAAGACAAACTATCTCCAAACTACTTATATAACTAAATTCACTTAAGCCACCAACAAAAAAATAACTTATGCGAAATACCCCTAGATAAATTCTTTAGGTAGGTGCCCCATAAGCAAAAGTGTTACCTGGTCAAGAGCAGCAGCAAACAGATCCAGAACATGCCCCTGATGAACAAGCTGCTTGGCTACTCCATCATAAAATTTTACAGCTTTATGGTAATGAGGAGCACAGTCCTTATCAAGATCCTTATGGGAACGAATGGGCTCTGACAAACTTTTTGAAACAATCTACAAATAGTAATTTACACAAATAAGTCAGGCCCACAGAGTAGATGTCATAATATAGAATCATTCTCTAGGGTAAAAAGATCCTATATATGACCAGGAAGTTTGTATTACAATGGCTTTTTGCCAATGTCTATCAAAAAAAGATGTCATAATTTAGGCATAAGCACGTAGACATCTAAAGACATAATGTAGCTAAATACAGACACATGCAACTGCAAGGCGATACTGATAGAAAACAATCAATTAGCCAATACATCAATGACAAACAGCACAGTGCTATTAAACAAAACTATCCGACTATCAGCAAGACTAAAGTAGCAATGCGCCAAGGAGAAAAGAGTGCCAGCTATACTCAAATAGTGGTTAAATGAATGAACATGACCCATTCTGCACGTAATTACAACCACAAATGGTGAAAAATACACAAATAATGAGACAAACAGGGAATAAAAAAGGCGGATATGGGAGAGTAAAGGGAAAGACAAAAAGAAAGAAAACAGGCAACATTGTAGTCTCTGTACACTTGTTATAGCTCATTTTACACATCACAACTACATGCCCCCCCCCCCCCCCCCCCCCCCCCCCCCCCCCCCCCCACACACACCACCAGGTACACAGATACAAGAATACAGTTAAGTCACTGAGCAGGTTCAAAACAAGATAGCCGCAAAGGATGCATTGGATGGGAATTTTGATGAGGATGCAAGCGAATTATCTCCCAAAAGTGTCATATATTTCCACAAAAATATATGCAAAAACTTCCATTTTGCGACTCAGCCAAAACCATCAGTTAAACTTCCATCTTGACACAATCTTGTAAGTACGATTCCCCACAAGAGAGCACAAAAGCAATGGTGCTTACAACGCAGAAGATGTCAGACTTAAACTGGAACGATGGGGTAGAATTCCACAATGCATGAAAAGATGAAAATACATTAAAAAGTGAACCCAACTGCTAACTACCAACCCATGCAGCTGAACTGGAGAGTGACAGGTAGAGATGTCTACAGAAATCTATCTATAAAGTGGTATTCCCCTAGTCTGGGCAGAGCACCATGCACTGGCCAGTGAGTTTTAGAGGTTCATCTGTATAAAAGAATCTACAACAATAAGGAAAGTTTCAAACACGGGCTCAAATGTGTTAATAACTACAGCAGTCCCTAAAGAAAGGCCTCTAATAACATAATTGGTACAATAGTAAATTATGCAGTGCCTTCAAATATTAAATTTATTAGATCAGCATCATATCGTGAGAAACAGCTCACGCGATTTACATCACAATGGGAGATCGTTAAGCAAAATCTTAAACGTAAGATGGTTGGGCACATGCCACACTATGCGTGATGCATGTGATGCACACGGCCTGATACATTAGGTGCACCGGTCGCCGAGATTTTAAGTGTGCACACATTTTGCACCAAGGTGCCCGTGGAAACATCGCAATGCGCAAATAAATTGAGGACAATTGAAATTTTCACTTGTATTGTTTTTTTAGAGATCAAGTGTGAGTGAGATAAAGAAACCCACATTGAAGAATAATATAGCTAGTAAGTAATTCATATATCCTATGAGTTACTCCGCCTAATGTCAATTGGTTTTAGAATGGAGCCTCATGGGTTGTTGTTGGGTCTTACTAGTCTATAGGGGTGTTTTACAGAATTCCCTCTGTCAGGCCTATTTCTTTCCCACAATATTTCATTAATGTATCAAAGCCCGGCTTCAACCTTGGGTAATGCACCACTGTTTAAATGGATACCCGAGTTGAAACGAACTATGTCACGGTAAACCAAAGAAGGGGAACCGGGTCAGTTCCAAGCGGGGTCCAAGAAGTAAGGGTGCAATGTGGGAGGCAACAGAGGTGAGAGACTCACACTTGAGGAGGATGTTAGAGATCAAGTGTGAGTGAGATAATGAAACCCACATCAAAGAATGATATAGCTAGTAAATAGTTCAAATAACCTATTAGTTACTCCACCTAATGCCAGTTGGTTTTAAGATGGAACCTCATCGGTTGTGGGATCTTACTAGTCTATATGGGAGTTTTACAGAATTCCCTCTGTCAGGCCTATTTCTCCCCCACAATATTTCAACATTATTAATTCACTCTTTTTATAACAGACTCTCAGTTTACAAGGGAAGAAAAGCAAATCTTTTTAGCTTGCTTGGTTCAGTTAACTCTTGTGTGTACATTTTTGTTATTGAAAACCTAAAAAAAGAAGAAAGCAAACAAAAACTTGTTTGGTACTGTTTTTGCTTAAAGAAATCAGAAATAGCAACAGTTTTCTCATATTAGAAACCATATATAGAGGTAGTTCAACACAACAAAAACAAGTTTCTCTAAGTTCAACTTCGATTTTTGTAAAAAAAAAAACTGGCCATCATTTTCAAATTCTGGTTTTTATATGCAAATATTGCCTTAGTTTACCCTTTTTATAATATGGAAACTAGATGAAAGTAGACTTTGGGATAGAAAAGTAAGAAGCCGAACCTGCAAAAACGAGGAAACTGGAGTCATAACATAACAATCTCAATGAAATTGACCCTTATCCATACTAAAACGAAAGGTCTTAAGCGAACATCATGTTTTCCTAAGTAAACGTTTTAGCCATCTTAATGTCTAAGTTTTCTCCTTCATGTGGGCAGGCTTCTAGCACATCTGGTACAAATTCATAAATCTTCTTGTATCAACCAACTGACCAAGAATTTCAGAAGCTGTTAATTTCTCTATTGGACTAGGTAATGGCAATATACTCCGACATTAAAGCTACTCATCATTCAAACATTTTCTATCATAGTCCCCAGCAAGTGGTTGAGGTGCTTTAGGCACTAAGACCAAAGTTCAGCCTCCAAAGGCGGTCTCATATTGAGATCCGAGAATTAAGGAGTCAGCTCCAAGAGAAGGGATTAGTACCAAGCCTTTTAATGACCCAAAAGGTATAAACCATGAGTGTGCTTGGTAAGCCGTTGTAGTCGAGTACAGGCCATCACATAGTTTCCTTTCCTAAAGTTAAAACCGCTTGCACCTGTGGCTGTTAAGACAGTCAACATTTCTAATCTCAATGTGTCATCCTTTTTCAGCGTGGTAGATCATGGATATGCTGAGCAAACTGGCAAAAGAAATGTTGTCAATCATAACACCCAAACAAAGTGAAGAGAATCCCTCATGCTAATTCAAGGCAGCTAAGTTGAGTACAGACCTTGTAGTTTGAGAGGATTTTATTCTTGATTGAAGATGTACAAAACAGATATACAATCCTATATTTATAGTAGAGTCATCTAAGGGAAGAGACACTTAGAAAGAGTCTAGAATAAACCCCTTGAAGTGCCTATCTAGGAACTATAAATAAAAGTAAAGAATCTGAACAGGTATAATTAATTATAACCTGAACAGCCACTAGAGACTAATAATTACAGAATTAATAAAGAAACTATTTCCTAGACTATGGTGTGTTCGGTATATTCCTTAACTGATATATCAACACTCCCCCTCAAGCTAGGTTTGTAGATATCATTCATACCTAGCTTGACGATAAGACTACGAAACCTAGGACTGTGAAGAGGTTTGGTAAACACATCTGCAATTTGATCTTCAGAGGGAGTGTAGCATAGATCAATCAAACCTCCTCCAACTTTCTCTTTGATGAAGTGTCGGTCAATCTCAATATGCTTGGTACGATCATGTTGGACAGGATCATGGGCTATGCTGATTGTTGATTTGTTATCACACCTCAGCTCCATCGGTCCCTTCCATTTGATTTTTAAATCAGAAAGGATAATTCTGATCCAGAGAAGTTCACAAAGACCATGGGCAAGAGCTCTTAATTCAGATTCAGCAGAGGATCGGGCCACTACATTCTATTTTTTGCTTCTCCATGTCACAAGATTTCCTGCTAGAAATACACAAAAACCTGTAGTAGACCTTCGATCCACAAGTGAGCCACCATAGTCAGCATCGGTAAAGGCTTGAACTGTTAACTGCTCCCCCTTCTTAAACAAAATTCCTTGTCCTGGACTTCCTTTTAGGTAGTGCAGAACCCTATAGGCTGCTTCCAGATGTGGTTTCCTTGGGTCATGCATGAATTGACTTAGGACACTAACCGCATAGGCGATGTCCGGTCTGGTATGGGAGAGATAAATAAGCTTGCCACATAGACGTTGATACATAGCTGAATCAACCTTGGGTTCATCATGGGCAATGTCAAGCTTTTGATTGGGATCCATTGGTGAAGTAGCTGGTCTACAAGCACTCTTTCCTGTCTCACTTAGCAAGTCTGTGATATACTTTTGTTGACTGATAAAGATGCCTTGTGATGAGCGAGCAACTTCAATCCCAAGGAAATACTTGAGAGAGCCAAGGGACTTCATCTCAAATTTTGATTTGAGTTGCTTTTCTAGACATTGTCTCTCTGCTGGATCATTACCGGTGACAATAATGTCATCAACATATACAAGAAGAATAGTCACTCCCCTGGGCGAGAGTGCTTGAAGAATAGAGTATGATCGCCCTGACTTTGACTATACCCAGCAGCCGAACAACCTTGGAAAAGCGGTCAAACCAAGCTCGAGGGGATTGCTTGTGGCCATATAAAGCCTTTTTCAATCGACATACTTTGGAGGAGGTAGATGCTGATGCATAATCATCATTGATGCCCGGGGGAATGCACATGTAAATATCATCATGTAGATCACCATGGAGGAAAGCATTCTTGACATCAAATTGTGATAATGGCCAATCGAAGTAGGATGCCAAGGATAAAAGAATGCGGACAGTATTGAGTTTGGCCACAGGAGCAAAGGTTTCCTGATAGTCAATGCCATATGTTGAGTATACCCTTTAGCCACAAGGCGAGCTTTGTACCTCTCGAGTGAACCATCAGCATTGTATTTGACATTAAAGATCCACCTGCACCAACAACATGCTTGCCAGGAGGTTTAGTCACAATTTCCCAAGTATGATTTTGTTCAAGAGCTCGAATTTCCTCCTGCATAGCATCCCTCCACTCTTTCTTGCTCAATGCTTCAGAAACAGAATTAGGTATTCGGATATCATTAAGGCTTTGAACGAACAAGGCATGAGAAGGAGAAAAATTGTTAAAGGTAACAAAATTAGCCAAAGGATAGAGAGGAGCTTTGGTGCACTGACGTACACCTTTGCGTAAGGCAATTGGTGGAGAGGACTCTTGAGGAAGAGAATCATTACCTAGGTTAAACGCTTGGTCCTGCGTCAGCCATGGAGTCGACCTGTGCTCTCTTGAATACACCCGTGTCACATGAGGTGGGGTGGTTTGGTCTTGGTTGAAGGATTCAGTGGAAGATGGAGTAGGTTGAGTTGGTGGTGAATTTGGGGTTCGTAAGTTGGGAGATGATGATTGTTGGTCAGATTGAGAAGGTTGTGAATCAAGTGTGAGTGGTGGTATGTCCGATGATGATGGTTGTGAATTAGGCAGATTTGGTGAAGAGGGTGTAATAGTGTAGGTAGGGAGTGGTGGAGCAGTCTGAGGATCCTGAGTAGAGGACAAAGAAGTGGTAGAGTTGGGGTAAAATGGGTCAGCTTCATGAAAGGTAACGTCAGCAGTGATGTAGCTTCTTTTTGTGGCGGGATTGTAGCACTTGTATCCTTTTTGGGTTGGAGAATAGCCCAAAAAGATACACTTAGTAGATCGTGGGTCCAATTTCCCCCTTTGAGGTGGAGGAATATGAACAAAAACTGTACGACCGAACACTCGTAGACTAAGATCAGAAGAGATTTTGGTATGGGGGAAGAAGTGACGAAGGCAATCAAGAGGGGATTTATTTTGAAGCACACGAGTGGGCAGTTTATTGATAAGGTGACAGGCTGTGAGAGTAGCTTCCCCCCAATAATGTTTAGGAGTATTGGACTGGAAGAGTAGGGCACGACTCACTTCAATAAGGTGGCGGTTTTTTCTCTCAGCAATACCATTTTGTTGAGGTGTGTATGGACAAGAAGACTCATGGACAATACCTTTTGACATGAAAAAGGATGTGACATTTTTATTGAAATAATTGAGGGCATTATCAAACGGAAGCGTTTTATAGTGGTGGAAAATTGATTGTGAATCATATTGCAGAAGATGGGAATAATTGTACTCACTTCACTTTTGTGTTTCATTAGAAAGACCCACATAAAACGAGTGCAGTCATCAATAAATGTGATGTACCAACGTGCACCAGAAATGTTAGCAACCGGAAAGGACCCCAAACATCACTATGAATAAGATCAAAAGGAGAATGACTTATTGTATTGCTTTGTGGAAAAGATACACGAGAATGCTTAGCAAGTTCACACACGTCACATTGGAAGGTGGAAATATCAATACCACTAAAAAGATTAGGAAATATTTTGAGAACATGAAAGGATGGATGACCAAGGCGCTGATGGTGGAGCCAAATGGTGTTGATATCAGCAGTGACGGTGGTAAGAGCTTTTTGTGGGGGGTTGGCGATGACCAGTGTATCAAGATAGTACAGTCCTTCTCGTTGCTTAGCAGTTCCAATCGTCCTCCCCGTGCGCAGATCCTGTAGGATACACCATGAAGGAAAGAAAACAGCAAAGCAATTAAGGTCCACGGTTAGTTTGTAGATAGAGGCAAGATTCATGGCCAAGTTTGGAACATGTAGGGTATTTTTCAGATGCAGCTGATCAGAAAAAATAACGGTGCCATGTCCAACAACACGTGTAGAGCTTCCATCAGCAGTGGTAATGTGTTCAGGTGTGGAACAGGGGTGATAATGAGAAAATAAAGAGGAAACAGCAGTCATATGAGAGGTGGCACCTGAGTCCAAGATCCATTTGGAGGGAGAGGTTTGTTCAGAAGCATTTAGACAAAAATGAGTAGAGGTCTTACCTTGCAAGGCCAAAGAGCTATGACCAGAATCATTTGAGGCATCAAGAGACTCCAACATCACACGAAGTTTATGTATTTCCTCCGCAGAAATGGGTGAAGGAGTAGCAGAGTTGCCTGCAGTATAACGGGATGAGGGAGTGGCTGAGTTAGCACGCCCAGCACTAGATCCACGCCTTTCCTGGCCCTTCTTTTCTTTTTGTAGATGGGGATATAGTTTCCAACACTGGTTCACATTATGATTAGATCTTTTGCAATGTTCACACCATCGTCCTCCCTTATTTTCCTTAGTCGCCTTAGCATCTGAAATAGCAGATTTGGCAGCGAGAGCGGTGCTGTCAACTGTCTTGGTGCTCATCATGATATTACGCCTACTTTCTTCATGTTTGACAGTAGCAATGGCAGAAGATATAGCTGGAAGAGGAGTGGTGTTGAGGATCTGTGCTCGAATCTGATCATATTCTGGATTTAAACCAGACAAGAAACAGTAGAGGCGTTGCTGATTTATATAGTTCTTGTGGAGGGTTGCATCAGCAGCATTAGACCACCTCATTGTTTGATACTGGTCAAGTTCAGACCACCGTCGCTGGAGGTCTGTAGCATATTCTGTGACAGACTGCGAATCTTGCTTAAGATTCATTGTTTGGAGCCATAAGTCATAGACAAACGCACCATCTTTGGCAGCAGAATAGGACTGCTTTATGAAATCCCAAATGTCTTTGGCTGTATCCATATAGAGACATGTGCTGCTGATATTGGGATCCATCGAGTCCCATAACCAGACCCGTATATTGGCATTCATTTTTTCCCAGCTAGCAGCATCTGTACCTTCTTCTGGTGTAGAAGCAGAGAGATGCGCTTCAAGATCCTTGCCGCGGAGAAGAGTGTAGACCAGCTTTGACCATCCAAGGTAATTCTTACCATTGAAACGGTATGATGGCTGGATAGGAGGAAGATCAAATTTTGTTGTCGAAGAACAGTTGCTGCTGCAGCAGCAGCTGAGACAATAGTTGAGTGGTCAAGGTGATTTGTGGGTGAATCAGTTTCTGTAGACATGATCGAACCCTTGGTGAGGAGACTCACGCTGATAGTGAAGAAAAAGAATTGAAGGCAGCAAAGGGGTGGAGACACCCAAAGAGATTTTATAGGCGTAGAAAGTTGAGATGCAGAGGGGTGGAGACACCCAGAAAATTAGAGCATAGACAGGAGTGAATAAAGGCTGCTCAAAGGGCAGAGATCAGATGAGTTTAGATCAGATTAGGCTCTGATACCATGTAGTTTGAGAGGATTTTATTCTTGATTGAAGATGTACAAAACAGATATACAATCCTATATTTATAGTAGAGTCATCTAAGGGAAGAGACACTTAGAAAGAGTCTAGAATAAACCCCTTGAAGTGCCTATCTAGGAACTATAATAAAAGTAAAGAATCTGAACAGGTATAATTAATTATAACCTGAACAGCCACTAGAGACTAATAATTACAGAATTAATAAAGAAACTATTTCCTAGACTAATGGTGTCTGTTCGGTATATATTCCTTAACTGATATATCAACAGACCTTGTTTTCATTAACCCTACTTCGTGCAAATTGTGAAAAGAAATGTTGACTGTCTTAGCAGGCAAGCCAAGTGAAGAAGATTGTTCCTCCAAATCCAGGGCAGCTAAGTGGTACGAACTCATTTTTATTAATTCCTAATTCGGGGCAAACTTAGCAGCCAAACAAAGTGAAGAGGATTGATGAGAAAAGAATTGTTGACTGTCTTGACAGCTAAGTCGAGTACAAACCTCGTTTTCGTTAACCCCTAATTTGAGCAAAACTAAGAAAATGAAAATCTGAAGGTAGTGGCACCAATGTACAAGGGAGTTGAGAGGTGACACCATTAAGCTTTTTCATTCACTGACGATTATGGCCTCTTTCGTTTGCTGTATAAATGTAGCATAAACGTGACATAAATGAGTCTCGCATAAATGACACATTTTGACATATTTCCTTTTGTCTGTTCGTTTAAATGAGGCATTTATGTCGTATTTATGCCACATTTATGTTGCTCGTCTTTTCCTACCTTACCATAAATATTTTTTCAATAAGCTGTTTTTGAGATTACCAATACCATATTCAAATACTAATAGTTTAATTAATAAAAAAATATATAAAAAATCTAAATATTTAATTTTACGTACATATAGTAATATTTAAGCCATATTTTTTTACTATTAATTAGTTTATTGTTTTATATGGTGTATACAGTAACAAAGTTAACTAATTAATTATCATATTTTTCATAACTATTAACTAATTAATTTTAGCTAAAACTATATCAAGGCCCCTGAAAATGGAAACATATTAATATACATTACATGTTGAATTATGATCAAACAGTAGTTTATGAGTATATGTATAAGTAATAAATAACATAAATTAAATAATACTAACTTATTGTTACTGATTTATTACTTATTTATAATTTATATAACCTATTAACTAATTAACTTTGTCATACTGAGTTTTTCAAGCTTTGAGTGTGGGTGAACAACAAACTACTTATTTTATAATTTTTGTTATAAGTTACTTTATTTTCTTCAACAAAATAGAATTTTAAACGGCAATTTAATATTAGTAGTTGTAGTACAGAAAATGGTAAACGCACTACATAACTAACTTAACTAACTCATGCTGCAAATATGTCACACTGTCAAACAGTAGTTTTTAAAACAACTACAAATATGCCAACACAAAACGGCCAGAAAATATGTTGCGGATATGTCAGCGCAAAACAGCTAACCAAATATGCTGCAAAACAACCATGCGGAAAACAGAGCCTATAGCAAATTTGAAAATGTCTTTACTTGTAGTAAAGAGGCAGCTTCTTTAATGGCAAGCAAAACTTCTATCATAGTAGCAATTGGTTGTGTTTCTTTGACTATATAGTATTGTTTCTTTGGCACAATATTTTTTGTCTAGTGTCAAAAAAAATGACAGAAAAAGAAACAAGAGAAAAGGTAAAGGGTAATCATCTTCTACATTTTCTTAAGACTTCAAAAAGTTGTAACAAATCAAAACCAAAAAAATTGAGGAAGTATTTTGCAACATTTGACTTGATAATAACATAAACTAACTAATAAAAAATGTATAATTAATTAAAGTAAATAATTTCTTCTTCATGAATTTCATATTTTAAGAGTACGATAAATCATATGCTTTGATATTATATATAAAAATGCATCAATACTTTGGCATACGAAAACAGATTTCCCATTCACTTGGTGTTCCCTTTTGCAACCAAACAGCATAATAGAAAGTTCATCTCATTTCTTTCTCTTTCCATCCCATTGTTGGTTTACCGGACCAGTCACCCTCTTAATATAGAACACCATGATTTTCATTTGTTCCCATTACATATGGATCTCATCTATTCTACTGAGGTATATTCCTTATTCCAGAAAAAGTAAAAAGAATAGAAGGTTCCAGAGCCTTGGAGTAATCATACTAGTCTACTCTTCTATTGCAAAGATGACTACAACCATAATTCATCTAAAAGTAGAAAATAAAAGGTTAGGTACTTGGCCAATCACAACCTACATGCCAAGTCATATTTACTTAAAAGAAGCAAACTGATCCTTTTTTCTCTCCCAGTAGCAATTTAGAAGCAACAATATTTTTTTGAAACTCCAGAACTACGAGAAAACAACATCAAAGTTATAGAACAACCCAAGAAGCGGAGACTACCAGGGCATTGCAGCATATATAACTTTATTGTCATTCATGTAACCACAAATTCATATGCACAAGATCATAGCAACATCTATCTTGCCAAAGCCACTACAGTACTCTGAAATACTCTCAGCATTGACATCAAACTTACATCATGGTACCCAAAAACATCCATCTTCTTCTTCAATGTAAGAGGTCCCCGTACATGACCTCCAGTCCCAGCAAAGAAAAACAGACAGATGCAACTCTATCAGTACTATTTGCAAGTCACAAAAACATAACATTGAGCCATCTATGACCAAGTACTGAACTTCACTTCTTACTCAGTAATATCAACCAGAGTCACAAACAACAGGAAATCTATATATGCCAGCAGACCAAGTAAATAGTAGCAAGGGTACTAACTAAACGTACTCATTTCCATTATGGTACATGTTAAGCACAAACAGACCAAAATTGATGAGATTTGTGAAAAATGCATAGCATCACACTCCCAACAAAAGGAGAATCATAGATATCAACATTAAAACAACTGTGTTGACGAACGAATAAGATCAGGACTCACAGCACCAGGCCCTTCGGTTGAAGGACCGCCAACAAAAGCCATAATACGTGCTCCAGTCCCTGGAACACATGCTCCCAACAAGTGGGCGGCTACACTAAGAGCTGTACCGGTGCACCTGGCAGCCCTCTGATCCGCAGGCACAGCCCAAGGATCCTTCTGGAGTTCCTCCAGCAACTTTTTCCGGTTCATCAAGCAACAAACAATATGATCATATTCAGCTAGATCTTATATATCAAAAAGATGAAACAAAATAACGAAACATAAAAAATATTCCTATTTACATATTTAGTGCCAGAGGCAATCAAGGTTTTCGCATGGCTTACCGAGTCCAATACAAATTCACACTCAGATGCAGGCAACAGAAACCTAGCAATAGTCTGAGAAGATAGCCCATCCCTAACACCTGCGATCACTCCAGCTCCAGGGGCAGGCTTCTTGGGAAAAAAACTGAGCTGTTCCATCACCTGCTCCTTTGTGAACTCCTTGGAACCTCTGAAAACGTAGCTTTTGGGAATTCCTCCATTAAACCCAATCTCATGTACGTGAACATAAGTCCCAAAGGTGATCAAACCAACGAGGGCATTGTCTGGCAGGAGACTAAAAGCCTGAGATAAGGCCGATTTGAGAAATCCCATCTCCTCCTCGATGATGCATGTATCAACAACGAAGAGGAAAACAGGAGGGGAAGGGACATTGGAAGGATTTTCGGGAGATTGATACTCCACGGTGGTGTAGTTGGGGAATAGCTCGCCGGGAAGGCTGTCTTCCGAGATGGAATGGTAGTGGGGAGGGAATTGGTTGCGGGTGAAACAGAATGGGCAGATCCAGATCTTGGCGGCAAAATCGACAACGGAGAAAGGGTTCAAGATAGAACGACAGGTGCGGCATCGCAAAGGAGAATAGGGGAGGAGGAGGAGAGAGGGTTCTGAGGTCGACTCGGAGGGAAAGGGTTTCAGTGGGGTATAGATGGCGGAGACTGGGACGATGCAGTTAGCAGCTTCCTGCTTCGTGCCGGGAATTACGTTCCATGGCATTCGAACTCCGTCCTGAGCTTCCAGGGCTGCGAATTCTGCCATGGCTGCTACTCGATCTCGCACGCGCTCAGACTGTCGTCGCCGTAGGCGTATTTTTAATATAACGTGTTGTCGTCGCCCACTAGAACGGTTTATCGGAGGCAACGCCCACGAAAAGTTTTCAAGCTACAATGAATGCTTCACTTCAGTACAAAAATGAAATGACGATCGCCTGGTTTTAGGATGTTCTGTTGTTATAGAGCTATTTCCTAATGTTTTTATCCGTCCAAGTTGATCATATTGTTCAGAGTAAATTATTGGAACCTTCATTTTTTTATTATAGCAGTAACCACTATTTATTATAATTATTGTAATCATTAGAAGTTAAGGTGTCTGACCACCCCTTGTTAATCTGTTATTTTATTTACTAAATTATGTCAATCTGAACAAAATAACTGCTTAATTAATATCATCTAAGTTTCCCTCATCCCACCACTATTTTCCTAAATACGTCAATATTGATAATTAGATAGTATTAAGGATTAACTGGAACCCATAAAATATTCTGGTATTTTGGAGGCATATGTGGCATTGTGTTACTTTTAGGTCATGGTAGTAATTGAGTGTTTGTTCGGGTTGCCTTACACACCATTTACGCCTCTGAGGTTGAGGAGCATGGACCCAAGGTTGAAATCTAGTTAAGGTAAACCTAAGTCTGCCTTTATGTGCTCTAAGGGGATGGGTGAATTATGGTGAGAGACTAACCCCTTAGGACATGTAATTTGCTTGAAGATCAAATTTGGTCATTAAAGGAAACCATGTAAATGAATTGGTAAAGTCTTGATGATTTTGTATGATTTTATTTGTGTAGATAACTAGAGACCTTAATAGTCCTAGTATGAGAAATGATTAAGATGTTGTGACCTTGATGACCCTTGTGACTGGAGACCTTAAAGGAAACCATCAACCATGTAAATGAATTGGTAAGGTCTTGACGATTCCATTTGAATTCTGATACACCTTAGGGGTAGCCATGAGTGCCCACCAACCTCGACTCGAGTGAATTCACTGCGACCCCTCTCTCTTCCTTCGGATCATCGATGGTAAACTTCATGAAAGGAATCAGATCCTCGCTAGTCGGCTAGAAGCCAGAAACTGAGATAAAATGCCGTCCCCTATCGGCTATCACAGTTTGCTCTTCAGCAATTGGAGAATTTGGAGATGTGGAACCGACACCACTGGTCCTTCCACTAGGTTGGTCTGCCGCGATTATGACCCCGATCATGTTGCCATTGTAATCCACGGGTAACGAGTAATTTGAATTCAAATGCAAAGCACGATACCCCTAACTTCTGCCCCCAGGGAAGGTAATCTTTGTTAAGGAAGCAATAAAATCGTTTTTTTTTTCTTCCTTTTTGAACAATTAACCTATCTTACTAACAGCAATTCGGTGGGAAATCAAACATACAGGCCCACCGAAGCAACAACTCTTAAATACAGAATACCCGAGTGGACGTTACAAAAGTGCTCCATGAATGCCATCCTATCCTTGCTACTGTAAGTGCTTCGTCTTTGTCCCTCCCAAGCCTTTCTAAAACATCAGAACCATAAACGTAAAATCTGGTAAACTGCAGCAAGCAACTATTCTGCTTTTCAGTGCCCTTTACTAATCATACACTAAGCGTTACTAATGTCAAGTCTATTACCAGCATAGCACCAAGCCACATTTCAACAGCTTTATAGGATCTGATGATGCAAACCGGCTGCCTGCTGTGCCAGCTCTACCACCATAGCTTCATCGAAAAACTTGTTTATGCTGACATCTTCACTCATACCCTACGAAACATGGCACACAAATGTTAACACTCATTGATTGTCAAGATGCACAATGTCAGGTCATGCCGTTATCTTCTCAAGTACAGAGAATACAAACAATGGCAAAACCATTACAAGCTCTAGCTTCAGAGGGTTAAAAACTATGTTCTGTTGAAAGCCACTGCTAACAGTAAACACTCAAACTTATGTCTTAGAATGTATCTATATACTTTTATTAAATGTAAAAAACATTAAAAGAACTGCCTCAAAACCATCTTCTAAGAGAAAAGAATGTATTTTTGTACCTATACTAAACTCAACCAATTGCCTGTGAGCATGTACATATCATGCTACATCTTCCATTAATGATCATTATTACATCCCGCAGGCTTTAACTACCACAAATGTGGAACGTGAGACATCGTCTTACGACCATCATCACAAGAATTCTTTACACCAGTAACATACTTCCCGATCACCCAAAAGCATGATCAGAGATCCTACACTAATGATAGCACGCTCCATGTTTACTGGAGTAATTATAACTTTATCCCATTTCTCGATGTTATTACCCATATGGATTACTTTCAGCATGTCATGTTCAATACTAGCAGATAAAAGCTGATTCAATCATCAAAAAGATGAGCAACAAAAAGCGATATGATTCTGACAGAGGTATACCTTTCTACGTCTAGTTTTCACCATGAACTCACGGGCAAGATGTGTGATTGGTGCAGGTTCAAGGGGCCGTAATACAATGTTCTTGTCGAGTGGGTCTCCAGGAACAAGACCCCAGTGATCAAATACTGACATGCAAAAGGCTTGTCCTTGAGTACAGTACCTCAAATCTGTCTCAAATCCGAATGACTCTATCACCGGCAAAAATGCCTAAAAATATCCGTGAACAATGCAGTGTTAGAAGGATTCAGAAGGTGTGATGGTTGTGAATTAAGTTACAGATGGAGACATATTTCAAAAGGTTAAAGCACAGAGAATAGGACAGAAGTTACAAAACATCACAGAGAAAGTTTGAACCAAAGAGCACAGAACACGTACCTTAACAACGTATGCTGGGGTTCCAGGTTGAGGAACATCAGCAGTGACATGTCCACGCCTGCGTGACAGCACTGTATAAATGGAAGACACGCAGTCTATTGGAGTTTGTATCTGAAAGCAAAAAAGATGAGGAGTTTCAGAGAAGTGATAAACTGATACATTTCCTCAAAAATAAAGTGATAAACTGATACATTTCCTCAAAAATAAAGTGAAAAATTGATACAGGCTTATAAAGGGATGGTTATTTTATTTCAGGAAAAAGGTAAGGGTTATCAGTTATGCCCAGAACAATCGGTTACGTTTCCTAGGAGGCACTCTCCAGCAGTTACTTTTGTCCAGAATAATAACAGGCCGTTAGCACTTGGTTTCTGCAATTATAGGTAGACGTATGGTATTTTATATAAGGTAGACAAGGTTGAGGCATGAAGCAAGATGGGATGATATGGCAGAGCATTACTTTGAGTCGGTGATTGTATTCTACAGTTAACCCTCGGTGCAGACTGCATCGTAAACAAAACAAAGCATGCTGAAATTATGAACTTTAAAAGAACCGACAAAGAATATCACCTCGATATAGTATACAGGCTCCATAAGCCGAGGACTAGCCATTAAGAAAGCAGAGTAAGCCACACGACGGGCGGTTGGAATGATCTGACCAGTGCCCCTATTTAATGGCTCAGGGGCAATCCTAGCATCAACTATCTTGAACTTGACATTTCTAATAGGTTCATCGCATAGAGGACCTTCTCGAGCACCCCACTGAAATCTGTACAAGAGGAGCTCTCACTATAAATACAGCTAACAAACATACAGCTTTACAGAAATTATGACTTAATTTCATACCCCTGAATGATGGAATCTTTAACCGCACTGAGCAAACCCTTATCAACTTCACTTGGAAGAGTGTCATCTAATAATATATTAGGTCCCTGCAGGTGTCAAATGCATTGATAAATAAATAGTAAAGAAAAACAATTTCCATGCAATATGTGTAATAAAAAACAAGAGATGGTCTCATATATTTATAGACAGAGGTCGCATTCATGATGAACAGAGAGTGGCCTCAACCCAAAAGGGACCTCTATATCTTTGAAATCCTAAAGGGGAGATCCTTGTATCTCAGCAAAACACAGGAGGAGCACAGATTTCAAAAGCTCTTTCTTTCTATCTATAAATAAATAATCCTCTCACACGACGAAAGCAGTTGATGTTCACATGCTGCAATTTTGCAGGAGAGGAACTCCAAAGCAGCCAGTACACTGATTCAAAACATGTAACTGAAAGCAGCAAATATGGCAGCATCCTTACCTGCTTATCGGGACCAAATGCCCATATAGAGCGAGCTGCCAGTAAATCCCAATCATACTTCGTTTGGAAGAAATCACCGAGTTTCTTCCGCGGCCAATCAATGCTCACAATACTATTTTCAATATCCTCTGCAAGTCCCTTCTCCAATGACTCTGCAATCTATAGAACAATAATGATAGATATGGAATTCTATGTGATCCCAACTTCCATGAACATGAACATGAACATGAACATGAACATGAACAGAAAAAGGAAAAGGAAAAGGAAAAGGCAACCGTACCATGGTTATTTTGTTTTTCTTATTAGGTGTTTCAGCAAAGCATTTCATTGATGATGACTCCTGCACTGTTTCACAGAATGAGACTACAGGATCTGCCACCTACATGAACAAAAGATGATGCTTAACAATGTCAAACGCACACACAAAGACAACATTTGATCACATTAACATAAGACCACCAGAAAAGAACCTTGACTTCAACTTCTGAGTAGAGCTCCCTAAGGTCTTTCATGATAGAATCCAGATACAACTCCCCGGTACCAAGAATTGTGTGTTCCCCAGATTCCTCAACTTTTGTGATGGCCAGAGGGTAGCTTTTGCTAATCTTACGCAGACCCTCAACCATTTTCGGCAGCTCACTTGGATTTAAAGGCTCGGTGGCTGTTTTGACCACTGAAAGAGTATTGAACTGTAGAGGGCGGAAGATATAAACATCATCATCATAATTGACATTACAAAGAGTAGCAGACTTCATGATTGAAGCGTCTACACCCTCAATAAGAACCCATGAACCAGGAGGAGCTCTGCTGATTGGTATTCTGTAACGAGCTTGATAAACCCACAATTTTGTTACTTCTTTAACAGTCATATCCTCCTCATCTTCGGGAGAATAACCTTCTCCTAATACTCGTACGGTCTGCCCAGTTTGGATTACACCACTGTAGACCCTACCAAATGCATCAAAAGCACTGCAATCAGGCTTGGGATAAAGCTTAGTGACATTGACCATCAATGGGCCTGAAGAATCACAGTTTTCCATGGCCTCATAGATGGTAGAGTCTTTAGGTCCAGTATATATATGATCAACCTTCCTAGATGCAGCTTCTTTTCCACATGGGATGTGATGAACCAACATATCTGTGAAACCAGTAGCTGTGCCAAAAACTTCGCTACAAGCCAACCTCAGCAGAGGCCCCACATTTAACCTGTAAGCTGCATTGCTAAGCGTCACTCCAAGTTCAGCGAGTGTTGCTTCAACACTTCGTCTGTGTTCTCCAACCACTTGGCTATATATTTTGTACAGAGGCTCAAGGATAAACTGAACAAATGAACGCTCCCCGCCACTAGAAGGTGGTTTTCTCTTGAAGGTTCTGGTGTCCATATGAAAATACTGGTCCCCCAGAGACGAGAAGCAAACTTGTCTGCATCAAAGGGTACCCCGTGAAGCTTCACATACTGTTTGGCAAAGGATTGCAAGGTGAATGACCAACCAGCAGTAGCACTTGCGAAACAAACATTGCCAGCAACCGGATCAATAGCCTGAACATTGCCAGCAGTTGAAGAGGCGGCAGTGATATGATTATTAATAATCTCAATTGTATGCTTCAATTTGTGGTAGGCATCTTTAGGAGGAAGCCTCAGTTCAGTTATCAGCCTATCAACCTGCAAATAAAAAAGGGATATGTAGATTGTTAAAACGAATGAACATAATAAACCCTTTGATAGGCATGCTGATTTTTTAAACCATTAACGACAATCTACTGACAGAGTCAACGAGGCTTCAACTTATACCTTATTAATTACAACAACGATTGGGAGGCGCTCCTGGATGGCATGACGTATGGCTCTTTCAGTGTTGACCTGTTTGCATTGCAGTTCAAACATTCATGCGATAATCAACTCACAAGAATCATACTCAAAACAAGAGGCTCGCTAGAAGAAAGCCATAAAAATGATACACCGTGCTCAAATTCACTTCCAGAATTTTACTGCAAGGGACACGGATTAGTCCTAGGAGGAAGAAAACAATACAATAATCTACAGATCCTACCTAGCCTAAAGTTCACAATGGATGGGGAGCACATCTAAAACACATTACAAATTATGCTCACCAAGACTCCTTCAGCTGCATCCACGACCAGAACAGCCCCGTCGGCTAGGCGAAGAGCAGCACTCATCTCATCAGAGAAATTAACGTGGCCAGGCGTATCCATGATGTTGACAAGATATGACTTCGATTTGCTATCCTCTAGCACGAGAGACATGGGGACCGCCTTGATTGATATCCTTCTTTCCTGCTCGTCAATCCTCGTATCGGTATATCTCATATGTCTCTCATTTTGTGTGTCGAAAGTAGAAATGAGGTGGGTTTGCTCTATCAACATGTCCATGAATAGTGTCTTCCCGTGGTGCAAGTGTCCCACCAGGGCGACATTTCTAACCAAGCCTGGATTAGACATTAACCCCAACAGGAACTGGGTCGAGACGTAAGTAGAGGAATCCTTGACCCCTAATTCGAACTTGAGAGTCTTCACCGGTTTGATTATCGGTTGCTCCAACGGCTGCTCGTCCTCGTCCATCACCAGGGTTTCCACTTCTTCCCCATAGACCTCCTCTGCGGTAGGGTAGTACTTCTTGTCCTCAGCGAGTACGATTTGGTTGTCGATATCCACGTCGCCATCGTTGACGGAGGTGGTTATCCAGCCATTACCGGTAGCGGGGCCAATGTCTTCGTCCTCGGACATGGCGGAGGCATCGGAGGGCTTGACGCGGTCTTGGTCGTCATCTTCTTCATCCTCCGCGTCACTGGCTTCCCTGTCGGACTCGATGTCGGGACCTATGTAGTTGCCAAACTCGTCGTACAAGCTATCGTCCATCGATACGGAAGAGTTGCCTGAGCTAACAAGTTTCCAGGGACAGTCGAGAGAAGAACGGAGGGACGGCAGGGGGGAGTAGCGAGGTTTTGCTAAGGTACTGATGCGCAAGCTAAACAGACGAGAGGAGCGAGGTTTTGTTGAAACAAAATTCTAAAAATAACTTATTTTCGAAAAAAAAAATCTAAAAATAACCAATTACAGTGGTGTTTTTTTACTCAACTTGATAGGAGAGTCACCGCGATCGAAACTTTCGAAATTTTATAAGAGTAAAATAATATAATGTTTTATAGAATAATAGTGTCAAAAAATTTTTTGCTCCCTAAACAAAAGTTCTGAGTCCGCTACGGGCAGTAGCGGCTATCAGGAGGGGACTTGATCCCTGATACGGATAACCTTCTAACAAAATATATTACTCATATTAATCTTTTTCTAAAACTAATTCATAAAATAACACACCTACAAGAGACGATTTCACTTATCCCGGCTCCACGTGAGCAGCTGAGTCAACGGACGGAGGGGAACGAAAAATCGTTTGTTCAAAAAATGATTTCAGTGAAATCGTCTTGTTAACAGATGTTTTCTCATCTAATGCAGATTGTGGCTTATTACCCGTGAAGAGACGATTTCATTAGATTTCACGGGTTCTAAACCCTCGACAAATTTCTTTCTCCTTCCCCACTTCTCATTTTTCTTATTCTCCTTCTGCGCGAGCTGCTGCAGCACTTCTCCTCTCTTCCGCACCAGAGATCGCCGCCGGCCTCATCCCCGCCTGCCGCTGCCGGTTGTCACCGACCACCAAGCTCTGCCGCCGACCACCTGCAACATATACTACGTATTGAGGTAAATATCTAACCCTAAATTAGTTAGGGATTGTTAGAAAATTAGGGATTATTAGTAAATTGGTTAATTGTTAAAATGGTAACTTATTATATGTGGTTGTGTGTTAAATTGTAGTGGTAATTGATTATTTGTGAAATTGTAGTGATAATTGATTGTTGATTGTGAAATTTGATTAATATGGATTGTTTGTGAAATTTGGAAATTTTGAAATTTTGTGGAATTAGGGAATGTTTGGAATTGTGGATGTTTGTGAAATTGAAAGCACAATTGATTGTTTGAATTGTTTATGTAATTATATGTAATTGATAAGGTTGAATTATAGTATTAGTTGTTGGATCCTAGTGTTTACAATATTATAGTGTTTGTTTATTATTTTCGGGTTTTTTGTTTGGGTGATTGTGTCTGCAATCAGCCAAATATTGGGAATAGTTGATTAAATTTGTAATTATTCAATGATGTTCTCAAATAGGTGGATATGTCTTCCTTTATCCAGTTCTTGTGTCGTATTAGTGGCAAAATTGTTTATGGGGTAAGCAGAGCTAATTACGAGGATGGGAAGAATAAACTCTTTTTGGTTAGTGTCAACACCAATTTTGAGCAGCTTATTGCTCGGATTGGTAGTTGTTTCGGTATCAACTTGTGCATCCACGAAGTGAAGGTGTCACAGAGGATGGGTCAGTCAATGAATGACTGTACTACGAAGTGGACAATGATACCCATCGATGATGATGAGGATGTTCAAAATGTCATGTTCTACTGTCGGGGTGAAGGGCCACGAGATATATTCTATGAATTGTACGTTGAAGTACATGAAAACCGACAAACACAAACACTTCTCACCTCCTCATCTTATCATCACCAAGCCCCTTCCCCCAATCTTCACACCACCCAAAACCAAACCCCTTTGCCTTCTTCATATTCTACACTATAGATAGGCCTTTGACAGGCAGACACTGCATCAGGTTAGTGTTGTTTTTTTGTTTGTGTATGTTGTTGTCGTTTCATTTCACAAACATAGTCTCCCTAACTTTTGTTTTCATTGTTTCAGATTGTCTGGCAGCCATATATGGAGCAGGTGTTACAGTCTCTTCCTCCGTATTGTTTGGCAGGTTTTCACATTGCACGAGCTCGGGTGCCACTTATATGCTTTCATATAGTGGAGTGACATCTCCCGATCGTGATGCGGCAGTTTGGCGGAATTCAGTTTCCACCAGCGGATCCTAGGACAGACGGGGACGATGCACGAGTAGATCCGCACAACATCGACTTAAGAGGCCACACTGATTGGAACTGGCAACTCACCATTCGGAGTACATTGGCTTGTGGAACCTGTGTGCTGAGAGAGTCATCGATCTTCAGTTGGATGATGCTGGTCCTGCTTACGGAGGGTGGTATGGTCGCAACACAAATAGATACATTGGCCGTACGGGAGCTGTATTGGGATACATGGTCAGTAAACCTGACTTTAATTATGTTATTTTAGTATTATGACATATTATTTTGTTAAATTCATTTGTTGAATTGTGGTGCAGGGGGAGACCACAAATGAGGTCATCGGCATGCTAAAGGCAATGCGCGTCGATTATGCTCTTGCTAGTGTACGGATGATGAGAGACAAGTGCAACAACATGTACTACGTCCTCCACGGTCACAGCATGTCCCAGCAGGTGCCTTTGCCGATGAAGCTAATACCCCTGCGGATCAGGGTGGAAGAGAAGGTGTGTTCGTCGTGTGCGTGGTCGAGGCAGAGGAAAAGGACGTGCATGTGGTCGAGCTGCTGAGCCAGTAGATCATCAGGAGGTGTTCGACATCGCTGGTCGCATGCCCATGTCTCAGGTCGTCGATCCTACGCAGCAGGTCGACGCCACTGGATTTGCGTACTTTGGGAGTAGCTCAGGCTTTCACGGGGCATCATCTTCCGGTGCTAGGACGAGCATGGACTATGACATCACGACGTCGGCTGCAGACCTAGCTTTAGCTTCTACTTCCACTCTGGAGCACCACTTAAAGATAGTGATTCCCGACATCATTATGATGTAGGGGATCTTAGTGGCCGTGCCCTAGATCCTACTTTCGCATCAACGGTTGAGGATCCTACACCTAATGAGCCTATGATGTATGTGCGACGTAGACGTAGATGATGTAGGTTCATGATTTGTTACATTTTGTAAACAACTTGAGATTGTATTACTATTGTTTATGTTTTTTTATCTTATAAACTATTATATTTGGTTCACATGTCAATTTCTTGTGTTTCTGTGATATTACGTTTGTGTTGAAGTGGTACTGAGAATCGTGATTGTGTGAGAGTTCTTAATATGTACAGGTTGTTTGTTGTTCACTTGTGGTGTTTCAACACTTGGAAATTTTTCCTAGTGTGTGTTGTTAAATTGTGGTGTTCCAGCACTTGGAAAATTTTCCAAGTGTTGTGAACAGGTGAAATATTTATTTGAATAGAAATCGTCTCTTCAAGAGACGATTTCACTTGTTTAAAAAAATGAGGCGCAGACTATAGGGAAGGGTGAAATCGTCTCTTGCAAAGACGATTTACAGGAGACGATTTCATCGTTCTCTCCGTCCGCTCACTCAGTTGCTCACGTGGCACGGTATTAAGTGAAATCGTCTCTTGAAGAGATGATTTCTAGTTTTATTATTGATCAAGAGATGATTTCTCCCGGAGTGCTATTTCAAGAATTATTTTGAGATAGAGATTAATATGAGTATTTTTTAAAAGGTTAATTAAAAAAAATCAGGTTTTATTTGCCAATTTGGCCTGTTTATAGCTCTCGAATGCTCACGAGTTACACTCGGTTGGGACTTGGGACCTAACATAAAATTAACACATAAGTATAGAAAAAAACCCCATAATGGACGAAAAGTGGAAAAACAAAAAGTTTCTTGGTATGGCCTAAAATTAGGGGTGGTAAAACGGGTTCGCGGGTCGTGTTAGGCTAAACCCAAACTTGACCCGTTTATTAAACGGGTTGACCCGGCCCACCCCAATTAATTAATCATGTCCAAATATGAAACCTAAACCCAACCCGTTTATTAAACGGGTTGACATGTTTATTAAACGGGTTGACCCGTGCAACCCAACTAATTAATTGTGTCTAGATTTGAAACTCTAATTTGCATATATTAAACTTAAATTTAACCTATTTGGTTATATATATATATAAGAAAATAATTTAACTAATTAACATTAGTTTTGTCATTCTATGTTATTATTAACTTTACTTTAAATTAAAGTACTTAATTTTTAATATTTGTATATCTTACTAATATTAAAATTTGATAAAAAAATATTAACCTATAATATATAATATATATTTATATAATATAAATTACTTAAACAGGTTAGCGGGTTACATATGTTAAACCCAAACCCAACATGGTTATTAAACGAGTCGTGTTCGGGTTGACCCGTTTATTTAATTGTGTCAAATTTTAAAACCCAAACCCGCTATCTTCATGTCGGGTTCGTGTTGGTCAAACAGGTCGTGTTGAAATTGCCACCCCTACCTAAATTGTTTTTTTTTTGAAAGATTATGTGGCCTAAAATTTGTAACTTAAGCAATTTAAATACTATAACACTAATGAGATTAAGAAAATATATAATAATACTACAAATTTAAAAAAAATAGTAACAAAACAAATATATGGTATAAAAGACTTTAAATTACATAAAATCAAAAACTATGTAATATACGTACTATTTAGAAGCTGTATATTTCAATAACATACATAAAAATAATATTGTAATATATACTATAACTTCATAATACTACAAATTAAGCATAAATCTCATAAAACCTAATATCAACAATGTTTCAAATTATTGATCCTAACCAGAATCGCATGTTTTAGGATAGCTCGTTCTTTATCTAACTAACGCCTTCGGTCATTGTCTCCCGTTACTGGTTGTCACCCCCTGTTGGACTACAACACATAAACAACGAGCCGATTTAACTTCATCAATATCTTTGACATACATAATCATTAGACAAATCAGTTAGGAAGATCAATAGTATCTTTGACTTTCTATTGTAGTTCTGATTCTTTGGTTGTTGTAGTATTTCTCTCTTTATTGTTTTGATTCCTCACTTTATTGCTTTAACCATTTTCCTTAGATTTTTTTCATTTTTCTTCATTCCCTATTATATAAATAAACCCCAAACCTGCATCAGGAAAATACCATCAAGTTTGCATTCATCTTCTTCACCTTCACTATCTCTATCTATCTATTAATATATATATATTCACCAAATCAATTGTTCTTGGTAATTCACATTCAAACATGGTATCAGAGCAAGGTTCCGTTTTGGAGCTTCAACACGATTAACAATGTTTGACGAAGAAAATACTGAAAAGATGAGCAGTGGAGCTTCCATGGGGATGACAAGTGTAGACGTTAGTAACCCCTTTTTCATGGTTTGAAATTTCGTGAGAAGAAGAGGTTTGCTTGCTCTTTTTGCAAGAAACGATGGCACACATACAAGGAATGCTTCCGAAGGCAAAAGTGTGCTCACTTTAAAAATCAGGTCACCGTGTGAGAGACTGTTACCAACTTCACAAACAGCAAATTGTCCTTTCTCGCAAGAAAAAGGGAATTGCAGTTACAAGGAAAGAAAAGGAACTTATGGAATAGGAGAAACCTACTGGTAACACAATGATTATACGCTTAATAAATTGTGTGTAATGAGCAAATACACACAAACTAGCATTGGGTTAATAGGATAGTGGATACTAGATTCAGGCGTTGCATATCACATGTATGGTTTACCTGATTTTTTTTAATTGGCAGAAATTAAGTTATGAAAGGAGCATAATTTTACCTGATGGAGATAGCAATCAGTTGCTATGGCTAGGGATGTTAAAATAATAAGAAAAATCATGTTGAAAAAAGTTCTCTACATTCTCAATTTCATGTTTAACTTAATCTCAGTCAGAAAACTTGTTAAACAAGTCAAGCAACCATTGATTTTCTTTATGAATGAATGTTGTACTTAACACCTGATTTCAGGAAAGATTGAGAGGATTGGGCTAGAGTGTTCAGGATTATACATGTTGGATAAGAGTTGGGTCAATGAATGATGTGGGTTTGTTTGTCACTGAAATACCCCAAACCTAATTAATACCTTAAAAGTGTTAAATAATGAAGAATTTATCTTGGAATAAATCGTTTTAGGTACGCATGCCAATTTATGCATGCAAACGTTTACGTAAATAATATTACGCACGTGCATGCAAACTCATGCACGCGAACGTGACGTAAAAATAGTCATTTTACCATAAATACTAACGGGCGTAATTTTATTAGCGCCTTAACATATTCACTCAAAACGTTTATGAACGTTTAACAACGAGCGACAATAAGGATAGATCAACATGAACGTTTATACAACTCATAACATAATAACGTTCGATTAAAAAAACGTTAAAAATATTAACAGACAACGTAAAAATATTTTACCCACTCTTAAACATTTATAAGTGCTAAAATAAATATAAATACGCCTTAAAACAAGGTAACAATTTATATTACATAATCTTAACATAAAATATAAATCACAGTACATAAGGAATGTTATAATATCACAAATAATAGAAGACAATACAAGTTGTATAAATCTAGCCTAAATTGCCGGTTTTATATATAAACCTTATGATTTATTTTTACACACTTTTACTTAGTAAAACAATTAACTACCTAATGTACCTACTCTATATGAGAGTATATATATTATTGAGACAAATTAAATCTACTAATATATGTACATACTATACCGGTAATATACTAGTGAATTAACCAATCAAAAATCTGCATTATTTACCATGAATTATACGGTAATTTATTTGCTAGTGATCAAGCCAATAAAGCTGTACGTATACTAACAATTACAACTTGAAGAGAATTAATGAAATGGAGCTAATTAGCAAGGAAAAAAAATGGTAGAAAACCACTTGTAGTTAACGTGGAGAGTGGGTGTTATTAGATGACAAAAAAAAATCTGTAATTAAATTAGCATATGGCCACATTAGCATACTAGACTTTAATTGGCACTAAATAAAATCTGCACTTACACTACATAAATAATGTGAGTGCATGTACCACTAACCCTTAATAATCAACCTACACTAGTACTACTCAACTACATTAATCATGCTAGACTAAATTAACAAAAACAAAAATGTAGCCACTCACCTAAGCTTACGATATATAAGCACTAGTTTTTGTAAACCAACAAAAGAAATCGGTAATGTGCTAGTATTATTTGGCAGACAAATCTGTACAAACAGCACCATGGTTGTGGTGGTGCGTAGGCATTTAAGGGGGGGGGGGGGGGGGGGGGGGGGGGGATCTGAGGCAATTAATTTAGGTCTATATGGTAGTGTGTTAGGCTTTAATAAGCACTAAAAATTTGTAGCAAGTATTATATCATCTACTACAATCATGCACCCTTAATAAACATAAAGAAAACAGCACTAAACTACATGATTAATGTGAGCATAAGTGCTAGCAATTAAAAAAGAAACTACACTAGCATATTTGGACTTACGAGAGTGTACTCCTACTCATCAATCAAACCAACCTGTACTAATAAATCTGTACAAAACTACCTATATTAATCAATATATAATAAGTCATCCAAGTTACGATTGCTGTTGCTAGTTGCTAGGAAAAAAAATTGGTTACTCTTTTGACATTTTAAATCGGTTAGTATATAAGTAAGGTTAGAATACCTTATTTATTATGTAGGCTTAATGTGTCACCATGCTTAATTAATTAGTCAATTATTCTAAGGAAAATATAAACAAATCCTATGTGACATGGCAATAATTCATACAAGCCTTAGCATACCCATCGGTGGAATTTTTCCCACTTGGCACAATGATGCCGATTGTGATGTCAAATAAGGGAGGTTTAGTGCTAATATTAATCAATTAAATTAACTAAAATAATTAATAAGAAAATTGACTAACTAATGCACTCACCTCCTACTTATCAATCGGCAAGTGAGGTTTTCATTTCATACCTTGCTTGGCTGATTGGTAAGTTTCATTCTTCCTCCTCTCACTCATTTCTTTTGGAATTCCTAAATTAATTAAATGAAGTTCTAACTTATAACTTCATTTTTGATGTTAATTCCTAGCTTTACTCACCAACCATTCTAGCAACAAATAATCTTCAAGGAAGCTTAATTAAATCTACAACAATTCAAGGAGCTACCAAGATCAAGTTAAGGTAAGGTTTCAAGAACAACTTAGTCCTTTACTTCTTCTATATGTCCGAAAATTCCCAAGATCTTTGAACCATTCTCTTCATTCATTTCATGAAGCAAAGAGGGTTCTACAATCTCCCTTGGTAGTACCAAAAATTACAAGGTAAAAATCCAAGGTAATACCTTAAAATTAACTTCTAAATCCTACCTAAGATCTATGTCAATATCTAACTCTTAAATATAATTCTTAAACCCTTGTTCAAGTTAGAAAAATTTGAAGCCACTTCCACCGTGAAGACACTTGGGAACAAGGTGTTGCTAGGAGGAGAAATCAATCTTTGAAAGAGTAAGATTCCTAAGCTAGATCTTAATGTTATAAGCTTTGATTTAAACTCCTAAGAATTGTGAAAAAATTATGTAAACACCCCTAGAATATTAGGGCCGAAAATATTAAGGTTAATTTCCAACAATAAACAATTATGATTTATAAATGAAGGTTAACACCTTAAGGTATGTTTTTAATGACATAAAAACCGTATATGATAAGTTCATGTTGTGGCCGAAAGTTCTTGGAGAAAATTGTTTTATTTTAGGCCAATAATATGTCTAAGACATTATAATAATTTTTGGATGAGTTATATGACTTATATGCCTTTAAGTATAATTATTATAAGTTATAAAATAAGTTTTAGAAACTATAAGGTAATGAATTATTATTGTCGAATGCTTAAGGGAAAATATGGGCATTAATGAGCTATATAAGTATATAAACTTATACTAAGAGTTTTGGGTAAGTTAAAGATAATTATAGTTTAAAAGACTAGTTTAATAAGTTATGTGGAAAAATGTGATTTTTAGGAAGTTAAGGGAATTTTTGAGGTTAGCCGAGAATAACATGCTCCTTGGACATAATAAAGACATAATTGAAGATAGGGATTTATATTATGAATTTTGGGTTAATTAAATAAGTATTTAGAAGATAAAATAACAATTTATAAAGTTTTGGGTGAAACTATAATTTATAAAAGGTTTTATGCAAATCTATAATTTAAATTGGGTCGGAAATATAATTAAGGAAAATCTAAGTATCGTTCAAAAATTTAAGAAATTAAATATTAAAACTATAATCTATAAGTCAATATATAACTATTATGAAGTTTTTGGGGTTAAAATGTAATTAAAGAGATATATGGGGCAAGGCCGAAACTTAGTGTGGCCAAACTGTAATTTTCGAAAGTTGTTGTAACCATTTGGTGATTAATGGAAATTATAGTGGTGGAATTATAATTTAATTAATTAAGGACTTAAAACTATGTACTAAAATGTAATTAGTGGTGAATTGTTAAGTTTATGAATTAATGGGTTTATTTGGTAATTAACCGAGAATTTAAGGGGAGGAATTCGAATTTAAATTATTATAAGTCCTATGTGGATATTTGGAGGAGTTAGGAAAAAGAATTGTGAATAAAGGGATTATGGAAATTAAAACTATGGGTTAAATAGTAAAAGGAATTTAATTTGTAAACACTAAATAAATTTGAGGTTATGTGATAAATAAAATTTATGTGGAGAGCTAGCTAAGTATTGGTCAATAAAGATTAATGACCATTTGGGAATTATTATATCATTTGGACAATTATTACCATATGATATAAACATGAAACAAAAATATACATGTATATATATACATATAAAATGTGAGAATATAAAAAAAATGGATCAAAAGATAATAATATACAATGATTAAATAAATAAGGAATTATGAATAAGGTCTTGGAGATGGGAAAAGAATTACCATAAACGAAGGCTACGAATCTCACATGAAATAACAAGAGACCTAGTATCACCTTATGGTACGTAGGAATTTTTATACGGGTTAACTTGCAATAACACTCTCAGTTAATTCAATTATAGGGCTGTACGTAACCTGTCGTGGTCCGGGAAATTAACCAGTACAACTACGGTGAACGGTATGGATTCTTGCAACCTGTTGCTAACGGTTTACACCGGCTTGTATGCTGTCTGTTGAGTGAAATAAACGACCAAGATAATTGCGTAAATTGTATTGCTCATGAGTACCTTTGTGGTTGTTTAATGATTGTTTGTAAACCCGACTAACTATACCTACGTGTATGCGTACGAGAACTTGCACTCAAGTTTCTCACTAACTTCCCCTATAAACTACGTTCTTATGAGACTCTAATTATGTCCTACTACGGGAAGCGAGGAGCCCATGTATTCTGGCCATGCATGCAAATATGGAGGTTGTACCTGTCTCAGGTCGTCCTCAAATACAGTATACGTCATGACGGTGGTTTGGGGTGTAGACTTTGTCCACTCACCCGGGTTAATACCGGAACATTTTGGAGTTGGGAGAAGAATTACATTCTCTCGAGGGTACAATACCCATTCATATTTAAGCGCGGGATTTGGCTACATTCTCTCCTACAGGATTTACTACTCGACCATTAGCGCGAGAGTCTTATCTCGTTTGAAGGGTGTTTCATACCCGCTTTAAAGGAATTACTAACTTGACCTATAGTTGTCATCTTCTTTATTGGGACATTGTTTACCTGTAAGTACTTGTATGTATGATTGATGTGTTTTTATATATGTTGGATAATAATGAATCGCATGTTTACGAGCAAGTAGTTGTGTGTGGCCTGCTAGCTTATGGGCTGCACGGGTTCATACCAGCATTATTTGCTGAGCCATTTCGATGGCAATATTTTTCCAGTACCTGAAGGAAAGAGGTGAATACCCGGCCGAGAGTAGGTGGGGTAGAGATCAGGATATGGGACTACTTCTGCTTGTTTAGTTTATCTACTGTTGTTTGTAACTTTGCAGTTTTAAATAAGCGGTATGTATTCAGGACTCAGACCGTCATGTTTGGATTGTACTTGGATTTTAGCCTAGGCGTTGTAGCACCGACCGTTTGTAATAATTTCCGCCGTGTGTTTTGGGACTTTATTTTGCTATTTTTATTAGATTTCCGGTTGGGGTACAGTCACGCTAGCCGAAAAGGAAGAGAATACAAAGTGACCAGAGAACAAATGAATATGAGGGACAGAAATTAGATGGACCTTACTACTACAACCTCTTCATTAGCCATAGAGACACATATTAAATTGGGTCATGTTCCTTACGAAGAAGCTTGTAAAGATGGGTTTGATAAATCATAAAGGTGTTTCCGTTTATGATGTTTGTGATGTTCGCTACGAATCATGGGCAGGAAGACTCCCTTTCACAAAATCAGAGATCAAAACTACTAGAGCTTTCGAGTTAATACATGTGGATGTTTGGGGGCCCTTTTAATACGGAAACTCACAATGGCTGCAAATACTTCGTTTGATTTGTTCCTTTTGCAAACAAGATGATTGATCTACTAAAGCATGCATGAGGAATTTATGAGGGAAAATCTAATCAATCCTATTCAGTTATCCACAAGCTTACAGAATAAGTTGACCTTTCTATTAATCACTGGTTCGATTATAATAGAATTCGTAAAACAAATTGACAAACTCGCAAAATTTATTAAAAAGCGTAGAGAATATATTAGTCTATAACAATCCGTAATATCTCAAATCAAACCTGTAGAAGAAGTGGTAAAATCATATCAAACTTTAAATAGCCTCCCCCATAGTTAACTCTGGCAGAGTTAAATCCTTTTAGCCTATCATACTGACAAAAGAGATAACGGGGAATAAAGGGTAATTCATCATAGGAAAGAAGTGAACTCTCAGATGTACTACGGTTGCCAGATCTGTAGAACACCTGAAGTACCCTTAAATGTTAAAATACGTATATTATATATTTTACAAGTATATTATATTGCAAGTATACTATATAGTTTATGAGTACATTGTATAATCTACGATCATTTTAGATTGCAATGTATACTATATATCTTATGAGTACATCGATTATGCAGGTTAGGTTACGAGCATATCATTTACTAAAGAGAATTTGTTTTAATAAATATCGTGTTTGAAAAATAGACCGGTTGTAATTTTTAATGTCACAATAATTATCCTTTTATTTCTCTAATTAACTTGGTATATATTAAAAGTGGAGTGAAAATAATAATGATATTATTCAAATACTACTATTGATTTTACTATATTAAATAAGATTGTTTTAATTAATCAGTTTTACCCTCGGTGTTTCCTGGCTTTATTTAATGAATCAGTTTTAACTTTTCATATTTCCTACTTATTTAATAAACCACTTTTGACCTTCCGTAGTTTCTAACTTTTCATTTTCAGTAATTTGTCTCTCTAGTTTAATCTACCTTAATTAATTAAACAGTTTGTATCCCCTACCTCTTTAGTTTTCGTTCACCTTCTTTGAATTTTTGTTCTTCTATTCCATTTGATATGCCAATCACTCTTTCTCCATCTCTGCGAATCTCTCTCGCGTCTCTCTCTCATTCATACAAACAAAAAAGAGAACCTTTGTATGTGCATCTATCTCACCCTCGGCTAGACATAGAAAGACGCTTTTCTAGTCTCCAAATTTGTGAATGAGGAGTAGTAGCTGATTTCGTGTTTGGTTGTGGTGTGAGATCACGTTGCTAAATGCTAGGTAAGTTACTGCGTTCACTAGGTTTTATCAACTCTGTAAAAATAATATTTTTACAACATATGTGATTTTGTATGTATGTTTGTGGGTTGAGACTTAATGATTATTGAATTAATTTGTTGAGCATAATTATTAGGTTGTTGGTTATGTGGTTATTTGGTTACAAAAGTGATTAATGAGAATTATCACGGAATTGTGTGTGAGATATCATGTGAAAAATGAATAATTTAATCACCATGATTTATTGCACAATTTATTCGTGGTTGAATGTGTGGATTTTGATAAGATAAAGTGGTGAATAATAATATTTATTTAAAAATGTAAAGATGAGAAAACCATGGTGCATGTGGTCTGTATTAGGACACATGAATGAGATGATAAATGTGGACCGCATTAGAACGCATTACTTTGAGATATTGTGGGTCGCATTAGGACACAGTTAGCCCTATATTAACTCCTTAGTCAGTTGTACTAATGGGGTGTGCACACTTTAGGATGTATTGGCGAGATCAGATTCTTCGCTGCGTGTTGGGGTCTGGGTTACAGCTGCGTGTTGTACCCAAGGAGAGAGAAAAATTGTTTTGTTCTGACTGCACGTTGAGACAAGGAAGATAATTAGATTCATTTTATTCCTGGCTGTGTGTTCAGGCCTGGGTTACAGTTGCGCGTTGTATTCAAAGAAGAAAATAAAGTTGTTTTGTCCAGGTTACGCGTTGGGACAAGAAAGATAATTAATTTAATTTGCTAATATAATATTGAGTTTTACTTAACAATCAAACAGGAAACATTTGAGTGCTTTGGAATGATAATCTGTCGGTTGTCTGTTATTATTGTTTAAACAGTTTATAAAAAACATATGTTTAAGCAAAGTGGTGACTTACTCAACTTCTACAACTTTATGGTGGCTCTTTGTGTGTTTGTTTGGATTTCTGAAATACCCCTAAATGTCAAAATATATAAATTATCTAGTTTATGTGTATATTATATAGTTTTAAAATGTATTATGTAGTTTATGGGTACATTATATAATTATAAGCATATAAAATAGATTACGAGTATATATTTCAGTTTGCAAGTATATTAAATATCTTACGAGTATAATTCTAGTAGTTCGCAAGTATACTAAATATCTTACGAGTACATATACAGCGTGTCTTGGCTACAGTTGGTTGTAGCCAACTTTGGCTACATCCACCACGCACACGCTTTTTTTTTCTATTCTTTTTTCTTTCTTTTTTTATCACAAAAACGTTAAATTGTTGTAACTTTTAGTATATAAGTCCAAAATGAAAAAAAAAATTATATCATTGTTCACCTAAATCCAAGCTCTTCAAAATAAGATCATTCATGGATATATTTTGACAACTTTTTAAAAAATATTTTTACATGTATAGTGCACAAAACGTAAAAGAAAATTTGTACAGATGGTCATACAAACATGTACAAATGTTCACTAAAACATGTACATCCTCACGAAAAAACATGTACATTAAAAACATATAGATAGTCATATAAACCTGTACGAATCATTAAATTTGTACATCCTTAGATTAAAACCTGTACATATAAGGAAGAACACTTGTACAGACGGTCATACAAACATGTATAGATGTTCATTAAAAATATACATTCTCATAATTGAACATGTACATTCTCACATTTGAACATGTACATCGTCACATTAAAACATATACATTCTCACATTAAAATATGTACATTCTCACATTAAAGTATATAATGGCTTCCAAATAGATTACCCTAACCCCACACACCCTAAAACCCACCCTATGAAAGCTAAAAACGTCGAAGGTATTTTTAGGGTTTGTAGTGGCGGGTTTAGGGTATAACAACCATAAACCCGCAACCACAAACCCTAAAACCTGTCGAGTTAGTTGCTATAATGTAAAGTATAGAACGGTTTCCAAATAGATTACCCTACCCCCAAAACCCACCCTAGGATAGCTAAAAAACGTCAAAGACATTTTTAGGGTTTGTAGTGGCCCTAAACCCGCTACCACAAACCCTAAAAACCTGTCGATTTAGTTGCTACAATATAAAGTACGAAACAAATTCCAAATAGATTACCCTACCTCTCAAAACCCACCCTAGAAAAGCTAAAACGTTGAAGGCATTTTTAGGGTTTACAGTGGGCGGCCGCTACCACAAACCCTAAAAACCTATCGATTTAGTTGCTACAATATAAAGTACAGAATAAATTCCAAATAGATTATCCTACCCTCAAAACACCCCAAAACCCACCATAGGAAAGTTAAAACCGTCGAATTCACCACTTATTACTTAATGAATCATAATACAAAATTAATGAATCATATTATCATTTTAGTGTATCATAGTATATATGTAAAAATAATTTGTTTCAAAGTTGTCAAAATATATCCATGACTAGTCTTGTGTTGAAGAGCTTGAATTTATATGAACAATGATATAATTTGTTTTCTTTTTGGACTTATATATTAAAAGTTATAACCATTTAAAGTTATTGTTATTTTGATAAAAGATAAAGAAAAAAAATAAAAAATTCTTTAAAAAATAAAAAAAATGCAAAGTCCCGTAAGTGAATCGTTGTGTGAATCGTTACGCGGGATTCTTTTAATTTTTGTCTTTTGTTTTTCTCTCTCCAGTGTCCTTCCATCATTTGTAATTAATAAATAAATACAGTAAATTGACAAATATATCTTCAGATGTAGCCATTAGTGGCTACAGTCACCTGCAGCCAAGATTTTGTGGTACATATATTATGTAGGTAACGAGTATACATCCACAATGGTGTGGATTCCACTCATAGCGGTAAAAAAAAGAAAAAAATGATGAGGTGGATGAGAGAAAGGGTTCTTAGTTAAGAAACGCTCTTTTTATAGAACCTAGGTTAACAAAAGAAAGGTTGTGAGAGGATGTAATAAAATTATATTTGTTAGTGGGTTGAATCCACTTTCCTTATTGTGGATGCCCTACAAAAGAGCATTCATTTTAATAAATAACGTGTTTTAAATAGGTTGGTTGTAAAGTTTATTGACTTATTAATGATCCTCATGTTTATTTTGATTAATTTGGTATATTTATATAGTTATAAATGAGTTATAATATTAAGGGAAAATTCACAATATACCCCTGTTTTCTTTTGTAATTCACAATATACCCCTATTGGTTTTCGTAATTCAACTTTAAACATGCTTAAATGTTGTCCAAAATTGATGAAACTTTACATGGACAATGTTAAAGTGTTATATTTTGGTCCAATATCAAATTTGAAGTTTTTTAAGCTCATACTCAATCCCATATGAGCTTAAAAAACTTCAAATGTGATATTGGACCAAAATATAACACTTTAACATTGTCCATGTAAAATTTCATCAATTTTGGACAACATTTAAGCATGTTTAAAGTTGAATTACGAAAACCAATAGGGGTATATTGTGAATTACGAAAGAAAACAGGGGTATATCGTGAATTTTCCCTAATATTAATGATATGATCTAAATACTATACTATTGATTTTACTATATTAAATAAGTCAGTTTTAATTAATCGGGTTTATCCTTTAGTGTTTCCTTGTTTTATCTAATGAATTAGTTTTAACTTTTTGTATTTCCTACTTACCTAATAAACAACTTTTAACCTTCCATATTACCTAATCTATTTAATAAGTCAAATGTATCTTTCCATATTTTATGATTTATTTAATAAGTCAGTTTTATCCTTCCATATTTTTCCGAATCAATTTGTCAGTTGTGTCTATCCATATTTTTGAATTTATTTAATGAATCTGTTTATCTTTACGTATTTCCTAACTTATAGTTTTATATAATTTTATTAAAAAATTTACCATCTTCATTAATAAATTAGTTCATGTTCCTTCCAGTTCACATCCACTCACTTTTTTTACCTTTTGATGGCTATACATAGGCTGCCATCTTCTTTATCTATCTGCTAATTTAGTCATATGTCTTTCTCATCTCTCTTGCATCCTTCTCTAAGCCATACAACATAAATATATTGCTCCTTCCTCTCCTCTCTATTTTCTATCGGGTTCACAGAACATAAATAATAATAATAAGAAGAGATTTAGCCTGGCAACACATACGTAAAGAGAAAGTAAAGAGGGGGATCAAATTATATTTGTATTCGGCGGCAGCATAGTAGCAGCGCTCCCAATTTTTGAACGAGTAGTAGTTATGTTTGTGGGTGCGAATCATAGCTAAATACAAGGGAAGTTACTCTGTTCACTAGTTTTATTAACTCTGTAAAAATTTCTTTTTGCAGTGGTTGTAAGCTTTATTTTTGTGTGTGACTATTATTTGGGATTGAGTTATTTGTGATAATGATCATTGAATTTATTGTTAAGTCAAGATCCTTTAGTTTTGATGATAGCAAACCTGTGTTGTTTATCTAACATGTTTGTTGAGCTTTTAAGTCAGATAAACAGGTAGAGGAGTGACTTAGCACGCAAGGTTGCAAGCGCACTCTGTTCATGACATGTGCCCAACCAGTCGGGCACCTGTATAGAGAGCTCCGATAGAACTTCTAGTACACACAATAGGTCAAACACTACACAACCACATCTCTCATGCATCAGACGAAATAAAAGGACAAAATACATCAAGTTGTTTGACAAACTCATGCAGACTTATACATCCACACAAGCAACTAGCTCATGACAAAAGCATGGCTCATTAATGTGCAAGATAACAAGATAAGTCAGGGATATTAAGAATCATTCATTACGTAGCCATAATGATGACTTAGAGAGCATTTATGGAGCATTTATGAGGCAGACAAGATCAGGCAATTGGAGAGTACAAGTGGTGACCGACCACCTGAATGCTTGCCTCCGACGTGTCCAATTACAAAGCGACACGTGTCTTGACGGCTCCAGATCAAGTTAAAGAACAACCTATATTCGAGCGTGGCTATTTTGCTAGGGATAAAGAAGCAAACGACTCCTATAATCTAGGAGGTTGTATGATGTCTGTTATCCATCTTAACTTACTTGTATATACGAAGTATAAGGTCTTATGTAAGATAACTTGGTCATACATGAAAATGAGAGATAACTAGAGCAAGTGTGAGTCAGACTAAGTGTGTGTAAGCACTAGGAAGTTGATGAGTTGGGTAGGACTGGGTTGGTGAAAAAATAATGTGTGTATTTGGCAGACTGATCAGTCGGGGAACGGTTGGGAACCGTAGGCCTGCTGTCATGAGTGGGTAGAGGGCTTAGGGATAATGTCCTAAACTGTCCCAGAGTCCGTAGGTAGGGCGGAGGGAGATTGAGTGAATTTCTGTGTGTAAATTCTCAATCAAAAAGGAGTTTCTAGTTTGAGTTTATCAAGTACTTCCCTCAAATATCAAACAGTTCACATAGGATAAAAAGACGTCCATGACCGGTCGAGGACGTATCAAGGGCACCAGCCAGTTTCAATTGGTATCAGAGCAGGTCTCTTCTAGAAAGCTAACTGCTTTGGAAGACGATCAAAATGTCTCACTCAAACCTACTGGCGTCAGAAGAAGGTTCTGCACCAAATCGACCGCCACTTTTCAATGGGGAAAATTACACTCACTGGAAGAACAAGATGGAATTCCATATCAAGTCTGATGATCCAAGGATGTGGAGGGTTGTATCACGAGGTGAATACACCTTCCAAGACGCTCAAGGACAAGACATATCAGTCGACAACATGACTGATGATCAAATCAAGAAGTTGATGTTCAACGCTCGAGCAGTAAGAATCCTACATTGTGCATTACTACCCGAGCAATACTCTAAAGTGGCCTCAGCCAAAACAGTTAAGGAAATCTGGGAAACTCTTGAAGTTACCTATGAAGAAAATGATGAGATCAAAAAGACTAGTATTAAACCGTTGCTTACTCACTGGGAGTTGTTCAAAAAGGAATATCTCTGAAATGCATACTAGGTTCACCAAGCTGATCAATGAAATGTTTGTGCTTGGAAGAACCATTTCAAATGAGGATCAAATTCAAAAATTCCTCAAATCACTTCCTGCATCTTTTGATAGCAAAGTCAATGCCATGCAAGAAGTCCATGATCTCTCTAAGATGTCTCTGGCAGACATGTTAGGATCATTAATGATATTTGAGCTAAAATTACAACAAAGAAACTCAGAAAGCGCAATAAGAGAGAGAGGAAAATGCATAGCTCTTTAGGTAGCTAAAAATGAGAAACCAGAGTCAGGGGAAGACGATGATGAGATGGTCCTCTATGCTAAGAGGTACTTTCAAAAGTTCATTAGAAGCAACATGAGAAAAGGAAAGAGCCCAAGGAATCTGACGATCACCAAAGGAAGAGCAATGACAAGTGCTTTGAGTGTTCAAAACATGGGCACCACATCAAAGACTGCCCACAATGACCCCGAGAGGACAACGATAGGATCAGGAGACCTGCCCGGAGATCGTTCAACAAAGGGCCAAGTAAAAAAACCTTCGTTGCTGCATGGGGAGACTCGGAACTAAGTGACAACCCAAACCTCTGACAACGATCTTTCAGAGGATGAAAAGGCTCACCTTTGCCTTGAGGAAGTTTGCCTGATGGCTCAAGACAAGAAAATGTCAGAATCAGAAGAAGAAGAGGCACAAAACAAGGTAAACTACTCTCGACTTAGAAAGAAAATTCAAACAGCTAAACTTCTAGGACTCGTAAAGTTTTCCCTCATATTGGTTGATTAAATGGAAACGTTGAAAAATGAAAAACCAGAGAAAAGTTCAGACAAGGATAAGGTAGTTAATCTTACAAATGCACTCAAGAAACTACAAACTGACTATAGTGAAATTCTTGCTGTCCATGAAAAAATGAAGTTAGGAAATCAACCTGAAATTGATGAATTGATTGCTGCACTTGACAAAAAGGAAAAAGAACTAGCGTCCACCAAATAGAAGCATGCAAAACTAGAAACTAATGCTAAGACACCCATGTGGAAAAACAAAAGACCGGTCGGGTATCAATTGGGAACCCGTCGTAGAGATGTCTACCACCTAGACAACCCAGTCACCACGAAGCCAAATGCTATAAGACACGATTTATGAGGCATTGGAAACTCAAGAAAATCGGCCTACGATGGGTAGTCAAGGATGATCATAAAACAATATTTTTTTGTGGAAATGGGTCCAAACATTATTGGGACCCTAACCCCACGTTACTAACTTGTTAAGCGCAGAATCGAGTGGGAAGGGACCCTACTGGTACATCGACAGTGGGTGCTCTAAACATATGACAGGAGACAAGTGGAAATTCATCTCACTCGAACCAAGTAGCCAAGGAACCATCTCCTTTGGCGACAACAAACAGGGAAAAATCATCGGTGTAGGTAAGGTTGGTTTTACTTCAGATTATGTCATTGACAATGTCAATTTAGTTGATGGTTTAAAATTCAATTTGCTCAGTGTATCTCAAATTTGTGACAAAGAGAACTCAATCCACTTATATTCTACACATTGTAGCATAGTAAGTATGAGTAATGGAAAGGAGTTGTTAAGGGGTAAAAGATGGAAAAATGTATACGTAACCAGTCTGGAGGATATTGACAGTCTAAACCTTCCATGCTTGACTGCATCAATTGATGACTCCACACTATGGCATAAAAGACTAGGGCATGTCAGTATATCCTTGCTAAGAAAACTAGTCAAGAATCAGTTGGTTAGAGTTAGAGGTCTCCCCGAGATTAAGAAATCTGAGACCAATCTTTGTGATGCCTGTGTAAGGTGCAAACAAACAAAACTTCTTTCAAATCAAAGAACATGGTAACTACATTCAAACCACTCGAACTACTTTATATGGATTTATGTGGACCAATGAGAATCAGAAGTTTCGGAGGAAATTGGTCCGTGTTTATAATTGTTGATGATTACTCACAATTTGTATGGACAATCTTTATTGCTTCCAAAGACGAAGTCTTTGAGAAATTTCAAGCTTTTGCAAGAAAGATCCAAGTACAACTCAATCTTAAAATCAAGGCTCTTTGGTCTGATCATGAGTCAGAGTTTGAAAATCAACAATTCATGAAAATGTGTAAACAATATGGAATCAACCACACATATTCAGCAGCTATAACACCTCGACAAAATGGGGTAGTTGATCGTAAGAAAAGAACATTGCAAGAAGTAGCTAGAGCCATGCTATTGGGGAGCAATCTTCCTCAAGTCTTTTGGGCTGAAGCTGTAGCAACTGCCTGTTACATCACCAATTGAACGCTCATACGACCAATTCTCAACAAAACACCATATGAGTTGATCAAGGGGAGAAAATCAAGCATAAGCCACTTCAAAATCTTTGGTTGTAAGTGTTATGTCCATAACAATGAAAAGAATTCCCTAGGATAGTTCGACGTCATGAGTGATCTGGCCATCTTCCTTGGGTACTCAAAAAGGAGCGGGGCATATAAAATCTACAACAAAAGAACTCTGAAAGTAGAAGAGAGTGTACATGTGGTCTTTGATGAGGCTGAAATTCATAAAATCAAAGAACCTGAAGAAGATGAAGCCTATGGTTTTGATCTAGCATGACAAGATCACACAGACAATCCCAAAGATGAATCACTGACTAAACAGAGCCTGCCAGACAGGTCAACAACAGGTCAGCAACATGTCAACGAAGGAAATAATGATGTTGAAGTTCCTCTATCACCATCAACCATTCATCAATCTCGAGTTCTGTATAAAGATCACCCATTGGAGAACATCATATCGGATATCTCCAAAGGAATTCAAACCAGAGCCTTTTCCGCTACAGTTTTACCCATCAAACCCGAAAACATCAAGAAGCTCTACAAGACTCATACTGGATTAAAGCTATGCAAGAGGAATTAAATCAGTATGAGAGATGCAAATTCTGGCATCTTGTGTCTCGCCCCACACATCAAGGGGTACTAGCACGAAGTGGGTCTTCAGAAACAAGCTAAATGAAATGGGAGAAGTCATTAGGAACAAGGCTCAGTTGGTAGCACAAGGATATCATCAACAAGAAGGGATAGATTTCCAAGAAACCTTTGCCCCAGTAGTAAGGATGGAGTCCCTTCGATTATTATTGCCTTTGCCGCACACAAAGGAATCAAATTCTTTCAACTTGACATCAAAAGCGCCTTTCTCAACGGGTATGTCAAGGAAGAAGTGTATGTAGAACAACCTCCAGGTTTTAAGACACAGGAAGGGAAAAACATGGTGCTCAAGCTTGAAAAAGCTCTCTATGGGCTAAAACAAGCTCCAAGATCATGGTATGATCGCCTCTCATCCTATCTATTGGAAAACCATTTCAAAAGAGCTTCTGATGAGAATTATTGCAAGAAATTTGAAGCATTGATGAAAAAAGAATTTGAGGTGAGTGATCTAGGAGCATTGAAGTTCTTTTTAGGACTTTAAGTCAAGCAGAATAATGAAGGGATCATCATATCCCAGCAAAAGTATGTAAAGGATTTACTGAAAATATTTGGAATGGAGACATGTAAACCTTTTGACACACCAATGGCAGTTGGCACAAAGATGGGCATCATGATTGGTGATTAACCGGTCGACCAGCAATCATACAGAGAAATGATTGGTTCTCTACTATACCTAACTGCTAGTAGATCGGACATTATGTATAGTGTTTGCTTATGTGCCAGGTTTCAAGCAGATCCAAGAGAGTCATCTCACAGCTGTGAAAAGAATCCTACGTTATCTCAAATGGTCCATGAACCTTGGTCTCTTTATCTAAAATTCACTAACTGTAATATTGTTGGATTTTCAGATGCAGACTATGGCGGTTCTATAACTGATCAAAAGAGCACGTCAGGAACACCATTCTTCGTTGGATCATGTTTAATTGCATGGGGATCAAAGAAACAACAAAGTGTGTCAATCTCAACTGAATCAGAATACATAGCTGCGGCAAGTTGTTGTGCTCAACTCTTGTGGCTCAAACAACAAATTGGTGACTATGGTGTCAAAACAGGTACACTTCCTATTATGTTTGATAATACCAGTGCCATATCTATCTCCAAAAATCTAGTACATCATTCTTGTACTAAGCACATTGACATTAGACATCATTTTCTTAGAGATTGTTGCGAAAATGAATTAGTTGGTTTAAAATACATTTCAACTGAAAACCAACTAGCAGACATCTTTACCAAGCCACTAAGTAGAGAAAGGTTCAACAAGATCATTCATGATCTTGGAGTGATATTCATTAATCACAATTAGGCTATCTTTGATCTCATGATCGGTCACCGACGGGTGAGCAACACCTCAAGTAAGTCGTTCAATGGTCTGTGTACTGTTTAAGGCAAAAATGTTGAGTCAAAATGACTACTTAAAATAGATATGTCAGCAATCCCGCAAAAAGTAAGGTTAGAATAGGAAGAGTGTAACAGATAGAAACGGGAAACCTACAACGGATCGATGACTGTCAGCCACGACTGATGCCCGTTGTGAATAGTGTCACTACGACATGTCAGCGAGCGGATGAGGAACGATCACCGACCGTTACTCGATATCTATAAAAGGACGATGAGAGTTCCACTCTTGTCTCACTATTGCCCTCACTTTCTCTTAATCTCTGAACATACAATCAACTTCCCTTCTCTTTTACAAACACTATAGTGAGCTTGGTGCTAAAAATCCTCACCTCACAGCCTCGCTAAGAACTCTCGATCGAAAAGTACTAAATTCCAGAAAATCCTTTATCAACCATGGCACCTAAAACTGCAAAGTGCTCAAAGATCAAGGCTATCCTAAGGGACATTAGCCTAGAAAAGAGAGCCAACACGCGATCGACAAGTCCCATCATGGCACCACCACCTGCTCGCCTGTCCAAAAAGGAGGAAGATCAACTTGTTCTTTGAGTCATGGAGAGGGCGAACTATAGGCAGAAGAGGTAAACTATATAAATGCATACCTACCCAAACTTTCTAATCTCATTCACTCTGGGAATCTCAAACCCACAATTCTTACTACCTCAACTCCCACAGAAAATACAACCATGACCTCTTCCATTCCCTCTCCTAAAACCTCATAAATTACCACGAAACAATCCAATGCCAAGAAACCAAAAATCTCACAAAGCAAAAGTCTCCCACAGGCTTCCACCAGTCACACAACTCGCGCTTCCAAGCGTCTCCAAACCAAACAACCACCCAAGGAAACCCAGTCCACACCTGAACGAGCAACTCGCAAGCTTCTCTTTACCGACGAGGATGAAGTAACTCCCACTGACCTCGTTGAGCAAATCTCTCATGAAATAGAAGAAGAGGAAGTCCAGAGTGACGAGAAGTCACCAAAAGCACGCTCTACAGAAGAGGAAGCTCAAGAAATGGGTGTAACCACACCGGACTTTGCTGACGAAGAAGGACCTCGCGCTCAAACCACACTACCGGTCACAGAGCGGTCTCCGACACCTCCCTGATCCAATTAAGAAGGAGAAAGTAACAGGGAATCAGTCTCACCTGTCATCTTGACGTTCGAGGAACGTGAACAGCTGAGAAATGCCAAAGGAAACAACAAATGGCTCCTTCACCACACGCTCAAGAGCTCGAGGATCTTTTTTAGTCAAAGAGAGCGGTTACAGAGCCACAACCGCAACAATCGCTCAAGCGAGTGAAGAGACTAAGATAACTAGAGCCAACTCTCATCAAGGTTGTAAATGTGGACGATAAGTCATGTCCTGTCTTACCAAAGACACCGGACCTCGAGTGGATGGAGAAAACGAGCCTCGAAGAAATCATGGAGCTGCTTGAATTCCAAGGATGGGTCGACTTCTTTCAAGAGCCCATCGTCTGCTACACAGAGCTGCTCAAAGAGCACATAAGATATCTAGGCCCTCTCCAGAGCGACGACGATGAGGACTACCTCATTTCAAAAGTCCAAGGGATCCACATCAACATCACAAAATCTTGGATCTGCAAGATTTTCAACCCGGAGCCAAAGGGATTAGTCGTTCCAAAGGACATGACTTGGAATGACTTAGGACATCAAGGGGGAAAGATGATCCATCTTTTCAACAAGGGGGCAATAATGAAGAAATTCCACGCAGTGCAAATGTCCATCCCCAATAGAGTGCTCTTTAGCCTTCTCACCCACAACATCACCCCAAGGAATCAACGAACCCTATCGTCAATGCTAGAGATGTGCGGATCATGTACACCTAAGGATGAAGGAGAAAATTGATCTTCCCGCTATGATCCTCCTCATCCTTGACGAAAGCAGATACGTCAACCAAGGGCTAGTACACGGGGGAGTGGTCACCGCGGCACTAGAGAAATTTGGAGTGGACACCGACTGCTTCCACGAGTGCTCGCGGACCGCTCAGGATTGCATATACTCAGAGATGTTATCCAAGATGGGGATCAAGACCCAAAGGGAGAAGCTTATGGTCTCTCAAAAGCCTACCAAAAGCGAGAACTCACGATGAAAGCCTCGCCCAATTGCTAGGAGTTCTGCTCACAAAAGAAAGCGCAGCCTCTCACCAGTCCACGACAGGTCGGGGACCAGTCTGGATACTTCAGCTCAAGACGTTCTTCAGTGTGTAAGAGTTACTCTTACAGCTGTGCAGGCTGTCTCCCAAGAACCTAGTGTTCACCACTTGGTTCAAGGAGCAATAGACTTCATAGATTCACATCTATAGCCTGAGAATTATGTGTCTCTTAAAGACTCGAGTGAAGCTTGTGAGAAATTATAGTTGTAAGTTATATTTTCTTTCTCTTCTTTTGTTTTATGCCATTGACTATCTGTTTCACACGTCAACTTTTGATCTCAACTTAAATGAAACTGTTACATTTTCTATTTTGAATGCAAATCTTGTTTAAGAATGGCTTTATTGAATTGACTGCTTCTTTCGTGATTATAACTACCTCTTGATCAGAGACAACACCGTTCATGCGACCTATGCATGTTAGTCACATGACACGCCATCTGTTTCCTAGGACTGCCAACTCATTAATACATAGTTATTAGACCCTCACGACTAGACAGTGAGTTGTCCCTCACCTATATTTATACCCATCGCTCAGCCATCACTCAAAGTCGCTCTCACAATCAACTTTCGCCATCCTTAAACACTTTCTTCACAACAATCATGAGTCGTGAATACTACAACTCTTCTAGCTCGAATGAGAAAACCATTTTCTCCACCATCAAAAAATTCATGACACAAAAGAAAGGTCAGCCTCCTTCTAATCTTCATCCAAAACCCGAAGTCTCGTATGTATGGTCCACAAATGTAAGTGCCAGCCAAACCCAGTCAGAAACTTATTACTCCACAATTGATTCCAAATATCAAAGTTACTCTGCTGATGACCCTCGTGGCCTAGACTCTTCCGACTCCGCCACATCCAAGCGTCACACTTCTTAAAGTTGTCTCATTCAAATGTAGACTATAATCTATGGAATGTTATGACCTTTTCAATAACGTGAGTCGTGTAGTTGCTACCTATTTTGCTGTATGGCAAAGTAGGAAAAAAAGATATGTACTTGTGAATTTATGACTATCATCCTTGCGTTATGTAATTAAATCTTAATGAAAGACTCTCTACTATGGCCCGATATAAGACTGTTGTTGATTAATTTTTTAACTCTTAAACGAACTCAGGGGGAATCCCTCTTATGGGAAATATTCTCACTTCTATAAGCTGTCAAGTACTTATGATCAAAATCGATTTTGTTATCAGTTGCCATCATCAAAAAGGGGGAAATTGTTAAGTCAAGATCCTTTGGTTTTGATGATAGCAAACATGTGTTGTTTATCTAATATGTTTGTTGAGATTTTAATTCAGATAAACAAGTAGAGGAGTGGCTTAGCACGCAAGGTTAAAGCGCACTCTGTTCATGACATGTGCCCAACCAGTCAGGCACCTGTCTAGAGAGCTCCGATAGAACTTCTAGTACACACAAGAGGTCAAACACTACACAACCACATCTCTCATGCATCAGGCGAAATAAAAGGAAAAAAATACATCAAGTGGTTCAACAAACTCATGCAGACTTATACATCCACAAAAGCAACTAGCTCACGACATAACCATATCTCATTAATGTGTAAGATAACAAGATAAGTCAGGGCTATTAAGAAGCATTCATTACGTAGCGATAATGAAGACTTAGAGAGCATTTATGGAGCATTTATGAGGTAGACAAGATCAGGCAAGTGGAGAGTACAAGTGGTGACCGACCACCTGAATGCTTGCCTCCGACGTGTCCAATTACAAGGCGACATGTGTCTTGACGGCTCCAGATCAAGTTGAAGAACAACCTATATTTGAGCGTGGCTATTTTGCTAGGGATGAAGAAGCAAATGACTCCTAGAGTCTAGGAGGTTGTAGGCTGTTTGTTAACTTACTTGTATAAATACGAAGTATAAGGTCTTATGTATGATAAATTGGTCATACATGAAAAAGAGAGATAACTAGAGAAAGTGTGAGTCAAACTAAGTGTGTGTAAGCACTAGGAAGTTGGTGAACTGGGTAGGACTGGGTTGGTGAAAGAATAATGTGTGTATTTGGTAGACTGATCAGCCGGGGAACGGTTGGGGAACCGTAGGTCTGCTGTCATGAGAGAGGACTTAGGGATAAAGTCCTAAAATGTCCCAGAGTCCGTAGGTAGGGAGGAGGGAGATTGAGTGAATTTCTGTGTGTAAATTCTCAATCGAAAAGGAGTTTCCAGTTTGAGTTTATCAAGTACTTCCCTCAAATATCAAATAGTTCACATAGGATAAAAAGACGTCCACAACCAGTCGAGGACGTATCAGGGGCACTAGCCAGTTTCATTTATTTAAGTATGCGATTTATTTTATGGTAGATGTTGGTGGATATTTGGTTATTATGATGGTTGATGGCATGAATTGCTTGTGGTGAAATACATGGATTTTGATGAGATTATATGGTGAATAATAATAATGATTAAAAGAATTTTAAGGAAGAATATACCATGGTGCATGTGGGCCGCATTAGGACACATGAATGAGATGATAAATGCGGGCCGCATTAGGACGCATTACTTTGAGATATTGTGGGCTGCATTAGGACACAATTAGCCCTATTTATACTCCTTAGTCTTTTATACTATTAAGGGTGTGCACACTTAAGGATTTAGTGGCGAGTTGGATTGCTGGCTGCGTGTTGGGGTTCGGGTTACAGCAGCGTGTTGTACCCAAAAGTGAGAAAGTTGAATTCCCAACTGCGTGTTGGGGTCCGGGTTAGAGCTGCGAGATGTACCCAAAAGTGACAAAAGTTGTTTTGTCCTGACCGTGTGTTGGGACAAGGAAGAAAATTAAATTAAAATGGCTATTATATTTTTGAGTTTATTAAAGAACCAAACATGGTGTATTCTACAATAATTATAATTTTATTGTTGTGTTAATATTTTTGAAATGATTTGTATGTTGTGTGGTTATATTGTTAAAATGGTTTTCAAAAGAGAAAATGTTTTTACAGAGTGTAGTGGTAGCTTACCCAGTTTCTCTGACTTTATGGTGGATCTTTATGTGTTTGTTTGGCCACAGGTGTTGATGATGTCCCAGGGATTTGGGAAGACGACTCCACATACGTTGGTTATTTGTAATCAAATTTTATTTTAGGTTTAAGACTTTTGCAATTTTAAGAGATCGTTATTATGGGAGTTGTATTTCTTTTATTAATGATAGTGGTTTGTTAGTAAGTTAATTGTTTAGGCCTTATGACTCGTTTAATTGCGGGTGTGACAGTAATACTCCGAATTAGATTTTTCCGCTGCTTATTAATATTATAACTTGAATTTAATTGACCAAATAAAAGTTAGAAAATCCGGGGTATTACAATTTCTGCCACAGGTGTTGAAAATATCTTTGGGGTTTGGGAAGACGACTCCACATAGGCCGGATATTTTTAATCGAATTTTCATTTAGACTTTGAGACTTTAATAGTTTTATGGGAGGGACGTTGGATATCCTTTGTAAAAAAATAATGATTTGGTTTTATTAGTTAATTGTTTAGGCTTTAACACTCGTTTATTTGCGAGTGTGGCAGTAATGTTTTGGACTATAATTTTTTTCAACTGCTAAATATTAAATTAAAATTTTTGAATAATTGACTAAATAAAATGTTAGAAAATTTGAGGTGTTACAACGCCGGACTTGAAGATTGAAGATAATGACGAAGTTGGAGAACTTCTGTTGTGACTGGCTAGGGTTCTTTGCGTGAGTTTGTGTGGTGTGGAGGCGTGAATATATGTCGTGAGAATGATATAATAAAATTTTCCCTCAATTCAGCCTCTTTTTATAGAGTTCTGTCCTGTGCGTAAAATACATGTGTCCGACCCTATGTTCGGGTGAGAAGGGCCATACATGGCTCAATTGCGTACATGAGAGATTTGTCTCCTCTGTGAGTTCCTTGTGAGGTGTTCGGGTGGGCTTCGCCGTACAGCTCATCCGGACAGATGTAGCTAAGCAATTCCTCGCGTTCATGGCAAAAAAATATAAGTGTCCGCGTGGGCTCAGTCAGATAGAAGGTCGGACAAGGAATGTTATGGTGGATAGAGTCGGACGCAAAGTCAGACAAGAAGAAAACTTCAAATTTGTGTATGTTCGAGACCCCAAACGGGACATTCAGGACCTTGGAAGGGCTGTCCGGGTCTGTGGTTCGGACACAAAGTTCGGACACTTGTACAATATGAGCTCCCCTCCTCCGTGCAATGCCGAATTCTCCTTAGATCGAGTCCTAAGTCATATAAACATCAAAACAAGGTATTGAAGGCATTCTCTTTTCAATAAAGATATGGACTACAATTGAGCACACAACTGGAGAAAAGACAAAAAACAAGACAAGGTGTTTCAGCAATAGACGTACATAAAATAACAACTTATCAAATTCCCTTACACTTGTTTTTTGCTTGTTCTCAAGCAAATCCATCAAATACAATCTCAAGCAAAGTAAATGGGGTTCAACCAGAAGATAAGAACACAGAGGAAGATGCTGCAAGTCTTTATGATCAAAAGGGGCTCAAGCTTTCAACTATAATTTCAACACAAACCTGAAGTCATTCAAAAGCACAAGAAAGAGAAACAGAACCATATGAAATTAGCCTTTAACCTTGAACCAGTCCACAAATTTCATTTACATTCCTTTTAAAGAACAAGGGGCACGGAGTAAAATCATATTTCATTATACCTTTCACTTTCACGTACTCATGATTTACAAGAATGAAAATGATATTAACATTCAGCTCAGAATTGCAAAGATACTTCAGTTGAAGTTTAATTTTCCCTCGCACTAGTAAAAAACGGGTCTTTTTCGGCGGCTTATTTTCGGCGGTTTTATCTTTGTCGCCGAAAAAGATAACGTAACAGACAAATTTTCGGCGGTTTATAGGTCAAAACCGCCGAAAATTGTCATCTTAATGAGCAATATTCGGCGGTTTCTACCAAAAACCGCCGAAAATGTTACATTAAGAAGACAATTTTCGGCGGTTTTGACCTATAAACCGCCGAAAATTTGTGTTTTAATATCACCCGCGCCGAGTCGTCTTCCCCATTCATTCGCGCGCGACTGAAAATATTTCGACTCTCTCTTCGTTTCGCCTCTGTATCGCCGCCCCCTTCTCCCCTTGTCCATGCGCCGTCTCCGGCTCTGAGTCGCCGCCGTCGCCGCCTCGCCCAAGTCGCGCCCAAGTCCCGCCCAAGTCGCGCCCAAGTCTCCGCCCAAGTCCCGCCCAAGTCGCCGCCTGCAGCTCGTATTGTCAATTTAGGTTTGTTTTTTTCAGATTTCTAATGTATGGTTGATAAATTTGGTATTAATTCATTGTTTATAGGTGATTGTTGACTGATTTATGTGATTTGGAGTGTAATTGAGTAATTGTTTTGGTTGGAACTATTAAATTTGTGTTAATTGTACAAAATTGCTAGTTTTTGATCATTTGTATAAATTTGGTATTAATTCATTGTTTATAGGTGATTGTTGACTGATTTATGTGATTTGGAGTGTAATTGAGTAATTGTTTTGGTTGGAACTATTAAATTTGTGTTAATTGTACAAAATTGCTAGTTTTTGATTTGTATAAATAGGTTTTGTCATTTATAAAGAATAATTGACATGTATTTATATGTGAAGGTTGAATCATTATTCCTGTATCTGCTGCATCAGTCGGATACTAGTTTGCAGTCGGGGCTAGTCTCTTCACTCACGGTAATTAAAATGCATTGTAGTTTTAAGTGTTAATTGATTTATAATTATTATTTTTTGATTAGATATTGTTGATTCATAATTATTATTTTGATTAGATAACCAAATAATAACTAGTTTAAGTGTTGAACATTGTGTTAATTATACAAAATTGCTAGTTTTTCATTTGTATAAGTAGGTTTTGTCATTTATAAAGAATAATTGACATGTATTTATATGTGAAGGTTGAATCATTATTCCTGTATCTGCTGCATCAGTCGGATACTAGTTTGCAGTCGGGGCTAGTCTCTTCACTCACGGTAAAATGCATTGTAGTTTTAAGTGTTAATTGATTTATAATTATTATTTTTTGATTAGATATTGTTGATTCATAATTATTATTTTTGATTAGATAACCAAATAATAACTAGTTTAAGTGTTGAACATTAAACAATAATATTATTCATTTGTCATTGTCAACAGACAATACCAGACCACCGTTAATCAAGACACTGTACCAGTTGTATCTGACTCAGCAGGTTAGTTTTTATGTTTTATTTGTTTTATTTTTTAATTCTTCATAAATTTACATGTGCCAGTTGTTTGAATGTTTTCTGGTTGTATGAGTTTGGTCAGTGCTCAATAATAAGCACGGAAGAGTAACATTATTCATAGGTCATGCCAAATTTTTTCTAGAAATGCATTAGTTATTGATAATTCTCCCAAAATACTAAGAACCACTTAGTTGTAATGTATATATACGATCACATACCAAAGTTATGATGATTATTATCTGCACAATTATTAGTCATTGTAGTGTGGATGAAAATAAATCTAAAATATTTGTTTTGAACTTTCATCTAATGTGGATAGAATGGACCGTGGATGGATGTACGGTCAAAGAGGGAACTATTTTGAAAGTAAGGTGGATAACGAATTTTGCAAAGTGGCACTCGAACATCAGAAGAGGATGAACGAGACACATATTCCTTGTCCTTGTGCTCAGTGCGAACTTCGAAATAAGTTCCCTAGCTTACACACAATCAGATTCCACCTTTCAAGGCGTGGGTTTATGCCGAACTATAAAATATGGTTCTTACATGGCGAGTGTGCAGAAGCTAGTAGTAGAGTACAATCTTCAAGTCAGTGTAATAGCGCGTAAGGACGGAAATCATTGTTGACACAATCGCCAACACCGAGCGTGATCAGACTGACATTGAAATCAGCGATGACGGTGATAATGTTGAACAATGTGACCCAATACTCCAAGATGTTGAAGATAATTTCACTGACAAGCCAGCTGTGTATCAAAGATTGATTGACGCATCACGGATGCCTCTGTTTCCCACATGTGGCAAATATACGAAATTGACATCCGTGCTTCACATGTTCAACCTGAAAGCAAGATTTGGCTTGAGTGACAAGAGTTTCACTGCACTGCTCGAACTCTTCCACGACATGCTGCCAGATGATAATGTACTCCCTACTTCGACTTATGAGGCGAAGAAGCTCATGTGTCCTATGGGGGTGGAGTATGAAAAAATACACGCATGTCCAAACAGTTGTGTATTATACAGAGGAGAGAACGCACATTTGGATCAGTGTCCAAAATGTAACATGTCACGTTATAAACAGAAGGACAGACAACCTTCTAGCTCCAAAAAAAAAATCCTCCGGCGAAAGTGATCTGGTATTTACCCATAATACCAAGATTCAAGCGTTTGTTTGCAAATGTTAGAGATGCTAAAAATTTAAGGTGGCACGCAGAAGGAAGAAAAAAGGATGACAAGTTGAGACATCCCGCCGATTCACCACAATGGAACAACATCATAGAAGATTTAGTTATTTCGCAGATGACAACCGAAATTTGAGGCTTGGATTGTGTACTGATGGCATGAATCCGTATGGCACACTAAGCAGCCAACACAGTACTTGGCCAGTTCTACTGGTGATCTACAACCTGCCTTCGTGGTTGTGTATGAAACGGAAATACATAATGTTATCGTTGTTGATTTCTGGACCGAAACAACCGGGAAATAATATAGATGTCTTCCTTGCACCGCTGATTGATGATTTGAAATTGTTGTGGAATGAAGGAGCAATGGTGTATGATGCCTACGGCAGACAAAATTTCACACTACGAGCTATGTTGTTTTGCACAATCAATGACTTTCCTGCATATGGAAACTTATCTGGGTATACAGTGAAAGGCGCATTTGCTTGCCCAATATGTGAGGATGACACTTGTTCTGATCGTCTAAAGCATTGCGGGAAGAACATTTACATGTGTCATCGTAGATTCCTACCAATGACGCACCCATATCGTAGAAAAAAAGAGTTGTTTAATGGAAAGTATGAGAAACGTGTGGCCCGTGTCCCTTTGATTTCTGAACAGATATATGAAAAGGTGAAAGACATTGAGAACGTGTTTGGTGATACGTCAAAGTCTGCCCAAAAGAGCATTTGGAAAAAATATTCAATATTCTGGGAACTTCCGTACTGGAAGCATTTACCAGTTAGACATTGTCTAGATTTTATGCATATCGTGAAGAACGTTGGTGAGGCATTTGTCGGGACATTGCTTAACATACCTGGTAAAACCAAAGATGGAATAAAGGTTCGTAAAGACATGGTAGCTATGGACATACGTCATGAGCTACATCCTCAAGAAAGAGGCAACCGGACATATCTACCTCCAGCCTGTTACACGTTGTCTAAGAATGAAAAAATCAGTTTTTGCAAGTGCCTTGTTTCTGTTAAGGTCCCTACAGGGTATTCTTCTAACTGGAAAAATCTGGTGTCAATGAAAGATCTAAAGTTGGTAGGGTTGAAGTCCCACGATTATCATGTTCTGATGCTACACCTCCTCCCCATTGCCATTCGGGGTATATTGCCGTTAAATGTCAGAAATGTTATCACAAGGTTGTGTTTCTTTTTAAATGCGGTGTGCAACAAAGTTGTTGATGCTGATACGCTAGACAGTTTGCAGCGTGATGTTGTCGTGACACTCTGCCAATTAGAAATATATTTTCCACCATCATTTTTCGATATCATGGTCCACTTAGTTGTGCATGTTGTTCGAGAAATTAAAGAATGTGGCCCTATATATCTGAGATACATGTATCCATTTGAACGATATATGGGAATTCTGAAGGGAAGAATGAAGAACAGATATCGACCCGAAGGGAGCATTATAGAAGGGACAACTACTGAGGAGGTGACAGAATTTTGTTCTGAATACCTGAAAGGGGTCGAAGCTATTGGAGTGCCACAAGGTGCGCACCCCGGTGGGTCAGAGGGTGAAGGTGTTATTGGGAAAAAAATCGTGGCCATTGACTCATCGTTCATGGAGTTAGCCCATTTATTTGTTTTGCATCATCTCGAGATTGTTGAGCTATTTTTTGAACAGCACATGAGTGAACTAAGAGCTCAAAATCCAGGAAGAAATTTGGTTTGGTTAACGAACGAGCAGAACAAAACGTTTTGTATGTGGTTTAGACATCATGTCATGAGACTAGCATCAGTAGAACCTGCTAAAGTTAGTGAAGAGATTCGTTGGTTAGCTATGGGACCCGGTTATACTGTTATATCTTATGAAGGCTATGATATCAATGGGTTCACCTACTGCACAAAGCGACATGATGACAAATGTTTGAATCAGAACAGTGGTGTGAAAGTTGAAGCAACTACCACTGAATATGACAGATGTGATCCAACTTCAGTTACTTCAACTTCAAGTTGGTATTATGGTTTTATAGAAGACATATGGGAACTTGATTATCATTTTCAAAAGTTTGTGACATTCAAATGTAAATGGGTGGAGAATAGGCATGGTTATCGGGTTCTTGATGGGTTTACCATGGTTGATCTGACACGACTTGGGCCCCTGATAGATACATTTATATTTCCCAAAGACTGTGAACAAGTATTTTACATTCAAGACCCGGTCGATTCTAGATGGTCAGTGGTTTTACCTGGAAAAAGATTTGTCAACTCAGATGTTGATCAAACTGAAGATGATGAAGCGCTATTTGATGAGACTCCGCCGTTTTCAAACAACCTTCCTGTCGCAGATACTGATACACGACCGAACGATGTAGTTTATGCTAGGTCAGATCATGATGAGGGTTTGTGGATTGACAAACAAAAATGATCGATATTATTATGTGGTAAGTAAGAAATAAGTTAGCAATTGTCTTTTGTTTACTATTAGCATTTAACATTTATTTATATTCACAAATGTTTGATGTTGACATCCTGATTTCTTAATTTGATGTGTTAACGTAGATGGATGAAGGAGATGACCTAGTTGGTGAGCTCTTAGCACCATCGTCCCCCCCGAGGAAGAAACGAACGCGTGGTGGAAAGGGGCGCAGATCAGAAGTTCGAGGAGAGCTAGCAGCTGGCACAGGTGACCAGATAGATGAGGTGCAGGGGGGTGGTACTCAACCACAGGCGCCAGAGCAGACCACAAAACCCCGTGGTATTACTAGAGCACTAAAAGCGAAAAAGGTTGAGCATAAACCATTGGCCTTCGATGAGTATCTGCAGCCATGCGGTGAATGGGCTGGCGACTTCACCACTGAGGTTGGCATCATCGTACGGGAGTACGTGGATATCACCTTGACTTGGAAGCAGGTGGATGAGGGGTTGAAGAGACAGATGTTTGATATTGTTCAGGTATATTTTCTTTTCCGATTATCAGGTATTTTAAATAAAACTTGTATTTATCAATTAATACTAACTGTTCTGTTAAACTTTCGTAGAAACGGTATGCAATCCCTGATGAGAAGCCATATTATCAAATGGTTAAAGCGATGATGGATAAAAAATTTCGGGATCACAAGCAGAATTTGGTGAAGTGGTTCATCACTAAGAAGCTGCCAAGGCCCAAAGGCGACACACGACAACCTTGGGAGATCTACACGCCAATCACTGAGGAGAAGTGGAAGGTGTTCTACGAGAATAAGTTGGCTACCCTGGTAAATTTTAATTTGTATATGTTTTTATATCTGTAGTTATACATGTATTTAAATATTATAGTTGTAAATGTGTTTAATAAATGTTTTGGGATGGAATATAACAGGAATATCGTGCCGTCAGAGCGCAAATGCTAAACAGAATGAATATCATCATGTGCTGGGTGCCAAAGGGATAAACAGAAGGGTGCCAGAATGGGTGGCAGAAGGAGAGCTACCGGCTGATATGAGTACCATGGAGAAACCCGTGCTACGACACACACTTTGGAAGCTCTCACGCTCGAAGAAGGATCCAAAAACTGGAGAGCGGATGTACCCATTCGAGAAGGCTAAAGAAGTCGTGCAGAAGATTGTAAGTGATCTTGACTTAAAATTGTGTCAAAATATTATTTTTTCAAATTTTTTGTAAATCTTCATTTTTACAATTAGGATGAGTTGGGTGAGCAAGTCACCCAAGGGACTTGGGCCCCTGATAGATACAATGATCATCTTACTCAAGCATTGGGGAAGAAAGACCATTATGGACGAGTGGTGGGCATGGGCGGGGCGGGCATTACGTTACGTAAAGTATTTGGAAACCCCGGGTCCAGAAAAGAGGGTAAATCAATACCATATGACGAGCATGTGCGTTTGATTAGTCAAATAAAGGAGCAGATCAAGAATGAACTCAAGGCAGAGTTTTACTCTGGTGCTTCTGCTTCTCAGCCAAGGGGCTATGATCCTTCATCTCCTAGCTGTCAGAATTATCCTCCACCAAACCCACACATTGAAGCTTTCACTCCTGTTCAGCCGAACACAGGTGTCGAGTCTAATGGCGCTTACCCATACGCAGACGTACAGGTAATTAAATAGTATTATGTTTAATGCATGGTTTAAATTGTTGTATCAATTTATTCTATTTTTGTATTTAAATGGTGTAACTTAAATTTTGTTTAATGATTGTAGGAACCAATTAACTGTAATCTTCTCCTTCCACATAACAACGAAGATATCTTTGTAGCGTATGGAAGAGTGTACTCTTCAGGGCCGAACGCTACGACACATGGGTTGCCACTGCAGCCTTATCATGCGAGGGTATCTGTGGATGAACCAGACTCTAAGTGCCCTGATCTTCCACTTCCAGTACCCCAGGCAGAGTTCACTACAGTTCGGTCTGCCAGGAGTGCATTTGTTCAATGGCCAGTTCGTCTTATTCAAAAATGTGTGAAGGTATGACTACTACGAAGTTTTGTTATTAATTAGCAATGATTGTTATATCTTTTTGGTAGCTATGTGTTAAGGTCAAATATTGATTAATGTCAATTTTTAACTTAATTGTGAATAGGCATTAAAAAATATATCAAGGTCTCCAGAAAAAACGATACAAAAGTTTCCGAAATCTTCTGAATTCAAAGCGTCCACCAATGTTGTTCGGCATGAAAACTTGGTGGATGATTCCATATTAGCACGTTTGAGGCCGAACATGAGAACTCTTCACGACATTGTGCGTGACTTCCCACCCGACAGAGATTCTATCGTGATGAGGTTTGAGGATGAGCTTCTTCACTATGAAGATGGTATAGAGATAGACATGTACACCTCGGACATGAAGATATCTTGAAGTTTGACTGGGTGCCTATCTCAGCGATACATTCATTCATCCTGTACGTATTTCATTTTGTTTATATTTAATTTATTAATTTATTCATTTGTTGATATAATTTACATTTTGTTTTAATTTATGAACAGATTTTTGCATGAAAAAATGCAAACCTTCAATCTTAGAGAATATGGATTTCTGTGTCCTGAGAGATCATCCTACACAGCTGCAAAGGGTGATCGGTCGCATTTAAGAGCTACATGCAGCGTGGGATCACCAATTGCATCAAAGCAAACAACAAATATGCGTTGTTGCCATATCATCAAAAGTAAGTATTTTTTATTTATCAATTTTACTAAATAAATGACTTACTCATTGATGATGATATTAAAATGATATATTGTTGTTTTGTTGTCTATGAACAAAGTGGACATTGGGTCTTACTTGTACTGTGTCTGGATCGTACGAATATCCTATTTCTGGATCCTCTCCAGCAGGGTCACCCAAAAGACATCAAGATAAAACCTAACCTCAACATGTGAGTACATTTTTAACATTTAATTATGTATTTTATCTCTTTTATTATGCTTTGTATATGTTTTAATTAATGCCTTCAATTATTCAGCATTTATCAAAGTGTTATGATGATGGAACGAAAAGTGAAGATTAGAGGTGCGGTCCCATGGACTGCGGTGAAGGTATATGTTTGTCATAACTTACAACTTCTTAAAAATTTAAGTGTAATAATGAACTTATGCTTATGTGCATTTGTTTATTTGTTTTGTTTCATCGTCTTTCAGTGTCCACGTCAACCGGGACATTCAGAGTGTGGGTATTATGTCATGAGGTACATGCATGACATAATCACCCTATTTGGACAGATGGGAGATCAATTAGAAAAGGTATGTCGTAGTTTAATAATAAGTTTTTTCATAATAAATAATTGTATGTGATTGGCTAACTTTTCTCTTATTCTATGTTTTAAAGGTTTTCCCAAGCGTCGGAGAGTACAACAAACCAATTATTGATGATATGATGGAGGATTGGGCGGAGTACCTGTATATGAATTTGGTTTGATTTTTTACAAACTTTCTGTTAGAACTTGTAGTTTAGATTGTTAGGAAATAGATAGATCGAGTTTGTGACATTTGCGTTTAAGTGTTTATGTGAATGGTCTTTGTGACCATTGGTATTGAAAGTGAATTGCGGTTGTGTGAATTGGCATTTTGGTGTGAATGGCATTGTGGTAACCATTCAAAGTTAGGTTGTTTTGGTTTGTATTTTATATTCATTGTGAGCAATTGGACACAATCCAGCAAGGGTGTATATATGTGTTGCCCTGCTGCAATGTGTATGATTAAAACAGGGATGAATTAAACAGGTTTTGCATAGAATGTGGGAGTATGAACAAAAACGAGGAAAACTTAAAAAAAAAAATATTTTCGGCGGTTCTAACAAAAAACCGCCGAAAATGAGTCATTTTCGGCGGTTTTTTGTTAGAACCGCCGAAAATCAATTTTTTTTTCGACATATAGAACAACCAATATTCGGCGGTTTTTGGTGAAAAAACCGCCGAAAAAAAAACACTTTTTCGGCGGTTTTGAAACCGCCGTAAATTGGCTAAGACCTTTTTCGGCGGTGTTATTTTCGGCGGTTTAAACCGCCGAATAAGACCCTAAAAAACCGCCGAAAAAGACTCGTTTTTTACTAGTGAAACTATGGTTATTATTTTCTTATTTTGACATCACTTGTTGCATATAATAAAATCAAAAAGTTTTTCTTATATTATAAGATTTTGTACAAAAGTGTTAAAAGTAGTTCAATTTTTGTTTGAAAATGATTTTTTTATATCTCCTTTTTTAATCAGTATGTGTATTAAATTAAATTTTTATATTTTCTAACTGTAATGAAACAAAAATAACATCTAGTGAATGTCAAAGAAATCACCTCTCACGCTACATAAAAGTGATAAAATCGACAAGGTAGAAAGATTTTTTTCTATTAGGATCGGGTTGATTAGGATCTATTCACGTTCTAGGTCCATTTATAACTTAAGTATAATAACTATATTATAAAAATATTATCATTAAAACTAGGGTTAGCCCACTGGAACCTATTAAGAGTCGTCACCTAATTTTAACCTATGCTAAACTAGGAAAGGTAAGTGTTCGGGTTCAGGAGCTTAATATATAAATATAAAGTTTCCGGGTTCAAATTACTTTCACTACCATTCTAAGTTATTTTTTCTCTATATGTCATTAACGACTTATTATAAGGTTGATTTTACCTAAGTGTGTAAGCTTTTGTATTTTTATGTTTTCTGACATTTTTTTACTGTATTAAAAGTGGGAATTGTAATTACCTAAACTAGGGTTTCGGGAGCCTAATTAGGACAAATTTCAAAATGTCCGTGCCTACGGACCCTAAACAACTAAATTAACAAAATGTTCAAATTTATAGAAGATAAAAATTTTAAAGAGTCCGGGGCCACGGACATGGTGTCCGAAACACAAAGCACAAAGCAGGGTCTCATGTCAAAAGTTGTCAAAGTTCAAAACTAGATATAAGCAAAAGTCGAACACACTTAGCAGAATTTATCGGAACTCACAAAACAAAGTGTTCACAAATCTGAACGTTCACAAATTAGAGTGGGAAACTAGCTCAGAGCACCCATATAAATGGTCAAAGACCAATGGATCATAAGATCCGCGACAACGCAGAAAGGGTCAAAGACCCATGGATTGAAAGATCCTTGACAACACAGGAATGGTCCGAAGACCAATGGACCCATCGGTCCTTGAACAGAAACGGGGAGAGCACCCAATGAAAGAAACAGAAGGACGTCCTACACAGCATGCTACGGGATAACTCGACCCAGTCATCCAAGGCTCAGAAGGCAAAGTAACTAGGTCCCGAAACCAAAACTTAAATTTAGAACATAAGGTGTTGTTAAGAGGAGACAACACAACACATTAAATAGCTCTATTGTAACACCCCGGATTTTCTAGCCTTTTATTTAATAAATTATTCAAAAAAAATTAATTTAATATAACAACGGAATTAAAACCTAATCGGGGGTATTAGTGCCACAGTCACAAATAAATGAGTGCTAAGGCCTAAATATTTAACTAAATAACCAAATCATTATTTTTAATAAGAAAATCCAACGTCCATAATAATAATTCTATAAAATTGTTGAAGTCTCAAAGCCTAAAATAAAATTCAATTACAAATAACCAGTCTATGTGGAGTCGTCTTCCCAAACCTCAAGCACATCAACACTTGATATTTGGCTACGATTCACTTCAACCAAAGCACTCAATCAACTTTAATACTCCTCGTTTACAAATTCAGAGCCTATATTTTCTATTTTCAGGTCCGGTTGAAGAAAGGAAGGATACAGAGATGATTAGGAGGCACGACAGAGAAGGAATTTTTTTTTCTTTTGAATCTATGATACAGAGAAAGGAGGCACGACAGAGAAGAAATTTTTTTTTTCAGTCTAGATGAAGAAGAGAGGTATTCAAACATAGAGGATGGGCAGATAAAATGGAACTTCAGATGAGGGTATATAAAGGAGGCCAGAGGGTAACTGAAGAGCAAGGAATATAAACTGTCTAATCAATACACAAATAATTGTTCAAATAATAAAGAAAAGTAAACTTTTTAATGGATAGAAAATTAGAAGTTAGGAAATGTGGAAAGGTAAAGGTGATTTAATAAATGGAGTTGGACATATGGAAAGTTTAAATTGATTAACTAAATAAAATCAGAAAATACCAAAAGATGTAACCGACATATAGTAAAACTTACTTATTTAGTGTATGTAATTAAATCAAAACTATCATCATTATAATAAGTTATAAACAAATAAATACACTAAAATAATACAAAGTACACATGGATCATATTATTACATCGAAAATCATAACCGACGTTTTGAATCGGGTTATTTATTAATGAATCTTTTTTATAAAATACTATATAACATGCTCGTAAATTATAGTATAATCCTCAAAAACTACTCATTATACTTGTGAACCAATATACTACTAAACTCTATAATAGATGTATTTTGAATAAGCAGTATTATTTGAATCATACTAATTATTTTTATAGCTTCATTTTTAATAAATAAATATACCAAGTTAACTAGAGAAATACAAGGATCATTAATATGAAGATAAAAATCATAACTACCATAGTTTTAAAACAGATTATTTCATTAAACATATTATCTTTATAAATACTGTATAATATGCTCGTAAACTATATAATATACTCGTAAACTACAAAAATAAAAATTTTAAAATTTAGGAGTATTTCATCTATATAACGAAACCGAAGCCTTTGCAAAAAGAATTCTTATGCGAAGACTGGCAAAACGCGGGAAATCAAATGAAAACGAAGACCGAAATCACACTTGTCAAATCAATTTAGAGATCACACAGTAATGAATACTTTTAGAATGGAAATGCATGCAAACTCATAGTAAAACATGTCAAAATAGCTTATACACACTTAGGGAATCATAACCCCACAAACAGAATGCAAACCGGAAGTCAAACAAACATTTTAGCCAAATTCAGTGGGGTACCCGGACATGTGTCTGGACCTATAAGTCCGGACGCATGTCGAGACTTCAGAATGCATATGTCTGGACTTGTGTTTGGGCTTGGAAGTCCGGACGCAAGTCGAGACTCAAAACATAGAAGTTGTTCGGACATGTGTCTGGGCTTGTATGTCCGAACACATGTTGAGTTTGAAAACTAGCGAATGTCTAGACTTGTGTTCGGGTCTGCGAGTCCGGACAAAGTTCGTAACTCAGATCCTGACATCGTCCTCGCACCCCGTTCGGACATGCAAGTCGTGACAGAAGTCCAGACAAAGTAGAGTCAAATAACAAAGGCGTCTGAATCCCACTCGAAACTCAACGAACCACTGATCGAATGAAACAGAAGTCAGAACCAAATCAGAAACAGAGAAAACTAAACGAAGAACGCACACGAAACAAAATCCACAATCTCAAACCTGAAATTTGACGGTCTGACAGACCAGAACTCTCACATAGAGCCACACAACAATCGAACTCCAGAAGCAGAATAACAGATCAGAGAAGGAAGAACAAGAGAGAGTGGAATGAAGAAGGAGAATAAGAAAGAGGAAGTCAGGAGAAAGAGCAAGGAAAAGAACGAGAATAGGAACTCCTTTTCCTAATTTCTGAATAGTATTATACATGACAATTTACCACATTGTCCCTCCTCCTCCTAACTAATAAAATCAGCCACAATGACATAACTCTCTCACATAAGGTTGGGAAATAACATGACATTCCCTTTGCAGACTAGAAACAAAAGAAGAGAAAAAACTGGGGCATAACATTTCCATATTTTAATCACTTGTGTGTATTAAATTTACATCTGATTAGTGTCTAAATAAGCATGTTGTAGAGGTGTATTTCATATGTTTTATCAACACTTTTCATGCTCATTTCTTCACTCTAGCTAGTTTCCTCTACTTTTTGTTTTATTGGTGTTTTACACAATTGTTGCTGAAACAGGAGGAATAACATAGCTAGGAATAAAGTAGACTAAAAGACAAACACGTGGGCGCAAACGGATCCAAAATCATAGCTAAAACAAATAAGATACAGCGTATTGAAGATTAGCCTGCCCACAAGACCGACCCTAGGTGGGTCGGTCGGCAGTTCTGGAGGCCGGAAACGCTCGTTCCGGGGGTCGAAATGGCTTCTGGTCCCGACCGACACTAGGACCGACCCAAGGTGGGTTGGTCGGATTTAAAAACGCGCACAAAATTGCTACTGACTTCGACTGACCCTAGGTGGGTCGGTCGGGTCAAAATTTTGCCTAGATCTACTTTTTTAAAAGCAGAAAAGAAGAGAGAGAGGAGAGAGAGGGGGTATTCGACACAAACCAAAAGTGACAGGAAAAGAGGAGAAAAGAGGGAAGAAGAAGAAGAAGAAGAAGAAGAAGAAGAAGAAGAAGAAAGAAGAAGAAGAAGAAGAAGAAAAAGAAGAAAGGAAGGGAAGAAGAAGAAAAAAAGGAGGAGAAGGCTCCCTCCATTGAAGCTCTTCTTCAAGCTCCCATGGCTTTTCTTCTCCCTTCTCTCATTTTTGTTCCTTAATGGTTGTGTAGTCTCCTTGTAGCTTGGGATGGGGATTTTGCCCCAAAATTCCTAAAACCTTCATTGTTGAACCTTGAACTTGTTTTCATGCTTTATTTTAGTCATTATGCTTAATGAAGATAATTATTGATTGTTTATTGCTTCTAAACTTGTTGCTCATGATTTGAGGATATGTTTAGGGTTTGCTCAACTAATTGTCAATTTGCTAAAATTGGTTGGATTAATGTTGCCGATTAGTTAGCATTATTGTGGGATTCTATCAAAATGACATTCTGAGATAGAAACCTAAACCGTTGGGGAGTAGAATAGTGCACTCTAATTTAATGATTTTGAGATTAGACTACATTGCAACTTAGGGGAAACTTGAGCTTAGTGCTGTCGATTGACCTGGAGTTTAGCTAATTGAGAAGTCCCGTTTAAATTGGTTATGATTAGTAGACCAAGATTGGGTTATTAATTAATTAAGTGTTTCGTTGTTTAGCTATAACTTCAGGGGTCGACAATTGGTAGTAAGGGGAAGGCGAGTGCAAATATTCATCCCGGGCTACAGCTATCCTAGTTTAGTTAGATTAATTTTATTGTTTTCCTTTATTTCTTCAATTACAACCAAAAACCCAAAAACCCCTAATATATTTATGCACTTTTATATATATCTTCTTGTACATTTACTAAGCTTATAATTAACTAGATAGTTACGAAGTCCCTGTGGATACGACCTTATTGTAGTGCAATGATTGGGTTCACTGCCTTTAGTTAGCAAGATAGTTTCACCACTATTTGCACAACAACATCAAAACACGAAAATTTATATAAAGTAATAATAAACAACCAACAATTATTGGTCATTTTCATATGGAATTCAGTGGGGTACCCGGACATGTGTCTGGACCTATAATGAGTTTCCTCTGAGTACTGAGCAGATTAGTCTTCGCAACCTCAACTCTATCTCTAAGATGGGAGAATTTGGAACGATTCAGGCATTTTAATTTCTCCTTAATAAACTTCATCTTTTGGACCACCCTAAACATAGGACAACCCGCCACCTTGGCAGCCCAACCAGCCTTAACCATCTCCAGATAATTAGCATCAGAAATCCATATGTTACGAAAACGAAACATGACAGGATCCCTAATAACTATATTATCAAACCGCACCAGTATTGGGGAGTGATCAGAAATCTCTGGAGGACAGAATTCTGCACTAGAATCAGGAAAAGCACTCAGCCAAGCATAATTAACCATAGCTCTGTCCAACTTGCAACAGATTCTGGAAGAAGGATCAACAAAGTGCTTGTTAGTCCAAGAGAACAAAGCACCCGAGAACTTAAGATCATGAGTATCAATATTATCAACACATTCAGCAAAGAAGGGGTCAATATATCACACACAACATCACACACAGACTTCTCTCCCGGCCTCAATATACAGTTAAAGTCACCCAACAGAACCCACGGACCCTGAATAGATTGATTCACAACACATAGATCCTCCCAAAGCTTACTCCTACCACCAGGGTTGTTAAGTGCATACACCGCTGTCAACCAGAAAGAGACCTCCTTATTCCTTGAGAGAACTTTACAGTGAATCATCTGATTACTCAAACAACATCATGTAGAGACCAAACGTTCTCATCCCAAAGGAGCAAAATCCGACAGTTCTTATCCAGATCCACATTCGAGATACCATTCCACTTCCTCTTCCACCAACTAGCACAGGCGGAAAATTTATTCTCCCTAATACGGGTTTCAAGAACAGCAAGAAGACTAACTTTATTAGCAGCATCAAAGGACTCAACAGCTGCTCTTTTATTAGGGCTATTCAGCCCCCTAATATTCCAAGACGCGATTTGATACCTACCCATTAGGCAAACTAGCAGACACCCCTTCTTTCGAACCTCCACGCCCTTTCCCCAATAAATCAAAATTCTTATTAAGACTCCTCTTGGTAGAGAAACCGTGATCCAACCCTCCAAATTCTGATCACTCACTTTATCAGAGCAGATAACATCAGTAGAGCCTCCCACCTTACCATTAACCACAACAGGGCCATTCACACAACTCAAAACAGCAAGATCAGCATCAATTACCTTCCACCTGGACAGGGGCACTCCCCTTCTCCTTCGCCTTATTACACTTTGAAGCTAAATGGCCAAAACACTTGCAAATCTCGCAATACCACGACCTCCATTCATAGACTATACGTTGAACAAACTTATTACCTTCATTATCCTCAAGAATAATTTCTTCCTTCGGTTTAACTTTAGCATCCAGCTCCACCAGAATCCTAGCAAATCCAATTTTCTCCTTCAGAGAGGTCAGCTTATCAGCAAGAATCGGTTTCCCAATCTTACTCGCAATACGGCTAAGCATTCTCAGAGACCAGAATTGTAAATCTAGGTTTGGCAACTTAACCCACACCGGAGTAGAAGCAAGATGAGCCAAATCTAATTTACATCCAGGGGTCCAAACTCTTAAGATTAACGGTAGATTACCTCTGAGAAACCACGGACCACTTTCCATGACCTGCAGCATCTCATCCTTGCTACCAAACCGAAAAATGAATACGCCTGCATCATTCTGATAAATCGAAGGCGATGCAAATTTACTCCACCTTAGTTGAACAAACCGTTCCATCGTAAGGAACAAACATTGGAATCCCAAGACAGCCCCAACAAGCGAGTTTTGCCAGAATTCAACCTCGGTCTTAACTTCCTCTTTATCAAACCGAAGCACCGGAGATTCATCCTCCTGGAACGATTGTAAGCTGAGGCAATTTTCCATATCCCGATTGTTCGCAACAACATCACTCCACTTGGCCTTAGCCTGAGGAACCTTCGCAACATCCACTCCCAGCTTAGAAGCGGAACATTGGACCAAACCATTCAATCCATCGATCAAACCAATATCCGATCCCAGATCTACATCGCCAGTACCATCCTTATCCTTATCAACACTTCCCCGAGCAACAGTCTTCTTCGGAGCCCCAGAGACAACAAACGGAATATTTTGGTTCGTCGGAGTAACCGGATTAGCAACAGGCAACAGAACGGTGGACTTTGGCTTGCGTCCTCTGCCCATGGCAGATGCACTGAGGAAGGAAATTTAGAGAGAAATCAGAGCGTCTCTCTCTAACTTCATCGCCTTATTGTGTTCTGCCATTTTGTGTTATTCTGCTGTAAATGGTGGGGAAAGTAAGGGGCCACCTTTACAAAATTGTAAAAGGAGTTATACGTGATTACAGATGTCCAAAAACCTGGCCTATAATGGCTATCTTCATAAAGAAACACGGTCTACTTGATTTTAGAACCGGGACGATTCTGGTGCATTACTTGTGTATGAAGAAGGACGTGAATGGTGCTCTTGCGTTTGTTCAAAGGTTGAAGAAAAATCGTATACCTATAAAACTTTCAGTTGATGTTCTTTTTGCTCTGACAAGGCAAGGTAAAGCCTTGGACGCCTACAGGCTTGTTGTGGGTGCAAACGATAGTATGCCTACAATGAATGTATATGATTACTCATCTATCATTGATGGTCTTTGCAAAGAGGGTTATATAGATAGCGCAGTGGCACTGTCCATTTTGCCCGGAAGAAAGGGATCTTGCTTAATGTTGGTTTATAATATGGTTTTGAATGGGCTATGTAGACATAGTTGTCTTGTTGAAGCATTTAGGTTGTTTGATTCATTGGAGAAGATTAACATAATTCCATCTGAGATTACATATGGGACTCTCATTGATGCTTTGGTTAGAGAAGGTTATCTCTTCGACGCAAGACAGCTTTTTGACAGGATGATTGTGAAAGGTGTGAAGCCATCTATGCATATTTTCAACTCCTTGATTGCTGGATACTGTAAGTTATGTAACATGAAAGAGTCATTGAGTTTTCTCCATGATATACGGACCAGATGTCTCGAGCCTGATGATTTCACTATTAATGCTATAATTGATGGGTTTTGTCGACAAAGTGACATGGTAGGAGCCCTTCAGCTTTTTAGGGATGATCCAGTGAACAGGACTCGGGTGTTATATGAGTTCACTGTGAGTGCTATAATTGATGGATTTTGTCGGCAAGGTGAAATGGAAGGAGCCCTTCAGTTTTTTATTGTTGTCAAAGACAAGGGAAGCTCTCCTGACCTTTTGGGGTTTGTATATTTGATAAAAGGTTTATTTTCCAAGGGAAGAATGGAAGAGTCCAGGGGCATCCTCAGGGAGATGCTTCAAACTGATTCTAGCAAGGAACTTGATACGTTCGAGAGTATCGGTCTCCACAAATCCTCCTAAGAGGCCTAATTTCAATACAATTCTTCGATACCCTACTACTAACATTGGCTATCCCTTTATAGTGCAGAGAGTAAACACAATTACAATATAACCCCCCAACTTAGTCAATATTCTGTACCCCTAGTCTTATCATCACTTCCCCCCAAAACCACCACCTTGTCCTCAAGGTGGGAAAAACTGCTCAAACCAGAAAGAAAGCAGCAGCAACGAGCAGACACCACAACGTAAGCATTCAAGGTCACAGCAAGTTGCTTTACTTTGCAACCAACCAGCTCAACAGGGTAGTTTGCAGCCTTTGGACGTAACAGACAGCAAGATAGGGCACGTCCAGAAATGACATCAAGCTTCAGGCTAACTTGTTGGATAAAAATATGCTCAGCTGTATCATCTATTTCCACAAAATTTAAAACTCCCAAAGCTTCAGCAGAGAACGACAAGAACAGTCAGAGCTCTTATCTGACAGCAATGAGCTGATGAAATCTTCCAATGGTGACTTGTGTCTCACATGTTCAACTGACATCAAACCTTCCAAGGAATCTGGCAACCATTTTAGGAATAGAAAAGAAACAGTTCGCAAGTAATCTCCTCCAGACCCACTGTAAGTCCATTTTGTTTTCAAACTCTCCTTCCTTCTTTTACATCCAATTCTTCTTTGGAATCGGTTGAACTTTCTCTTGCCCAACCTTCCTTCAATTTCCCATCCACCCTTTGAACGGGTACGGTGAAAATGGGTTCGTCTTTCCCCTTGTCTCCACCAATTTCCCACTTCCTTCTTAACCCTCTGTTTTTTCTCTCGGCAACCAGAGAGTCTTTCTGCATCTCTTCTTCTCACGCGCCAGGACCAAGATCGATGGTAGGCAGATTCAATCAGATCTACCTTCAAACTGCAGGCAATGGTAACGTTCCCGACTGGCATCTTTTTGTCCACCTTCTTCCGCCTAAGCAAGGTGAAAGATCGGCCAACAAAAATAGAACGTCCACAAACTCGGCGAAGATAGCATGGCTGTCCGACGGCATCACGACATTGACGGGAATGCTTGGGGGAGAAATTAGGGTTAGGGATTGAACATTGGACAGGAATGCCCTTTCGAGTACCTGGTACATTGTTCGCCCTTTTTCGCTAGCCTTTCTTCTTACCAATTTCTTTTTCATCTTCTTCAACCTATCGATCTTCCTTTGCCTCATCCTTTTTTTTGTCTCCATTAATCCTGATGTGCCAATGAGTTGCGATTGCTGTCACCGCTTCTGGATTCTTCTTCTCTTCTTCCCTTACCAGTTCTCTTCCTTCCTCTGACTACTGGTCTCGGAGATATCACTTCCTCTACGGTGATTTCTTCCTCCACGCCTTCAATCTTCCCCACTTCCCCATCTTGCTTAATTTCCTCCAGCGGTGGAATCGAAGGGCCAGAAACCAATTCTAGTTTGAAGGAGTCTTTCGCTGGGAAAGACTTGAACCTTGCTAACAAGAATCCTTGAAAATCACTCCAAGAAGGGTCCCGAATAGCATCCACAACCATTGAAACCACTCAAACGCCACTCCCTCCATACATTGACCAGCGGCCATGAATCGATCTTCATCTTCAACGTCATTGACGGTGAAGAATGACTGTATTTTGTGCAGCCATTCTATCGAGTCCTCTCCCGTAAAAATCGGTAACCCAAACGCCTCAATCTCAGAAAATTCTTCTTCTCCCGATTGACGAGAAAAGCATTCCTCGCTATTCTCGCGGCAACCAATCGGTCATCCCTCTGCATATTAGGGACAGCCAACGCCTGATTCTCTAATGTGATGGTAAGACCACCTAGCTTAGTGTCTACCCCTTCTATCTGATTCATGATCGTTGAGTTGCTAATACTCTCCGTAGCCTCCCTATCCTCACGTTCCTCCCAAGAAAGAGGGCTCTGATACCTATGATACGTTCGAGAGTATCGGTCTCCACAAATCCTCCTAAGAGGCCTACTTTTCAATACAATTCTTCGATACCCTACTACTAACATTGGCTATCCCTTTATAGTGCAGAGAGTAAACACAATTACAATATAACCCCCCAACTTAGTCAATATTTCTGTACCCCTAGTCTTATCAGAACTTATCAATAGAGTAACTATTGAGATAGAGAATGAGCCAATATACAACTTCCTTGTATTTTATGTGAGCAGGGACGCATTGGAGAGGCTGTTGTCATTCTCGATGAAATTGGATCAATGTTCTTTCCCTTTAAAAGGAGTGTTGCCTCAAGTGGCCAGGAGCAAGTTCCTCATACTGAGGGGGAAGTGAGTAACTCAGAGTAGTAGTAGTAAGCCCTTAACATTTATGCATCAGACTGACTTGGGCTTGAATATTCCCAATTCTCGTGAAATGGAGAAGGTGGTGGAGAGTTGCTGTATTCCAGAAAAGCCTCTGAGTTGTGTGACTTTGATGCTTTCTACTCAGAGGTGGCTTCACTCTGTTCAGCTGGTAATCTCAGTGAAGCGAGTAAATTGACAAAAGGACTGATGAGCAGGTTTTATAAAGGTTGAATTCCTACTTCATCTACTGATGGATAAGCCAGGTCCTTCTGTGGTGTTCGGTGAAAAAAACTTCCCATCTTGTCAGAGGTATGATCTCATCTTAACCTGCTAACTGCTTGATATGTACTCTGGCCATATCCTAATGTGGTGGTAAAATCTCCAAGCTTAAACCTTGGCCCAGACTGATACTATCCTCCACTATCATTTGCATACCGTAGGAAACTGGAAGCTTGATCATGGGTATATTTGTGTTTCTTTGGTGTTGGGTTTGGTACCCTGGAGGCCAAATCACGTTGTTTGTGTCAGCTATCAACTTTAACTTTTTTTCCTAGAGAAACAGATAAAGTATCACGATACAGTGGTATTTTGATACCTCCGAGAAGTGGACAACAAAATTCTATGGAATCAAACAATTTGAAAAATGGGATCTATGTCCAAATGATCACACCTACCAAGAAGAGGTATTTTGTTTTGGTTCGACCCGTAGTCACATATGAAATGACAGACCTACTTCTTCCTAAATCAGCTATCCTAAATCACCTATCAATGGGAAGTAAGGCCTCAACTCTTTTGTATTTTAGGGAAATTTCTAGCTCTCCCATACCTTCCTTTTATCCCATTCATCTCTAATCTGAAGGTAGGAAATGTAGAGGTAGATACTGAAAACGGCGAGGTACCAGAACATTCTCAAGTCTTGACAAGGGTGAAACTGATCTGAGTTTCTAGTACTTGTTCTTTACTTTTCTGGGGTTTTCTGCTTTCTTGTTGCTGATGATATGGTAAACTTAACTGTATAGAAGCTAAGTCCCAGCTCATGATGAAACTTGTATTGTTCTTTCATTTATGCAGGGAGTATGCGTCTATGGAGAACGATAGCCTGGTGCTTTGTGGTCCTTTCTCTCCATCTACATTACCATCCTTAATCTTTGTGAGGGAAGGGACAGAAGGCTGTAGCACGTATACTCCACCAAGGCAGGATCTAGCGTGTTAAATTTAGGTAATCATACTTTCTTCTGTGAAGAAAAGAAGAGAAGTTCCAAGGATCTATTCCCATTGTTGTTTTGGTTTTTACAGAGTCAAATAGTCATTAACCGTGAACCGTTGGCCTTCCGCATAGTTTGACTGGGATAGTTGTTTGCTTGAATACAGGATTGGACAAGTTACCCAGATTTAGGAAGATGCAATCATCTTTAGATTCTGCATATTGGCCTGCAAGGAAGTAGCGGTGATTGCAGATTCCTTTTTTTATTGTTTTTTTTGTATGTCAGTGGCAGCACAACTACATCCTTTTTTTAACAGAACTGGCGCACTACATCTTGGAAGTTGAATTGTGAAATGCGAGTTTGACATGTTATTGAGTACTATAAGTCTGAAAAGGAGCTGAGGTGATTGACATGTAATATATGGAGTATGTAACCTGGGACACACGCAACATAAAACAGAAGCCAGATTCTCTTGCACAACTGTTGAATGTTGATTTATTTACATACAATACTAGTATTAATTCGTACGAATCTGCAGCATAAGTACACCCTCCACCATCTATATTTATGCTTGCACTGAAAGTAGGACAAGCATATTTTTACTAAAGGCCAGCACCAACATCTTACTGATAAATATGCTCGCCAGAAGGAAAGCATAAATCAACAGAACCTCATCAGGAAATTAAAAGAATATGACTTAGCCATCACATTTCCAAGGTCATGAACGGAGGCGCAGATTGGCATCATGGGAGGTTAAATGGTGAGTACCCGCTCTGGTTGATATAAAACTGAAACGTTCTTTTCTCCACACCATCATCATGGTTCTTTGCTCTCCTTCAAAAGAATGCAACAGAAGCCTGCTATCAAAAGCGCATAAAGAGTTTCATGACATTGCGTGCGTTTGCAAACGTTTGTGTTTGACAAAAAAATGGTTAAGATCAAGAGAATCCCCATATATAAGCCATCTATATCTTCCTACAAGCTGCAGGAAACCAAAAAAGTTGCTCTTGCAAGACATACAAAAGAAACGGAGAGACCATCTCAACCTTCATCCACAAATTAAGTCACTGCTAGCATTGCAATGAAAGTTAACTGAAAAAAAAACGCTCATCATCAGATGCATCCCCAAATTTGTGTCTTTCCGCTGGTGATCTCACCACATCTGCATTCAAGATCCCTGCACAATAGTTATTCACTAATACAAAATGAGAAAAGCATCCTTTCAAACAATGATGAAATTATCATCTCCTTGCTCTTCTCGTACTAGTACTCAAATAAAGTGACCC
>CM041782.1:116097297-116118184 GCA_023374045.1 Limonium bicolor | reverse complement strand
CTCCCTTGAAGATCACTCTTTAAAGCGGTTAAACCAGCCTCTAGGTCAGCTGCCGGTGTAACTTGGTGTATTCGTGACAGGAAAAACTTGGCATCAAACTTCTCTGAGAAGTATGCCAGCTTCTCTGTAGAGATTGAGGGATACTTCACCATTAATTTGATAAGGCAATTCATGCAAATTTATTATGGTACTGAAACCTGTTAGTTTAATGGTAAGTATAACATTCTACTAAGCACATAACAATTTCATTACTAAGAATTTAGGACTCAAGCCATTATATCTTCTCCTCAAAATATACTTTCTTGTCTAATGAAAGCATCTAATCTTTTGTATAATAAACTAATTTCTTAATGAATAACATTTTATTTTACAGAAAAGTTTCTTCAAGTTAAGATTCAAACAGGAAGATTCCATCAACCAGTAAACAGTCAGGCGGTTATATTATCATTCAAGAAGTACATAATAAACTAGCCATACAGGAAACTGTGGCAGGAATATCAACAAAGAACCAATCAACCAGTAAATCATTTCTTAGAACTAAAAATAGATAGCTGTTAACAATGAGACCTGAAAAATAAGATGAGGATTATAGATTTTTAATTATGCAGACATGACTACTATATAAAGAGAGCTAAAACATAGTCATACCACGAAGGTCGTTATTCACACTATCTTTGTCCAACATGGATGCTGAGCTTGCTGAGCTTGCTGTGATTAACGTTAATGACTTATTATCAATTATCCTGTTAGAAAATTTACGAAAAGGTTGTAAGAAACATTATTCTTCACTACAGAGAGCAGCATTCTATATACCTTGATGTTTTCCAAAACTGTTACTAGTCATGTGAAGAATCTTAAAAATATGAAAAGATAGCATTACTGTATAGGCCAAGTTCTTAAAGGTGGGGAAAATCAGTAAGCCGCAACTATTAGAGATCATATATGAAAATTACCCCAATCCAAGAGGGTCGATACATTCCATGCCACGGGGAAATGATTGTAAATTATTCAGCATCTTTTTCCCCATAGCAGAAGGCTTCTTTTCAATTTCTTGAGTCACTGGTACTGTTTTTGTTTCCCTCATCTCCCAAACCCTGCGAGCAAGCTGCCAGAAACAGAGTTCAATCATTAAGCGCCATGGACGAGGAATAGCTCAACAGCAAAGAATCATAAATGGAGAGCTGAAATTGAGCACTAACTAGACCTGGCAATTCGGGTCACTCGGTTCGGGTTCGGTTCGGATCGGTTCGGGTCGGGTCAATTTGTAGATATTTATTATTCGGTTCGGATCGGGTTCAATGGTTTAAATTAGAATCGGGTGATTTCGGTTTGGTTGAGTTCGGGTTTGGGTGCTTTCAGTTCGGGTTAGCCTTTGATTCATTCAGTTTTTTCGGGTTATAGGTCAAATTCAGGTGACTTATCCGGGTTTCATTGACAAAAATTTTAAAGTACGAATTTTAAGCAACCTCCGTAACTTGCATTGATTTTCATATGCCGCTCCAAATTCTTTTAATATAGTGTTACTGTTGATCAAGACTGCTATTGTGTATAGGTTGGATAAAATCAAACTGGATGACAAATTTTGTAAATGAATTTAAACTATACATCTATTAATTGTATAGACTAAGTATAAATTAAGCTTTTGTGAATTAGTGGTCAATATTTGGCAATCGACGTCCAGACTACCCCGCCGACGCCCGACGTCGTGCCTCCCGTCATCCCGCGCCCGCATAATTTTCTTTAGGCATATACACATTAAACTTGAATAGTATATGTCTCAACTAAAAAGTTTAGGCTTTATAATTAAACTTCATCAACATTTAAACCATTCCCAAGTCTCATATCTTAAACATAAAAAAAACCTAACTTTATTAAAATCAAAATGAGTATAGTATTATAAAATAGTAATGATACACATTAAATTGTATTATAAAACATTTTAAAGCAAAACATCTATAGTTTGTAGCAAAACATCCATGTGTGGGAAGAGTAACAACACAGTTTATGAATGTTTAATTACAACAAGGCTTGAGATGCTTGAAGATTGAAGATGTTCAATATTATATATCATTTGAAAGCAATGAACACTTATTGGATGTCTAAATTTCCATTATGTGTTTTGGTTTCAAGATTATTTTTACTGTTGGAACAACTATAGTAGATTTAGATTTAGTAAAACATTCGGGTGGATTCGGTTCGGGTTGATTCGGTTCGGGTTGATTCGGTTCGGGTGGATTCGGTTCGGGTGAATTCGGTTATACCAAATTTCGGTTTGATTCGGTTTTGGTTTGGTTCGGTTCGGATTTTCGGATCACATTTCGGATCACGCTATTCGGTTTAAGTTCGGGTTCGGATCGGGTTGGATCGGTTCGGTTTTTCTGGTTTGGGTCACCTTTGCCAGGTCTACTAACAACTCATAGTCAAGGATATTAAATGCACTCAAACACACTTCAATATATAAGAGGATAGTAGTTAAAGGAGTATCAAGGATTACAAAGCAAAGAGGCAATGAAATAAAAGGTTAATAGAGCTAAATCAGGAAAGGTTCCCGGCTAAAAGAGGATCCTGGACAAGCCCTGCCAATCCACAAAGTGGCCAAAATAGACAAACAGATCAAGCATGCCTCCCTAGGTATCCAACATTACCTTATATAGCATAGCCAGGGAAAAGGACAAAAGCCAAAAGCAAACAACATACTAGTGTAGATTACTGAAAATACACCACCCCGCACTACTCAGCTCTAGCTACAACTGTGGTCCCTTTCTTAGCCTAATGATAATAAGCTTTACCAACATACCCCCGTCCTCTACATCGATTATTCGATTTGCATCATCCCTCCCCAGAAGGAGAACCACCTTGTCCTCAAGATAGCTCTAGAAAATGAATCCAAATGGCGGTGTAGGTTTCCCAAAAATCCTCATGATCCACATAATTTTCCTAGCGCACCAGCTCCTCCATATCCTGTTCATCAGCTTGACGCACCTGCAGAAATTCTGCAGGTTTGATCAGCAGCTCAAATTCCTCTGTAAGCTTAGGGGGAATGTTTGGTGCTGGGCAGCTTCAGGGACCATGTTCTTCAGCTGGGACGTGTGCATAGTGTGGTGTAAACGCACATCTTCAGAGAGCTGCGGTTGATAAGCTACTGGCCCCACCTTCTTCACAATCTCTAAGGATTCAAAGTACTTTGGACTGTGCCTGGCGTTTCGCTGCTCCACCAGAAAATGCATTCTGTATAGTTTGAATTGCAGGAAAGCCCAGTCACCAATCTCAAACTAGGCCTCGCACCTGCTCAGGTCAGCATACTGTTTCATTCGGTTTTGAGCTTGTGCCAAATGTTCCTTCAATTCGTCCACATTCATGCCCCTTTGGATATCAACTTCTGGCATCAGTAAGCTCCAAGGGCAGTAGCACCGGAGCATTGGTGGTTCTCTGCCATACAGATTATGGAATGGAGAGGTCCTTGTGCTGCATTTATAAGTTCAAATGAACCAGAATTCTGCACAAGGTAGCCACTTCACCTACTGTTTGGGCTTGGAGAAGAGTAGCTGTGAAGATAACTCTCCAGACAGCGATTAACAACCTCAGTTGGGCCATCGGACTGAGGGTGGTAAGGAGCTCAAGTTTAACATTGATGCCCACTTGCTTGAACAGCTCGGTCCAGACCAGCTGATGAAGATGGTGTCACGATCAGAAACAGTGGATCGAGGAAACCCGTCGGCCTTACAATCTCCTTAACATATAACTGCGCTAATGAGTGTACTTTGTAAGCTGTCCACCACTAACATGATGGTATCTGTTGATATATCAGTTGAGGAATGTATACCGAACAGACACCATTAGCCTAGGAAATAGTTTCTTTATTACTTCTGTAATTATTAGTCTCTAATGGCTGTTCAGGTTATAATTAATTATACCTGTTCAGATTCTTTACAGTTTATTTATAGTTCCTAGATAGGCACTTCAAGGGGTTTACTCTAGACTCTTCTAAAGCGTCTCTTCCCTTGAATGACTCTACTATAAATATAGGATTGTATATCTGTTTTGTACATCTTCAATCAAGAATAAAACCCTCAGAAACTACATGGTATCAGAGCCTAATCTGATCTAAACTCTTCCGATCTCTGCCCTTTACGTAGCCTTTATTCACTCCTGTCTATGCTCTAATTTGCTGGGTGTCTCCACCTCTCTGCATCTCAACTTTCTACACCTACAGAATCCCTTTGGGTGTCTCCACCCCTTTGCTGTCTTCAATTCTTTTTTCTTCACTATTAGTGTGAGTCTCCTCACCAAGGGTTCAATCATGTCTACAGAAACTGATTCACCCACAAGTCACCTAGACCACTCAACTATTGTCTCTGTTGCTGCTACTGCAGCAACTGTTCTTCGACAACAAAAATTTTGATCTTCCTCCTATCCAGCCATCATACCATTTCAATGGTAAGAATCACCTTGGATGATCAAAACTGGTCTACACTCTTCTCCGCGGCAAGGATCTTGAAGCGCATCTCTCTGCTTCTACACCAGAAGAAGGTACAGATGCAGCTAGCTGGGGAAAAATTAATGCCAATATACGGGTCTGGTTATGGGACTCGATGGATCCCAATATCAGCAGCACATGTCCCTATATGGATACAGCCAAAGACATTTGGGATTCCATAAAGCAGTCCTATTCTGCTGCTAAAGAAGGTGTGTTTGTCTATGACTTATGGCTCCAAACAATGAATCTTAAGCAAGATTCGCAGCCTGTCATGGAATATGCTACCGACCTTCAGCGACGGTGGTCTGAACTTGACCAGTATCAAACAATGAGGTGGTCTAATGCTGTTGATGCAACCCTCCACAAGAACTATATAAATTAGCGACGCCTCTACTGTTTCTTGTCTAGTTAAAATCCAGACTATGATCAAATTCGAGCACAGATCCTCAACACCACTCCTCTTCCAGCTATATCTTCTGCTATTGCTACTGTCAAACATGAAGAGAGTAGGTGTAATATCATGATGAGCACCAAGACAGTTGACAGCACCGCTCTCGCTGCCAAATCTGCTTCTTCAGATGCTAAGGCGACTAAAGAAAATAAGGGAGGACGATGGTGTGAACATTGCAAAAGATCTAATCATAATGTGAACCAGTGTTGGAAGCTATATCCCCATCTACAAAAAGAAAAGAAGGGCCTGGAAAGGCGTGGATCTAGTGCTGGGGGTGCTAACTCAGACACTCCCTCATCCCGTTATACTACAGGCAACTCTGCTACTCCTTCACCCATTTTTGAGGAGGAAATACATAAACTTCGTGTGATGTTGCAGTCTCTTGATGTCTCAAATTATTCTGGTCATAGCTCTTTGCCCTTGCATGGTAAAACCTCTACTCATTTTTGTCTTAATGCTTCAGAACAGATTTCACCCTCCAAATGGATCTTGGACTCAGGTGCCACCTCACATATGACTGTTGTTTCCTCTTTATTTTCTTATTATCACCCCTGTTCCACACCTGAACACATTACCACTGCTGATGGAAGCCCTACACGTGCTGTTGGACTTCTGATCAGCTGCATCTGAAAAATACCCTACATGTTCCAAACTTGGCCATGAATCTTGCCTCTATCTACAAACTAACCGTGGACCTTAATTGCTTTGTTGTTTTCTTTCCTGGAATATCTTATAGGATTTGCGCACGGGGAGGACGATTAGAACTGCTAAGCAACGAGAAGGACTGTACTATATTGATACACTAGTTGTCGCCAACCCCCCACAAAAAGCTCTTACCACCGTCAATGCTGATATCAACACCATTTAGCTCCACCATCAGCGCCTTGGTCATCCATCCTTTCATGTTCTCAAAACCATATTTCCTAATCTTTTTAGTGGTATTGATATTTCCACCTTCCAGTGTGACGTGTGTGAACTTGCTAAGCATTCTCGTGTATCTTTTCCACAAAGCAATACAATAAGTCATTCTCCTTTTGATCTTATTCATAGTGATGTTTGGGGTCCTTCGATTGCTAACATTTCTAGTGCACGTTAGTACATCACATTTATTGATGACTGCACTCGTTTTATGTGGGTCTTTCTAATGAAACACAAAAGTGAAGTGAGTACAATTATTCCCATCTTCTGAAATATGATTCACAATCAATTTTCCACCACTATAAAACACTTCTAATTTGATAATGCCCTCGATTACTTCAATCAAAATGTCACATCCTTTTTCATGTCAAAAGGTATTGTCCATGAGTCTTCTTGTCCATACACACCTCAACAAAATGGTATTGCTGAGAGAAAAACCTGCCACCTTATTGAAGTAAGTCGTGCCCTACTCTTCAAGTCCAATACTCCTAAACATTATTGGGGGGAAGCTACTCTCACAGCCTCTCACCTTATCAATAAACTGTCCACTCATGTGCTTCAAAATAAATCCCCTCTTGATTGCCTTCGTCACTTTTTCCCTCATACCAAAATCTCTTCTGATCTTGATCTATGGGTGTTCGGTTGTACTGTTTTTGTTCATATTCCTCCACCTCAAAGGGGGAAAATTGGACCCCACGATCTACTACGTGTATCTTTTTGGGCTATTCCCCAACCCAAAAAGGATACAAGTGCTACAATCCCACCACAAAAAGAAGCTACATCACTGCTGACGTTACCTTTCATGAAGCTGACCCATTTTACCCCAACTCTACCACTTCTTTGTCCTCTACTCAAGATCCTTAGACTGCTCCACCACTCCCTACCTACACTATTACACCCTCTTCGCCAAATCTGCCTAATTCACAACCATCATCATCGGACATACCACCACTCACACTTGATCACAACCATCTCAATCTGACCAACAATCATCATCTCCTAACTTACGAACCCCAAATTCACCACCAACTCAACCTACTCCATCTCCAACCGAATCCTTCAACAATGACCAAACCCCCCACCTCATGTGACACGGGTGTATTGAAGAGAGCACAGGTCGACTCCATGGCTGACGCAGGACCAAACGTTTAACCCAATGATTCTCTTCCTCAAGAGTCCTCTCCACCAATTGCCTTACGCAAAGGTGTACGTCTTTGCACCAAAGCTCCTCTCTATCCTTTGGCTAATTTTGTTACCTTTAACAATTTTTCTCCTTCTCATGCCTTGTTCATTCAAAGCCATAATGAAATCCAGATACCTAATTCTGTCTCCGAAGCATTAAGCAAGAAAGAGTGGAGGGATGCTATGCAGGAGGAAATTCGAGCTCTTGAACAAAATGATACTTGGGAGATTGTGACTAAACCTCCTGGCAAGCATGTTGTTGGTTGCAAGTGGATCTTTAATGTCAAATACAATGCTGATGGTTCACTCGAGAGGTACAAAGCTCGCCTTGTGGCTAAAAGGTATACTCAGACATATGGCATTGACTATCAGGAAACCTTTGCTCCTGTGGCCAAACTCAATACTGTCCGCATTCTCTTATCCTTGGCATCCTACTTCAATTGGCCACTATCACAATTTGATGTCAAGAATGCTTTCCTCCATGGTGATCTACATGATGAGATTTACATGTGCATACCCCTGGGCTTTAATGATGATTCTGCATCAGCATCTACCTACTTCAAAATATGTCGATTGAAAAGGCTTTGTATGGCCTCAAGTAGTCCCCTCGAGCTTGGTTTGACCGCTTTGCCAAGGTTGTTCACGCTGCTGGGTATAGTCAAAGTCAGGGCGATCATACTCTATTCCTCAAGCACTCTCACTCAGGGGGAGTGACTATTCTCCTTGTATAGGTTGATGACATTATTGTCACTGGTAATGATCCAGTAGAGAAACAATGTCTAGAAAAGCAACTCAAATCAAAATTTGAGATGAAGTCCCTTGGCTCTCTCAAGTATTTCCTTGGGATTGAAGTTGCTCGCTCATCTCAAAGCATCTTTATCAGTCAACAAAAGTATATCACAGACTTGCTAAGTGAGACAGGAAAGAGTGCTTGTAGACCAGCTACTTCACCAATGGATCCCAATCAAAAGCTTGCATTGCCCATGATGAACCCAAGGTTGATTCAGCTATGTATCAACGTCTATGTGGCAAGCTTATTTATCAATGTGGTTAGTGTCCTAAGTCAATTCATGCATGACCCAAGGAAACCACATCTGGAAGCAGCCTATAGGATTCTACATTACCTAAAAGGAAGTTCAGGACAAGGAATTTTGTTTAAGAAGGGGGAGCAGTTAACAGTTCAAGCCTTTACCGATGCTAACTATGGTAGCTCACTCGTGGATCAAAGGTCTACCACAGGTTTTTGTGTATTTCTAGCAGGAAATCTTGTGACATGGAGAAGCAAAAAACAGAATGTAGTGGCCTGATCCTCTGCTGAATTTGAATTAAGAGCTCTTGCCCATGGTCTTTGTGAACTTCTCTGGATCAGAATTATCCTTTCTGATTTAAAAATCAAATGGAAGAGACCGATGGAGCTGAGGTGTGATAACAAATCAACAATCAGCATAGCCCATGATCCTGTCCAATACGATCATACCAAGCATATTGAGATTGACCGACACTTCATCAAAGAGAAAGTTGAAGGAGGTATGATTGATCTATGCTACACTCCCTCTGAAGATCAAATTGCAGATGTGTTTACCAAACCTCTTCACAGTCCTAGGTTTCGTAGTCTTATCGTCAAGCTAGGTATGAATGATATCTACAAACCTAGCTTGAGGGGGAGTGTTGATATATCAGTTGAGGAATGTATACCAAACAGACACCATTAGCCAAGGAAATAGTTTCTATATTAATTCTGTAATTATTAGTCTCTAGTGGCTGTTCAGGTTATAATTAAATATACCTGTTCAGATTCTTTACAGTTTATTTATAGTTCCTAGATAGGCACTTCAAGGGGTTTATTCTAGACTAATCTAAAGTGTCTCTTCCCTTAGATGACTCTACTATAAAAATAGGATTGTATATCTGTTTTGTACATCTTCAATCAAGAATAAAACCATCGGAAACTACAGTATCAACCCCATGGAATTAGCACAGTCCGATGAAGAAGTCCATAGAGACGCCATCCTTAAGCTTGTCTGAAATGGGCAGTGAGTGCAACAACTTCATAGGAGCCATCACTCTGTACTGAACCTGCTAACAGACTGTGCAAGCAGCCATGAGCTCCTTCATCTGAGTTCTCTTTCAAGCTCAGTAAAAATCGGCAACGATCCACTTGTATGTGCGAACGAACCCCGGACATCCCCAACAAAGGAATCATGGTATTCCAGAAGTGTGAAGGGTATCAAACTGGATGCCCTTGGAAGGACCAACCTACCCAGGTAGTAGAGGGGACCATAGATGATTGAACCACAGTGGCTAATGCCCTCAAACACACTTCAATTTAAAATAGGATAGTAGACAAACAGATATTAAGAATTAAAATGCCAAGGGGCAATGAAATAGTAGAGAATGAGAGGAATTGTGTGTCTATTATTGAGAGAACTGATGCATATTTATACAAGGGGTTAGAATACTCTAGAGGGAAAACAAAGGAAGAGACAGTAGGGTTTCTAGACTGTTGGAATACCCCACTACCTAGGAAACATAATAATTAAATAATCTGCCTAGTAACTAATTACAGGGAAATACAAATGGACATAATACAAACACATTAATAGACTGAATACATCTAATACTAATAACGATATTAATAACGACTGTACAACAGAAATAGTAGCTAAATCAAGGAAGGTTCACTGATAAAAGAGGAATCAGCGTACACCCTGCCAATCCACAAATTGGCCAAATTACGAAAACAGATCAAGCAAGGCTCCCAAGGTGTCCAGCATTACCTTATATAGCTAAGCAAGGGTAGAGGACAAAAGCCAAAAGTAGACAATGCACTAAAGTAGATAACTGAAAATACAACCACCCCGCACTACTTAGCTCTAGCTGCAGCTGTGGTCCCTTCTAGGATTTATGATAATAAGATTTCCCAAAGTACCTCTATCCTGTACCTTGGTTTCCATCAGAAAACTGTCACAGTTAAGATGTTGAATCAGAAAGCTGCTTCATTGCGGTGACAAACTGTTAAACTGAAAATCATTCATTCTGACAGAAAGTTGTTATGCCGATCATTCTAGGCTACTCCCAAACAAACACAGGGATGCTCTTTCATATATGATACTAATCCATTCCACTTACAATCTAATTAAGGACTCGATCTCTCCAAGCCACAGCCTAATCACAGCCCGTACAATGCATAAATACATACGGACCATGTCAGTAGATATAAATGGGTCAATTTATTGAGGTGAGGTTGGATCATGACCAAGTAAAGAAAGTTAAATTTTCTGCTTACTTTGAGATTTGAGTAAAATAAGATTCAGGTTAGCTAAACCTTGTATAGACTACAGGTTTGGGTTTGAATCAATTTTGGGTTCAAGTGAGTTGACTTTTGAGTTATCTCAAGGTCTTAGGTATACCTTATGATGATTCATAAATCAACCTTATACGACTTCATCTCAAGTTTGATCATTTTATATTATAAGCAACAAGGGCAATCTTGTTTCTTATTTGCACATGGCAGCTTCGTTTCTTATTTGATTCCAGTTTTCTGGGTTTGTATCATGGTATCAGAGCAGGAGTAAAGAGGAATTTCTTTTTTTTTGGAACAGCAAGGAGGAGAGACAAGTTGAGAGCGTTTTTCACTGGATCTTCACAGAGGCTGAGATTCTTGGTCGCATTCAGTTCAAGGTGCGTTAGACAAGAATGTCGGGGACTAGCGAATCGGAGAAGAAGGGGAAAGATACAGAGGAACCAGCGGCAGGGATGTCTGCAGAAATGCCTGATTCGAATGAGAAAGATCGATGATCTGACCCGTACTACATGTCGAATGCGGAAAACCCAGGAATGGCATTGACGACAAAGTTCGACGGGACCGGCTTCAGAACTTGGAAGCGGGAGGTAATCATCGCCTTATTTGCGAAGAACAAGCTCACCTTTGCTGATGGAACGCTGCCACGTCCGACAAATTCGATAACCAAGGCTAGGGCATGGGATCGTTGCGATCACATGGTTATTTCGTGGCTATTGAATAGCCTTGAGAAGAAGATAGCAACCTCCATCGTATACAACAACACATCAGCAAAGATTTGGACAGACCTCTCAAACAGATTTGAGGAGTCGAACGGGGCACAGTTGTACGAGCTTCGTCAGCAATTGAGTAACATCAAACAAGAAGAAGATACAATTACCGAGTACTACACACGGATGAAGCTAATTTGGGATGAGATCGACACATCTCAAGACACTCCAATCTGCACTTGCGAAGCGGAAAAGGGTTTTAGCGAAATTTTCAGAAAACAGCGGGTAATCATGTTTATGATGGGATTACATGTCGATACTCGATTATACGAGGGAACGTGTTGATGATGAAGCCCTTGCCGTCAATAGACCAGATTTATTCACTATTGGTTCAGGAAGAGAGACAAAAGAAGGTTTATCTGAACAGCACGAACAAAGGAGAACAACCTACCCTCTCGTTCTCAGTAGACGCAGGCAAAAGAAACATGAGGACAGCAAATGGAAAAGAGTGGAAGCGCAACAACATGATCTGCACACATTGCCAAAAGGTAGGGCATACAGCAGAACGATGTTACCAAATAATCGGGTTTCCACCCTGTAGGAAGAATCCAAGAACCAAGAAAGGTTTGTAAACTTAGAAAATCGTTGTATGGCCTCAAACAAGCGTCAAGGCAATGGCATGAGAAATTGAGCAGCTTCTTAAGGACCTTGGGCTTTATTCAATCCTTGAACAATTATTCTCTCTTTGTTAGAAAAGATAATCAAGGTTCTGTTTTCTTGGCTGTATATGTTGATGACATACTGTTGACAGGAGATAACAAGAAAGCCATAGCCGAGATAAAACAGAAATTGAGCCAGGAATTTTGAATTAAAGACATGGGACAGCTGGGTAGATTTTTGGGGATAGATTTTGTAAGAACAACAGAGGGAATTATACTTTTGCAAAGAACTTATTCAGAACAGCTAGTAGAGGAGTTTGGATGTGAAAAACTCAACCATACAGCAGGACCATTGGAGATGAATGTTAAGCTATTCACAGAAAAGGTGGAACCCTTAGGGGAACTAATGGCCTACAGAAAGCTAGTTGGAAACTTAATTTCTTGACCCATACAAGGCCAAATATTTCATTCTCTGCTCAGCTTTTAAGTCAATTTCTGCAAAGACCTACCCATGATCATTTAAATGCAGCTATTCATTCTTTAAGATATGTTAAAGGAACAAGTAATTATGGTTAGTTTCTGAACAATTCTGCAAGTTTTGAACTGACTACTTTTTGTGACTCGGATTGGGCAGGTTGTCCCAATACGAGAAGGTCAATCAGTGGGTTCTACATAGAGTTGGGAGGAAGTGGACTGTCCTGGAAATCAAAGAAGCAGTCCAGTGTAGCTTTGTCAACAGCTGAGGCTGACTATAGAGCATTACGACAGTTGACTGCGGAGATAAGTTGGCTTACTAGGCTACTGTTTGAGTTGGGTGTAACTAATATCAAACCAATACCTTTGAAGACAAATAGCCAAGCTGCTGTCTATATAGCGAAGAACCCAGTTTTCCACGAAAGGACCAAGCATATAGAATTAGATTGTCACTTTGTGAGACTAAAGATTCTTGAAGGATTGGACAAGGTAGAGTTTGTACGTTAGAGTGAGCAGCTAGCGGATGTTCTAACTAAAGTATTGCCAGGGAACGCTTATCCACAGATTCTGCACAGGATAGGGTAAAGGGTTTCTTATTTTCAAAACATACAACAGATTGTATGTTTCGAGGGGGGTGTTACAATATATATGTATGTATTTTATATGTGTATTTGTACATCTTTTCATTAGTTAGAGTGGGTCATCTGAGTGGGTGGTGTGGTTGTGGTTATAGGTGACCGTTTTAGTTTAGCTGATATAAAAGGTATTCTATAAGTAGGATTAGTGGATTATTAGTTTTAGAAACAGAAGCATTCTGCTTCAGGTTATTCTGTAACAGCATACTATTTCTTTCTTCTTTATTCAATAAGCAAGTACCGAAGCTTTGCTCATGGCAGCTTCGTTTCTTATTTGATTCCAGTTTTCTGGGTTTGTATCATAAGGCAGTCATTGGGATCCGCTCTCGGTGCTTTGAATCATATACATCATCTCCTAGGCTTGCAAATAGAGCGGTATATATTTAAAGAAGGGAAAGCCGTGAGGATGATCGGTATTTCAAAAGCACACTTGTAGCTCTCACCAAGCACGAGAAAAGTTAACGAAAATAATAGAGAACGAAAGCACCATTCTAAAGGGATCAACGGGTTAAACAGCCTCCAGCAAGAAGTCCTTGCGACTGGGACGTTCCTATTTAGAAGGATACGCGAATTGAAATTTTCAAAGCTCCCAGTGATACTGAAACTGTTTCCACAACCTCAAGGATCCAAATTACGCAGGTAAAAAAGCACCTCGACTCCCAGTTCGAGAGCTCGAGAACACAGTCAACAGTTTAAATTCGTAACATCAGGTTTAGTTTCAATATAAAGATACGAAACACAGACGGGGTAATCACCTCAGCCTCGTCAACCCGCTTCCAGCAATCAGGTTCTTCGCCATCCCAAATTTTAGCAACTTCATCTTTTCTCTCACTTCTTACTCCTATCCCACCTCCTCTCCCCTTCCCATTATAAGCAGAAGCCTTGGACGAGTCTTCATCCCCTGAGGAAATGCTTAAAAGTTCCACCTCGGAGTCCTCGTCCTCGTCTATGGACCTGATTTTACTACGACGCCGACCGTTGGCCATCTGACCGGCGTGGCTGTTGCTAGCACTAGGATTCTTGGGGTGCCCAGCTGGTGGAGGAGCACGGTTGCGCAGCGGTGGCGGCTGGACATAGTTAGCAATGGGCTTGGACGAGCGAGAAGAATCAGCAACAGCTGTACGACGGTAATTTAGATCTCTCTGAGATTGTTCTTTCAGTGCGATCTGAAGAAGCTCGTCTTCATCTTCGCTGACACTGGACATAACTTTCGCCTGATTTCAGGGAGCTATTTGTTTGTAGTTGGGAATTTGGGATGGGAGGGGAGAGCGCTGGCTGAGCCACATATATCATCAGGGGCTCCTCCAGTTTTGAGAAAAAAATTAAAACTATATATTAAATTAGTCAAGTGAAATAAATAATGATATTTTAGATAATAAAAATAATTATCATGCAAAGTAATTATATTTATTTTCTGTTGTTTCTAATAATCACTCCCATTAAAATGTCACCTTAGTATAAATCCTTAATTTTTGGTTTCTCCTAATTACCTTACCGAGTAGATTGTATAAGGACTTCATATGGGGTTGCTATTCGCAGTACAAAATTACTAATCACCGCAGTACAAAATTTTTTTAAATCATATTAACGTTGTAAACATGTAGGAATTACTGGAACCATCACTAGTGCTGCTTCCTCGTCAGTGTCATCCTCCTGATCCATGATATCGTCATCTTCATCATCCTCTTCCTCATCCACGTCAGAAGAGTCATCATCATCAGCACCACCACCATCGTCATCAACATATGGCGAACACTCGATCATCACATGGTCCTCATCAGCACGTGCGTGTGATGGGCGTGGTAGACGTGAAGAACAACCATTGTCTGACGTCTAAGCTTCAAAGGGAGAAATCTGGTGGCTTCCTGCGCCCGAGATGTTGTAGCTAGCGTTGTGCAGTGGTTCTGCAGACCAACCACTACTGGATGATGACAACACTGGCATGCGTCTCTGCGGTATATGATCGTACATCACCGAGTCATCCACCGCTTCGTTGGTAGTGCCGGTATCTGAAACGCTGGGTCGTTGAAAGATTGACCCGGATGGAACGATGAGTGACGTGGTGCTTCCATGAGAGGGGCAGGATTACTCGGCCCTTCATCAGGAGCACGTGCACGACGGTACGAGGCCATCATAGGCTGCTCCATAGCCCGGTCTTTTTCTTCTTCTTCGTGTATACATTTTGCACTGCTTTTTTAAGTCTATCCATCACTGCATATGAATATCACACAGTTATTATTCATTCATAATAACTTTAATATAAAAAATGGCAAAAAAATGGGTTCAAGCCACAATAGGGCTCGCATATGCAGATGAAAAAAAAAATCAGTCGAGCCCAACAAAGGCTCTCCTTACTCCAGGTCTAGCCCAACAAAGGCTCTACTCAATCCAGGTCGAGCCCAGCAAAGGCTCTCCTCAATCCAGGTTGAGCCCCACAAAGGCTCTCTTCACTCTAACTCGAGCCCAGGCGGGGCTCTCCTCTGCCCAAGTTGAGCTGCAGCGGGGCTCTCCTCACCCCAGGTCGAGCCCAACAGGGGCTCTCCTCACCCTAGATCGAGCCACGGCAGGGCTCTCCTCAGCCCAGTGCGAGCCACGGTAGGGCTCGAGTGCCCAGTTTTTTTTTTTCAAAATTTTCAAGTTTGACCCAAATTTTCCATGCTAGATCTCCTCAATTGATGTTGAATTTCAAAAAACTAACACCAAATTTATACTCAGGACACCCAAATCTATAAGTTGGAATTTTTTTTAAAAAAATAAACTCACCGGAAAAATTTTCCGGCGGTGGTCCCGCGGTGGTCGGCGGCGGCGGGTGGCGGCTCCGGCAGGCAGAAGAGAGGTTTTGATGGAAGAGAGAGAGAGAGTGAGTAAGAGAGAAATGAAGATTCTAAGGGAGGTTGGGTTATATATAGTGAGAGCGTTTTTTACCCGAAATTGGCGTTTTGAACTGCGATTTCAGTACGACGTTCCGAAAGTGTAACAATGTTTGTAATTTAGTCAAACGCAACTTAAAATGTCTTTAACATACGTGGAGTCGCAATTATAACGTTTAAACGCGATTAAAAAGGGTTTAACGTCTTTTATTACAATTAGATGTTTTCACCCGAAATTGGCGTTTTTAAGTACGAATTCAATACGACATTCTGAATATGTACCAATGTTTGTAATTTAGTCAAACATAATGTAAAATGTCGTTTTAATTACGCGGAGTCACAATTATAACATACAAACGCAATATATACGAGTTTATCATCTTTTGTTACAATTAGAGCGTTTTTTGTAGTTTACGCTAAAGCAATGATTTTTTCAAAAAAAAAAAGTTACAACACGACATCATTACATGTTTACAACGTTAATATGATTTAAAAAAAATTGTACTGCGGTGATTAGTAATTTTGTACTGCGAATAGCAACCCAACTTCCATATTAATGGTTGATTTCATTAACTAAATTCTTTTTGGACTATGTCCTAGATGATTGTATTTATGTTTTTTAAATATAATTTTTTACAGTTATTAATAACTTTTACAAAATTAGACCATGTAGCATAATAGAACTTTTTTGTTGTATCTCATTTTCATTGATTCCACTTGACTCCTTAATATTTGATGATTACCATAAATGCTTGTTTACTAATTAGAAAAATATATAGAACTTCTTATCAATTAGAGAGACAGTTTTAGTATATGCAATATTTTTTTAGGATGTGTATTCTCAATAGATAGGTCTTTTCATTATTTTTAAAATGATAGATGTTTCAGCATGTTTAAATCCTATAATTTCCATCTCTACCCATTGTCTTGTTTATCACATTCTACTTTTTAATATATTTCAATTTATAATGCAAAAATAAGAGTGAAATTGTCAACAACTAAAAATATTCTATATTTGAAACATGAAGAAGTATTTTCTTGGATTAGTGTACATGTTTTGAAGACTTGCTATCATTTCATGGTTTACTTCGTTGTTCTTGTTTGATATTTATGTTATATAATAGAGATTTTTTATTTCTTAATATACTATTCCTTCTATGATAGTGAATATATTTGACAATTTACATAATTTACATATAAATCAAAATGTATATTTAAATAATTGAACATTTTGTTACATACCATTAATCTATATAGCTAAAATTAATGTTTGTTAACATATTGTTGGCTCCCCTCACAATTTAATTATGGCTCCGCCCCTGGAAGAGCGAGATAGTAGCGGTTGGAATATGAAGACCTTGTTTAATGAAGTTTACAGCGGGTTTTCTAGAGAGAAAAAAGAAAAATCTTCTATATGAAAGATGAGTTGGATATGCTGCTAGAATGGGAAGGGAGCTTTGTTCGGTATAGACATGGCAAACAAGTTATTCATTCGGGTTTTGGGTCATATCTTTTCGGGTCAATATCCGTTTGGGTCATTAAATTTTCAGGTCATTTCGAATTCGAGTCATTTGGGTTTGGGTCAAATCGGGTTCGGGTTGTAATAGTGTCAGATAAAATCGGGTTTAAGTTATTTCGGGTCATGGAAAATTATTAAATAAATATACCTAATTTCTATAAGAATATACTACATATAGATTACATAAAAGTCAATACAATGCCGGTTATGAATTTCATTTGGATATGCTAAGTTTGAATCAAGTTTTTTGTCATACTTATTTGGGTCATTTATGTTTGGGACAATTTATGGTCACTATTATTTCATATTATTCGAGTTTGGCTAATTTTTAATTACTATTATTTCGGGTCATTTCGCGTTCGGGTCGATTTTGGGTTATAAATTTTTTGGGTCGTTTCAGGTTCGGGTCATTTTGGGTTTTACCCAATCGGGTTTTGGGTTTATTATATTTAAATATTTTGGGGTTTCGGGTTCGGATAAAACGGGCAGGTTTTCAGGTTGGGTCAAATTTTGACAGCTCTAGTTCAGCACGGTTATTTTGCAACATATTTGTAGTATATTTAGCTAGTTTTTGTGTTAAAATGTTTATTGGTTGTGTTGTGTTGGCATATTTTCTATTCTAACTGTGGTTTGGCAGTATGACATATTTGCAGCATAAGTTATATGCGGTGCGTTTATGGTTTTCTGTACTACAACTATTAAAATTAAATTGTCGTTTAAAATTTTATTTCGTTAAAAAATAAATAACAAATGTTATAAGATAAGTAGTTTGCTGTAATCAAAGATTCGACCACACTCAAAGCTTGATAAACTCAATACGACAAAGTTAATTAGTTAATACATAATCTATATAAAAATATAAGTAAGAAATTATATAATAAAAATATTATAATTAATTAGTTAACTTTATTATTGTATACATCATAAACTACTATTTGATCATAATTAAACATGTAATGTATATTAATATGTTTTCATTTTCAGAGTCTTGTTATATTTTTAGCTAAAGTTAATTAGCTAATAGTTTATATAAAAAATTATAAGTAAAAACTTATAAAATAAAAATATGAAAATTAATTAGTTATCTTTGTTACTGTATACAACATATAAAACAATAAACTAATTAATAGTACAAAAATGGTTTAAATATAATTATTGTATGTATATAAAATTAATAATATTAAGATTTATACTATATTTTTTATAAAATGAAATATTAGCATTAGAATATGATATTAGTAATCTTAAAAGCAACTAATTGAATTTGAAAAAAATTTATGGTACGGTGGGAAAAGACAGAAGCATAAATGTGGCATAAATGCCACGTGTAAATATGCTCTAAACAAATGGAAAGGGAAATATGTCAAAATGTGGCATTTATGGCAAACTCATTTATGCCACGTTTATGCTGCAAACAAATGAGGTCTAAGGCTCTATTGTTCATGTAGCCGATAGCTGATGGTAACTGATGTCAGTTGTCAGTTGATAAAAATAGTTTCTAATATGGGTAGATGTTAGCTTGTACTTGTAACACCCCTCTCCATAAACACGTAATAATCTCTCTCGTAGCAATAAATAAAACGTCTTACAGCGGAAGATAAATAACAACAACAATACTCACTCGGGTGTCACTGGCCATTACCCGCCCATGCGAGTAACGAAGCCAAACTATATCCAACAACCAACATAAACCAACCGTTAACCGCTGTGATAACGAGATAACTCCTATACATCATACTAAGTCCATAAACCATAAACGTCGACAAGTGAGCGTCTACACAATCCCGAATATACATAACCGTACCATAATACAATTCCAGTCTGACATCGTTATACAAACAAACTCCATGTGCGGTAATTAAAGTAGTCCCTAACTACCCTGTTCCCGCACTCCGGCTTCGACAATGATCATCAACCTGCACAATGAGTGTAGTCTCAGCGATAAACACTGAGTATGCTGGGCCTGGACCCTATTGGTCACTTAGTCATTTTAACCATCTTATTATTAGATTGGTTTCATGTTTTACCATTTTACAGTTATAATCAATACTGTTATATACATGCATAAATTCATAATCATCCATCCAAACAGTCATGAAAGACCTAACCATCCATCTTAACCAAACATTCATTAAATAACACAAACAACAATTGTATATCGAACATATCGAATAATAATACTGAATAAACGCCATAGCAAACACCATCCTTTGTTAACTTAATTTGGCCTTCAAGGCCCCATCCATCCAAACCACGTTAGTTAAATACCAGTTGGGCGTCATGTTAGGACAACCCGATAACCTCACCATGGACAGTAGTCCTCCCGTACACACGAAGGTGCTCATTTCGCCAGAGGTCCGGAGGCTCCTGACTATTCACTTTGCCTCGTAAGGCGTCCATATAAAGGCCGTAGCCACCTGACCCACGATCCAAATAGGGCTCGTTGGGTATAAACCTGGAGCGGAACCTGATCGGGAACCCCTCAGTGATCACAAATGCGCAACAGGTAGTTCGTAAACTACACTGGATTCCTCACCTCAACTCACACCATCTCTCTCTCTCTCTCTCTCACTATAATGTTTAAGATATGCTCTTAGTCTTATGGAGAATATAATTTATTAATTAGCTGCCAATGGGTCTCACGCATACCTAGAAGTAATCTAGGTTAGATTCATGTTCGAGATCCATGCTCTAGAGACCGACAATGTCGTGACTCGTTCCTAAGTGTTTTACTTAGGTTACCATATACGTAATATTAATACTATGAGTATTATATCAAGTAACCGTCATGTTATCACATTAAACGCATATGTATGTTTATATAAGTCGATCTATAGTCGACGTAGTGTTAGTCCCGTAGGACGCTCGTGCATAAATAAATAATGCAGTAACACATAATCACATACACGTATCCACACACATAACACACAAGTTATATTAACCAAATCCGAGCCCAAGGAATTCCTTAGGACAACTCGGATCAAGCCCCTTTACATACCGTACACCTTAGACCAAGGATGCGTAGTGTAGACCACTAGCTCGTCAAGCGCCTTCGTCTGAAGTATGATCTAAACGGTAATAAAACTATAAGTCAGTCTCCATGACTAACTACATCCGGTATTTCCGAATAACAAGTAACCCCGACAGTTCATCCCCGGATTTCTACAGTTAATTGTTACGGGTTTCTCTAAACCAGTCGGCTTTGTTACTAAAACTCGTATGTCGAAATGTTTCGACTGTTAAGTTTAATTCGTTATATTTCTTTAATCTTATCCATCATTTAATTTAGGTATATAACCTATAGTTGCATGTATGCATGCATTATTTATTATACTATATTATTTTCCACCATCCATTATAATACATTGTGTTATATAATCCATTATCTTTAGTAAATTATATTTGCATTCAAAAACTTATAACTTATAGTTTGTAACTATTTTTATGTAATAACCACCACCATTATATTATATGGTTTCCAACCATAATATTATCCATCCTTATATACATTATTCTTGCATATGTATATATATTTACCAATATAGGTAAGTTCCATGAGTTATAAAACTCTTATATTATATGTTACATTTTATCATCTTATATTAGATGATTATTCCCATTAGTTGTATTATATTATACAACTTATTTAAGATTATTATCCTAATATTATGTAACAATTTATGTTGTATAA
>CM041782.1:116079465-116096797 GCA_023374045.1 Limonium bicolor | reverse complement strand
GTGCGTGTATGTGAAATTTAAAATATGTATATTGCTTGTTCCCCTTTAAAACCTGATCTTTAAGGATGTATAATAGCAGTGAAACTCCATATTCAATCGTGTTATATGTTTTTTTCTTCCTTGCCACTTGAGTAAACTGACAAAGTCATCAATACGGAGGTTGATTCTGAAAACAAAAAACTAAAAAGAAAGTAATTAGGTACTTCATTTTAAATCTAATCACGTCAAACAATCTGGTGATGACATTGTTTATACATTAGACAAAGAAATTATTGAGATTTTTGATAAGAATACTGTAGTATATGAAACATGAGATTTTTAGCACATTTGTTAGGATAGAGACTCGTGTTGATAACGTATTGTAAATGAGAAGAAAGATATTGTAGAGAGATCGCAGGGAGACATGATAAGGAGACAACTGATATTCTTATTGAAATATGAGTTATAAAGCCTCTATTTATAAAGAGCGGGATACATGAGAGAACCCTAATTACTTAACTAAATAAGTAAGTTACATATAAGATGTAAAGTCCATCATAAATAGATATAACATATAGGTTGTTGACTTGTTTATCGTACGATGTTTGTTTTTTCAATACGTAAATGATTCTATGATCATATATTCTGTATTGTTTGTAGTTATCTTACTATTTCATTACATTTTTTATGGGAAGAGTGTGTATAACTCAAATTCAAAAGTAGTCATAAGGTTGTATCTTGATCATTACGGCATTGAACCTTCTCCTATAGAACTAAAGAAAAAGATTAGTTCAACATTTCAACTTTTGCACATTACTTCTAGTCTACTTATTGACTTTGCTATTGCAGTGCGGCGTTGATCGCGTGTTGTCATAAATAAAAGTAGGCTTTTAATTAGTATATCCACATAATTGGAAATGGCCTAAGTACACCATAACTTAGTAGAAACGTGGTTATATGATCTTGTTTGGAAAATTAGTTGATGACTGAAGTTGAATCTTAAGTAAAAAAAATGTAAAATGGTTAGTAAAAAATACCAAACATTTGACGTAAATCTAGTACGTGAATCTAAAATTCCAACTCATATCTACCAAAAACATTATCAACAAGAACTTTATATTGCCATTGTTAGATTATGATCGAGTTAAAAGGAGGTGATTAAGATGTAAGGAAAAGAGAATTTTACATGGTTCAGACTTAAAGACCTGGTCCACAGAGGTGGAAATATAACTCAATTTGTTTTATCCCTCCCTATTTTAATCCTATTATAGTATGCTATGAGCGGTTTTCTTTTAGATGTCGTGACCAGCTTACTAACTGCAGACCACTCTCTGGATGTCACGTGACTCTACTCAAACATAGAGAAATCAATAACTATTTGTAACTTTCAATGTTCATAACATAGCAGTACCTAAAGTACCCCAAATTAGCACAACTTTTAATAAGGATTTTAACACATGATTATGTGTTTAAACGGAGATTAAAGAAAAAGGAAAAATTTCATGAGAAAAGTCATGTCCTCACCACATGAGACTTTAAGTGGCAAAAACTAGTTTTTTTGTATGTGGTAATATTATTATGGTGGGGTCTGATGTAATATGGGAAAGAAAGAAAGAAGAGGCATGTACTTCCCATAAAGAAAGAAGAGGTAGACCTGGCAATTTGGGTCGACGGGTCGGGTTGATATCAACCATAACCCAACCAATTTAAAATATCATCAACCCAACCCAACCCAAAAATGGATGTGTCAGAAAATAATGACCCTAACCCAACCTGTTTAAAATCCTTCAACCCTAACCCAACCCACCCAACCCATTTTTTAAGCATACAATAATTTAAATGAATTAGGAGTAGAATTAATAAAAAAAAAATCCAAAAACATATAGTGCTAGCTGACACGCTAATTAGGATGAAACAAAAGGAAGAGAGTAATCTTGCTTGATCGACCCAACTTTAAGCGAATTCCATTTTATGCGAAAAATGTAAAAGTATTGCACCAATTTCCCATGAATAGAATAACACGTTTTTTCCATAAGTTTATTTTATCAATCTGAGCCTAAAGCTCTACCACTATTGTGGAGAAATCCGATCTAGATATGTACATGATCCTAGTGCACTTAATAAAAGGGGGAACGAAAATGAAAATCTTCATTATGCATTAGAGAAATATACTAAAGATAAATCTTCTAAAGTTAGAAATAATTTATAAACTTAGAGCTCAAAGCCTCAAACTATGACTGATAGTTTTAAAATAATTACTCTTGTTTAAACTGAGAGCTCATGTATGAGAAAAGTACAATGACATCGCTACCTATAGTTGAGGAACTTCTATGCAGCACGCTATCCGCATTGCTGGCTTCAGAATTCACTAAAAGGTCTATAATCAAGATCCTACTTACAAAAAATATATCACCTACTTTTGTTCACCCTTCTAGATAATTTAAACATACATATGTTCTCAAGAACGTAACGACAGTGAGAATAAGAAAACAAACCTTGGGCAGCGATGAAGAGCGACATAGACATAAACAATGACGTAGAGAAGAAAAATGGATGTGAGTCTGCAAAACGAGAGCATTTGGGGTTTCAACATTATGTTAAGGTCTGGTTGCTCCCTATGTTTGATATGCAACTGGTTGGGCTGTTTGTTTAGTTAAGATTATGTGATATCATTAAAGGTTTGATAGTCCAACCGCACTTGGGCTTGGCTAAGGTATAATTTGATCTGAAAATAATATATATATGTGAATTAATATTTTAATTTTTTATTATTAACAAATATATTTTCAGGTTTTGGGTTCACCCGAAGAAGCATTTTTGCTTTAAATATAATGAACTTTTCAATAAAAGTTTACAATTTTGGCATCCATAAACTTTCAGTAAAATTTTAAATTAATTAATTTTTTATTGTTAGTCATTTCTATTATTTTAAAATCGTATGATTTAATTCTTTTTGTTTTCATAATTTTTGTGATACCCAGAGTAGGGGTCACCTCCCACATCGATCGGGAGAGAGCACGAACCATGCCTTATAGGTGTGGGGATACTCTCCCTTGTGAGACGCGTTTTGGGGATGGTACCCCGAAAACAAATCCGTGCGGGCTGCGGCCCAAAGCGGACAATATCTCACATGTGGGTTAAGACTGAGGATGTTACAGTTGGTATCAGAGCCAGGCCCAGGTCGGTGTGCCAGCGGGGACGCTGGGCTCCCAAGGGGAGTAGAGTGTGATACCCAGAGTAGGGTCACCTCCCACATCGATCGGGAGAGAGCACGAACCATGCCTTATAGGTGTGGGGATACTCTCCCCTTGTGAGACGCGTTTTGGGGATGGTACCCCGAAAACAAATCCGTGCGGGCTGCGGCCCAAAGCGGACAATATCTCACATGTGGGTTAAGACTGAGGATGTTACAATTTTTATTTATTTTTTAAAATTGAATTCAAATTTTATATGGTCTTTAATTATATTTTTGTGTATTTTGTTTATACTTTAATTTTTTAAAAAATGAACCATCAACACCTTATATTATTGCGGGGTGTATGGTGCGAGGGTAAAATGATATAAAAATATAATAAATTAAATTTGAACGGAGCAATATCCCGTAATAAAATTGAAACATCAGGGGTATCTCGTAATAAAAATGAAACTTCAAACGTATCTCGTAAAAAAAATGAAACCTTGAAAGTATCTTATAAAATTCGCTCAATTCCCTATTCTTATAGTCCTAACCAAACAAAAATGTGAAATATTCACTCATATTCTTTTCGTTTATTATTTTTTTAGGTGATATAATGCAAATTTTCCTAATGTTTACCCACATTCTTGTCGTTTAATCTCACCCGTTGAAGGGTAGAAATGTAATCTGGAAAAATAAAGAGGCGGTGATTAAACAGGTTTGTGTTGTTCCCCTAAGATTGCCGAGAACAAGAAGAAAGTGTATCCCTAAATTGTCTCCCTTTCTTCGACCACCGCGCTGACGCACGGGAACTGTTATTTCCGATCGAAGCTAATCGCAATTATCAGTGTGTTGCGCAGTACTTCGTCATCCTGAGCGTTGCGGGGCTGGTAAGTGGTGGGAATTTCTGAGAATGTCCTGTGTTTCAAAATTGGATTGACTAAGTGAAGTCGTCAACTGATTCGGTTTCAAATTTACCGAGATACGTTCTACTCCCACATTGCTAGCTGGGATTTGCACTGTATTTAGTCATACTGATAATCCTATGTTGCCCAGCATGCTAGTGTGGTGAATCGCTCATCCGATACTTGTTAAGGTCGTCTAAATCAGTGGAACTATTGTTGCAGGTTTAAGATTTGAATTATTATAACTTGCTTCCGAGTGAAAGGAGTCATGGCTGGGTCTGATAAGAAATCTACGGAGATCACTAACGACATACCTATGTTCAATGCTGAGCATATGCAGAGTAATACAAAAGTTATTTATTACAGGTTTGTCGTTGGCCGGAAGTTATTTGAACTGCAATTTCTTGAATCAATGTGTTGGTAGTAGTGATTCATATTATATTTCCTGAAAATTGCAGCCGACTGTACTGCTTTTGGAATTGAACAATGCCAATATTGCCGATCTTGCTTCTTCAATATTTTCTATATATGATTTCGTATGATCAGCTGACCAGTCATTTCGATTACATGCATACCATTGTTTTAATAGATTCTTGGTTATTGCTCTTTTCAGCTTGGAATGTGTTATTGGGATCTGATATTTGTTTTTATTGTTAGAGAAGATGAAGTAATGATGATGGTTCAGCTATGCAGATGATTTTAGTTCAATTTATGGTTGATAAGAATTCTGAGAAACCTTTTAACCTACAATCCTAAAGTATCAATTGTCCTAGTACTTATGAGAACTACAAGGATGTGGGGGAGGTATATAAATCTCTGAGGGAGCAGTATGATGGTGAAAATACATTTCTTGTAGTAATGATTTCAACCAGACCCAAGACCGTGACTTGAGACAAGAAGAAGATTGTTTTGAGACAATGTAATTGGGAGGAGGGGTTACTTATTTTGAACTTAATTTGTTCTGTACTGACATCTCCATTGATTTGCTGTTTGAATTGTGGTTATGATATGACCCCTGTGGTGGACGCATTAGTGCAGAAACCTTTTATCAGCTGCATTGGGAACATTTGAAAAACTTTGATCTTTTATTGCTTTTACTCTGTAAAGAAGAAAGGGGGGGGGGGGGGGGTGAAGGGAAGTTTATTTGTTCTTTTGTCAATTAGGGTTAGAGGAGAGAGGCCAAGTATGAATGTGCAGGGAAATGAGTTGGGAGAAAAGAAAAAGGAAAATGGTTGCTTTCTCTTATAAAATTTAGTCAAGTTGGCGGTTAGATATCCTGCCCCCAGTGCAACTCCTGATTACAAAAACAAAGATGCAAACTTAGCCGTAGAATCTGATTATTGTAGCTAGAGGCTTTTACTTATTTTCTATACTTGCTGTATTTCCTGACAAAATACATGTTATCATATTTCTTACCGTGGTCTCTAAGTGTCCTTTCCTAGCTGTCTGTGCGTCTTTGCCCTGAATCTTCTAATTCCTTGAGTCCAATAATGAAAATGTGCTATAGCATTCTAGTAAGAAACAAGACAAAGGTTCAAGGTTTGTTCACTAGTGAATTATCAGATGCTGTTTCATGCTTTATCAAATGGATGATAAGTTTTCATCTGTTGTATATAAAGCCACACTGTTTTCACCTGTGGTATGTACTGATACTTTACGTTGGTTCTCTTCTCTTTTTACCCGCAGCCGTACATTTCTGTCCATTATTGGTGGAGTAATTGCAGGAATTTCAGGATTCACTGGCTTTGCCGGCTTCATTTTGTATTTCCTGGTAATGGCAGTTGCATCTGTTGGACTGATCGCCAAGGCAAAATTTAGTGTCCACTCCTACTTTGATGGTTGGAACCGGGTTGTACTTGATGGTTTTCTTGGTGGGCTAATGGTATAGTTCTCTGATCCAATGGTAAAAAGGTTGTGTTTTTGATAGTGGCGTGGTATACTAATAGTTTGCTGTGCTGTTTTGCAGTCATTTGTGCTATTCTGGACGTATCCTTTTTGCTTCCCAATCCTTTAAGTACCATTACACTTTATTTCTTTCTTCTCAATCCTTGCGTTTTCCCCTTTTTTTGCATTCTATCTTGCTAATGATGGTTGGATCTGTTGATCAGTTATTCCTCAATCAGAAACAGATTGGCTTATGATTTTGTGCATATATTCTGAAAAGGAGGACTGCAGAAAGTGCAACAGCTCCAACTGCATGCCGACATCAGATATTCGGAGGATATAGAAGCACCATCTTCTCTTTTGGGACAGTGTGTTACTTTGTTTCGTTTCTTCTCTCTTTCCCCCTAACTGTCAAGGGAGCGGATGTAATACTACCAAATTAGTTATATTTAGTATTACTTACGAGAAGAATTAAAGCACGGAAAGGGGTTTTTCTTAATGTTGATTTAAGTACTAAGCTGAACGATAAATTTTGTCGTTAAAAGTGTTCTCTTTGAATGAATGCGTATTTAAAACCTATCAATATGTGTGCAAGTATGCTTTCCCTTGACGTTGGTTTCTCCAGCTCGGAGACTGCTAGCACCTCGCCCGTATGCATTTTTCAACTAGGTTAGACAGACAGCTTGGGTACTATATCTCTCAAACTGAACAGAATTTTATCTCTAAATCCAAGTGTATCAGGGGCCCCGTGTTGGAAGAAAAAACAAAGGTGTTCCTAGATCATGGGGAGTTTTAGGATCTCTAAACATCTCCATGTCTCGACTCCTACCAGTCTCTCCTTTTGCTAGGCTCCTTATTGCATGAGAGTGTGTCTTTATTGGTTTCGTGTCTAGGGCTGTCCTCGTAGGTTAACCGTCTTATTCGGTTAATCGGATTTTCGGTTTTTAAAATTTAATTTCATAACCATTCCATTTAGATCGGTTAACCGATTAATTCGGTTTTTCTGAATTGCAATTTCATTACTATTCCGTTTAGACAGGTTAACCTTTAGTTCGGTTCGGTTTTATCGGTTAACCTTATAGTCATATATTTTTTTACTGATGAGACTCATACCATTAATATTATAGTACAACAACAATCATTCACTTAAATTATGAGTGAAATAAAACATATGTGGCAAAAAATATAATAATATGTACATTCCCTCAATAACTAACATTAATTATTATATAAGGTGAACATTAATATTTGAAGTTTTTCATTGTTTATATAATCGGTTAACCACGATTAACCGTGCAGTTAACCGTTCTGGAAAATTCATTACCGTTACCGAGACCGGTCAATTTTCACGGTTTCGGTTCCCATACCGCAAGAACAGGTACGGTTAACCTGAAAACAGTACAGTTCACTTCGGTTTCGGTCGGATACCACGGTTTCAGAATTTTTTGGGCAGCCCTAAGTGTCTAACTGATCCTTAAGCTTTTGTTTTGTAAGTTTGATACATTGTTGATTAGGTTGTGAAGGTCAGGTTGCCTTTCAGATAGGCAAACATTTCAAATAAGGTTTTCTCAGGTTCTGTTTTTTTAAGAGAAAATTACATCCCCACCCATGATTTGGTGAAATTATATATTTCATCGCGACGTTTCAACAATTAGTTTCCCCACCCATGTGGTTTATCTCGTTTTACATCTGACAGTTTTTCTATTTTTTGTTCAACTCAGAAGATGCTTAAATATTGTTCAAAATTGATAAAACTTTACATGAACAATGCTAAAGTTTGGACACATTTAATCATCTTCTAAGTTGAACAAAAAATAGAAATACTCTTGAATGTAAAACGAGGGAAACCTCATGGGTGGGGAAAGTAATTGTTGAAATCTCATGGGTGGGGTGTGTAATTTTGCCAAAGGTCATGGGTGGAGTATGTAATTTTCCCAATTTTAAATATAATGGTTTGTTGTGGCTATTTTGCTTTGATTGTTTTGTGTGTGATAGTATATTATTGGAGTAGGTGAAAGACTACACTCCCAATAATTTACCTAGTTGAGAATGTTGATCCTATCACATTGAGGAGTAGGGACGAATCCTCACATGGCCTGAAGGTCGAAGCAAGGGCCCTTACTCTTTTTGTTGGGGCTTGTATCTCTGAAAGATGTGAAGCACTTTTTCTATGATATAATGAACCACTTAAAGATCTCTATAGAAGACTTACCAACTTGGTCATGTTAAGAAATGGTGAAGATTGAAAGAATCAACTGACTGAGCCTTGGATACTACTCATATGAAAATAACTCATCTTCGAACTCTAAACAAACGATCCACATGATAAGTGGTTCAAGTGAAGATATCACACACGCACACAATGTGCACGCCCATACACTCACACACACTCCTTTATGTTAAGGAATCCTTAATGGCTCACACTCAACTCTCAGACTTGGAATAGTTGATAGAACTTCTATCAGTGTGCATCTTATTTTTCGCTCAAGGCCTCTAATAAATAGCCGTCTTTTTTGCCCTAGAATTCAATATGATGATTTACACCTATCTAATACCTCTTGAATTCCACTCTTAAGCAGCATGTAAGTTGCAAGTACGATATTCATAGTAGTATACATTCAGGTTATCAATAGTACATTCGCTTACGGTACCTTTACTATTTGAGAAGATGCAACTGCGGAAGAATTCTAGTTTTTAGAAATCAAACAAGGGAGAATAACTTCCACCTGATGGAAACTAATGAACCGGATGAGAATATGTAACATCAATGGACTTCAACAGATAAGTGACATTTTTCAAGCATCATGATGTGCAAACTTCCACTATGCAAGAATATCAACATGATAGACTAGTATATAATTAGTACATCAATAAAACTATAGTAGTACATGATTAGGTATCCAACTGATGCACTGTAAAAGAATTTTAGTTTCATAAATAGGACCACGAGAAGAAATAATTATTAACCTGATGGAAACTGAATTGGGTGAGAATATAGAATTTCGTAACACTAAAGCAGATTAGTGATGTTTTTTAAACATGATCATGTTGGTAAATTTCAACGTTGTAAGAAAATCAGCATTATAAACCCGTAAATTATTAGTATATCAATATCATAGTAATATATATCCCGGTTATCAATGGTACATTCACTTAAGACTGGCAATATTGCAACCGCTATAAAACTTTAGTTTCCCTAATCAAACAGAGAGAAACGTGTTATTGAGTCCCAAAGCTTAGAGTAACTAGTAACAGTTTGCGCAACTTGATCACTAATTCGTTTAGACCCTTCAAACTGTCAGCATGTGCAAATGAGTTATTAGAATATCTGGTTATTTGTGTCACCCGTAGGCAGGGCGGAGCTATAAATTTTACATTAGGGGGGCCGTGATATATTTTGAATATTCTATCAGGATTGACAATGTGTGAGTGTAAGTAACTATTAATTGACTAAGTGATTGTTGTGTAGGTAGTTGTATAATAACATAGTTCGTAAATCCCCAAATAACTTTCACATTCAATTTAAACAACTTAACTTGAGATTGAACAACCTTCAAATCAATAAGAATAATTTTATATTAAACTGAACGACTATACAATACTCAAGTATATATACTTTGGAATGTTTAATAGTATTTTTACCAATGAATGAAGTCGTTCATAATAACATATAAAGTAAGCTCAAACTACAAGTTACATAACAACCTAAATGTATTTTTCATGTTTAACATGTTATCCATAATTTTCAATATACCTCTTATGTATCACTCTTGTGTTAGCGATAGTATAATCTCACAATCAAATATGTAAACTATAAACATTATAATTAGCTCATTCAAACAAACATTCATTCACGAGGAGAAATTTTTTTAAAGTATAATCCTATATAATCTATAGATGGTGGGGAACTTATTGTCACAGACGGATGATAACTCATCTACTCGACTACATTGTTTTTGACTATAAGGAGAAAACTCTCAGTTGCTTAACTCAAACAAATAACCCTACATTTATGATTAGTAGATATTTTCTACAATTATATAAAACAAAGTATACATGCACATTTTCTTTGCATAAGGAAAAAATAATTTAAAAATCCCCACTACACTTTATCATTAAATAAACAATATAATTTTTAAATCTTTTTTCTCGCTGATTTTTCTCCGCACTCCACACTAAAACCAAATTTACTTACTAAAATTTTCTGATTTATTTGTTTGCTTACTCAGACTTCTCACTCACCGGATGTATATTTAACTATGAGTTGTGAACTAATAACGTAATTTTAAGAGATAACCAAAATGGTTGGGGGGCCTGGCCCACCCTAGCTTATGCATAGCTCCGCCACTGCCCGTAGTAAGAATAGCGACTACCGCGGGTTCCCATGTATAAAAAAAATCGAGATGTAATGTTAACTATTATAGACTTATAATACAACCTTGAACCCAAACCCTCACCATGTTTTAATGAAAGTATATAATTGATTATGGTGAGTATCAATTGACAACAATTGTCATAAACATACTCTTGGTTATACTTTTATTCAGTAAATATATTATTTTAATCAATGACGAATGCACACTTCATAAATAAAACAAAACTACTGGTAAAATTATACTCTCCCATTCAACAGTATCTTTTATTTAAAACTTACACACTCATTAAATAAAATAGAAAAATGACACATATACCCCTATTTTTTATTTTTCCATCTAGATAATAATTATTTTTATAGAAAAAAATATATAAAAAAATCATATATTAAAATGACAAACAATAATTACCGGAGGAGGGAGTACTATTCAAAATTGTAGAATCGTACTCTTGTACTGAACTTGTACTACAGTTTTTGAAAATCCTCCGCTCGAGACAACATCCCTATCCACAAATATAACTCAACTGCTGTTAAAAAAATTTAACCGTGTATTTCGTCACCCTTCACTCTACTTCTTTAAATTTCTCTGCTTCCCACATAAATTGTTCCAACTTTTGCTCTTTGTCTCCCTAACGCGACTTTCAGGATTCCACTCACTCCTGTTCTCAGCGATGGCAGCTCCCCCAGCATCAGCAACTTCAGCAGGCGGTCAAGTGTTCATCCCCGGCGGCAACGTCAACGTAGTGGCAGATTTAGCGGCTTTGCTAGCGCCGATAGCAGATCAGCATTTTCCGATCGATCAGTACACCGTCCCCGCGATCAATGCAGCGTTCTTGACCACCAAGAAGTTCATGGACGCAGCGAGGAACTTCTGCACCATGTCGGATCTAAAGCTGAAGCGTTATGTGGTACAAGCAGCAGTGGCAGCGAACTTATTCCAAGCGGCCGACATCTGTTCAGTCAAGGAGTTCTTCAAGTTCTGTAAGTGGTTGAAGTCGTCAGCAGGTATGGATGTTGTGGCTGAGGCGCAGAAGAGGAGGAAGTTGGAAGGTAGGGTGCATGCTGGTAAGAGCCTTGAAGAGGTGGGTCTGGTTTCTGCTTTAAATGAGCAAAGTTCTGAGTTTGCTAAGAGTCTGGAGGAGATGAGGGCGAAGCATGACGCTTACCTCGCTGAGTTGAGGAAGATGATGAAGTTGGCTGAGGAGGCGAAGGAGATACATCTTCACAACTGTAAAGTGGACTTCACGCCGGCAGCGGGCTATTCTGAGCCTGACGAGGAAGAATTCTTGGAGAGGTGTTGGGTGTTGTATGAGGCGGAGGCTGTTAAGGAGAGGAAGCCGTTGTTAAATAAAAATGAAGAGAACTTTGCTACTATTCGGAACACTTATGGAGGTGCTGTGAGGCAGCAGCATGCCATTAATTACTTGAAGGAGGGGACCAATGCAGCTGACCTGAGGGTGTGGATGGATAAGCGGGTGTTGGAGTTGGAGCAGGTTGGGGACAAGCGGAAGGCGGCTACTTTTCGCAGGTACTTGGATATAGCCGGTGAAAGAGTGACTGAGGAAGAGAGAGAAGCGGCAGCAAATCGCTCTAACGCACGCCGTCGTACTGGGGGTTTGGCCGTTGACACGGACAATTGCTCTTCTCCGAACTCCGGCAGGGAGGACATTCGCTTTCACATCGTCGGAGCAGGTGGGGTAGGTGATGGCAACGCTCAACCACAACCAGTGGATCAGCTTCATCAGGCCGGTGCGGGTAGAGGAGGGTCGGGGGTTAATCCCCCACGAGCGCAGGAAGTTCGAGATGAGAGTCCGCAAGGTATCGGTGGGGGTGAGATGAGGAAACTGGAGAGTAGATTCGGGAAAAATATCGAAGAGGGGGAACTTCAGGGATGCTATCAAGTTGCTTGCTTCCGCCAGTGAGCAGACCCTTCCAAGATGTTATACTGTTGACACTGCCATGTCTGGTCTCTCTCTTCCTTGCGGACTGCGGGTGCCCACCACCAGGGCTGATTTTGTTATGAAGAATTTTAACGAAGATGCGACGGCGGCTCTTCGAGCGAAAGTCACCCGTAAAGCAATTGACACAAGCAAACAGATATGTATCACTTTTAAGTTCATTTGAGCTTTGCAACAATGAATGTGCAAGTCCGAAGACTTTGTACAATTCGATAGATAGCACCATCTACAGTCAACAGACGACATACCCCCGACATCCTCTCCTCTTCAAATATGAGGGGTCAGGATACTGTTGAACCCAGCTCTGAAGTTATTTAGCTCTGTTCCTCATCAGCAATTGATAAACCTCTATTCTATGGAGAGACTTTCTAAGAATCCTATACAAACGGCAGGGCAGAGTATTTTCTTTTACACAAATTACAGCACGTAATGTCTTCTCTTCAAGCCAGAAACAAAACTTTGAAGAATAACAATGAGATATCTACTATGTATGCCTTCTCGGCCTGCTCTCCACTTAAGATGTATATAATTTACCTTTCAGAAAAAGAATTGTAAAATTTAATATACCGCTTTACAAAGCCGCAATCTCATTTCAACTGCATGTATACAGCCAGCCGCACAGCCTTCCTTTGTTTATTCGTGTTACTGATCGACCAAAATCTCAGTGGAACACTTGTGGCGATGCGTAATATTCACTCTCATTGAAAACGGGTCTTAGATCTTCTTCAGACATAAATTCCAACGGGAAAGACACAAGATGACCCTTCACAGCTTGTAGTCTGTCCAACGGATCAGATTCTTTGATATCTCCATTTAGATAAGATTCAAGCCTTTGAGGAGCGACACCCAAGTCTATTGTTGTATGACCCAGTTTCTCTTTCCATCGTGCCACATTTTGCCTAAGTGTAGATCTTAAGAAACATACGAACACCTTAATGAATATCGCAGGATAGCAGAGGTCGGGGGAGGAGACTAGGAAGGAAAGATATTAAAGAAATAAGGTTACCTTGAATGAATTAGATCGTTCGGGATGCACGCAAAAACATCTTGGTAAATCATGGTGTTTGTCTGCAAAAGAAACATGCTAAATTGATGCACACTGAATTGTATACACAAACAGCTGGAATTTTAACGCCACAAACAAGTTGCCCATGGAAATGTTGATCCATGAAAGAATACCCTCCTTTGTTGATGACAGGTGAAATCTTTCTACTTACAGGCATGCTACTTGAGCAGGTATTATTAAGCATCATCTGTTTCCAATTGTCTATATGTCATTCCCCCTTTTCCAAAAGATAAATTTTTTGGCCTGTTACTAGATTGTGGAGAAAAACCTCACAGTTGCTTTTTTACTACTGCGACAACTATGTTTTGTTTTGTTTTTGTTTTCCCTATTATCGTTTACACCTTTAAAATTGAGAGCGTTTACTTATTTTTTGGGGGGGTTTTGGTTTTTCTTTTGAGGTAATACAATAATGAGACTTTGGCTTTCGTTTCAATAAAGGGCTGGAGCCAGCCATGTGTTTAGTATTGAAAAATAAAAATTCACTTAATCTTCAGCAAAATTAAAGTTTCTCATCATCACCTTTGCAGTTGCCATCCATATGTCTCTGTAGGTTGCATCAACCACTGGGTCATAGATCTGAGGTGTCTGCAACAGAACCAACAGAAGGGTATTTTACTGTCATGGTGAGAGATAGCTAATTCAACACGAGCATCATTATCCAGATATACACTTCCAGATTCCTTACTTCCCTGAAATCAATAATATTATAAATCACTTCATAGTACGTTCATATGTACTCACATCGGAAGCCCTGATACCAAGGTGTTCAGACCATAATGACAGCCGGAGACTCAAAGCAAATTTTCCAGCTTTCCATGGCTTTCCCCCCATACGTGATGTTACCACTTCCTTATCCTCAATTAGTACCGCAATCTGAAATTTTGACAGAGAAATTTAAGTATCTTCGCAAGGAAACTGTTGAATGGAATAACGATGGCCCCGTATGGATAAATAAACAAGACTTTTTCCTTCGCCCTCTTGCACAACATTAAACAATTTTATCAGCACTTTGATATGGAAGCCAGAGAAAGGGAAGAGAAGCAAATAAGGGAGTGGGAAGAAAGTAGCAAAAAAAAAAGGAAAAATGTAGTACAAAGCAAACCAAGTTCAGGGCTTATTTATTACCAAGTGGTAGAAACATAATCCTCAGCAAATCTCCATAAACATGTACAGCGTGAGAACACTAAGAATATACAGAATACTTGGGAAGTTTTGGTAGAAAGAATAAGACCTCAGAGTCTCGTGATCCCAGTAGACTCCGATCATTAATATTAGCTGATCCAATCAAGGCCATAGAATCATCAACTATCATGATTTTGCTATGCACATATACCTACGGAAAAAGGGAAGTGATGGGATATTAGACTAGAAAAATAACACCATTAATCGTTTCATATTTGAAAAAACCACTCAGATATTTTGAGGAGAAGAATAGGTAACACGCTAAACAAGATGTACAACATCACAAAGTACCTGACTAGAAACAATCGAACCACCATCAAACAAGCGACCATGTGCTCTTAGACCATAAAATGAGATATACTCATGAGCTTTAGGACCAATTTGTGTGTACAGATTATGCAATGCTGAATTATTTCCTCTACAAATAGTACGATACTGCCAATGCATTATTGCTCGGACAGATGCTGCACCACTATCATCTACGCCACCCTGTTATAAACATAGTAATTAAGATGCCGAAAAGATATCAAACTTCTAATACACGTTAACATAAATCAAGATTATTACCTGGAAGCCTGGTAACAGAGGCAAGACAACGATAACCCTGAAGCACTTCTTCTCATTATGAGCTCGCATAATACGTTTATACAATGCTTCCAGCACACGGTTTCGTATAACATCGTCTGATGAAAGACCTGATATGAAAAACTGGTTCTGTGCATGATGGCACATAAAGTAGATAAAAAAAAAAAGTCAGAAGTTCGGCAACAATTTTTCAATATATATTTATGTTGATACACAAAAAAATTGTAGCCACCAGAACTGGAAAAGTAAAAACTCGGTGAATATTAATTATATTCTAAAGATTTCAAAGGTATCAACCAACAGGGAATTCCTATACCCAAATGTAACCCCAAGGTCGTTCTAGTGAAAAGCCCATAAAAACAGAACAACAAAAGTAGCAACCAAGAAATAAAGGTTTTACCTCAATGTATATGAAGTGCTCCGCTTTTTCAATGAGTGAGCAATAAGCTTTGTGGATGCTCTGTTCCGTTTGGCTAGTTCCTGCAGACCATTGACTAACGCTCCTAACAATCTGAAAACCAAGATTGAAAGATGATATCAGCAAATGGAGGGTAAAAGAAATAAATAAAAAGAGCTCTATGAGATTGGAAGTGAGCATTACATCCATCTGTAGTTTTATAACTTTGCAAGTAACAAACCTGACAACGACATGACACGCATGGACCAACTTGTCCAGTTTCATCAGAAGAAACAACTTGACCCCCACGTTCTTGTGTCTCCCACCATTCTTTATCTCCTAATTTCATGCTTGAGCGTGCCATTCCAGATTTTGTATCAATCTCGTCAACAAAACCTTTCAAAGGCATGTCTGCTACAGCAGGTTCTACTTTTGACTTCCTAAACGGGAAAGAAACGCCTCTCATAACTTTCATCTGTTTCTCATTCAGATCATTACCTTTACTGTATTTGTTCAATTTTGTGTTGCCTTCTTCATCAGCCTCTACAGGCAACAGCAGTGGCAAGTCTTGGAGGGACGTATCAGAGGAAAACGAATCATGTCTGTTAATTTGACCCCCATTAGAAGTATCATCCGCTTTGGCTTCTGACTCTCCATTTTCACCCAAGTAATGAGGAATGACCATATGATGCTGTGGTATGAGAAGAGGAATTGTTTGTTCATACATCGCTTTGTTTCTCTGCACAAGCAAGAACACCTCGATGTCATGGATAAAATACTCATTGAAATAGCTGCCAAGCTAACAAAACACAGATGGACAGTCTGACCTTTGCATGGTTCCAACGTTGAACAAAATGCCTCGCAACATCACGGCACGGTGGACCCCAAAGGGCACAGTGAACATCATGCCATGGCATGCGAGGATACTTCATACGATCAAGCTCATCTTTCATTGTATCCTCCCAAGAATTTGGTTCAGATTCCCTGATAGAGAAGAAAAGAAATATTCACCGGTAGACACAGACCTAACTGCAAATAACCATAATCCCTTGAGGCAGGAAACATGCTTTCTTTGATGCGGGCAATAATCCACTTAGAAGCTCATATGGGTTCTTTACAAAGTGGCCAATTCTATATATTGATCAACAATGACTGAATTCCCTCTTACAAGATTAAACTGCTCCTTAAGTAGACGTGTAGGTTACACAAAATACAAGACAATTGGACTAGACACAGACAATTAATAAAATGCCTTTTAGTAACAACTCATTGTTGTTAGGTCTATCTGAACTGGCAGTATCTTAGTTACTTTACGGGTCGTTTGGTACAAGAGCATAGAATAACAGTTCCTAGAATTGAAAATACGTCGGCATTTGGTTGATGGAATTTAAATTCCAAGAATTATTAAAATTCTTAACATCTGGCAACTCACCGAGAATTCTATTCCCTACGAATTAAATAGGAATTGTTATTCCAAGTGAATTCTCAATAACTTCCATCATCTATGAAATTAATTTTCTCTTTCTTCCTTATTTTTGCCGTCTCTCCTTTCTTCTCGCTCCATCTCTCTCATAAATATTTTTAATTATAGTATTTATTTATTTTTCATATATCATTTATAATTAATTAACAATAAAAAATATTAATTTATAAGTATTTTATTTATATATATATTTAAAAAATAAAAAAATATATTTATGGGCACATATATTTGATGTTATATATATTGAAATAAAATATTATATTGTATACCATATATTAAAATAAAAATAAATGAACTATTTTAATTAATACTAAAATAAATAATGTTATAGATTTAAATTTGA